>CM014731.1:3779973-4379973 GCA_004329165.1 Spatholobus suberectus
TACTGCTGAAATAACTGATTACATAATGTTGTAACTAGTTAAAACAGAAAACATGTAACTGATTACATATTGATTTAACTAGTTAAAACAGTATATATTTTCACTGTTTACATGAAATTAAACGATCTTAATCGATTACAAAGCTAACTTAACCAATTAAGTGGTTCTTTAATATAAGATTGAGTAGTTTTAAAGCTTTAGTGTGTAGTTCTTACTTCCTATCAATTTAAAAACAAGTTTTATCAAATTGTTTCTCTTCAAATTCAATTTAGACTTATAGAAAATATATTTCCACTTTGTTAACCTTTTAAGTTTTAAATCTTGAGCTCATTACCATCAAACCATCAAGGATAAAGATAAATCATGCAAGACCACAACACACACACATACATAAACACACATTACAACTTTGCACTCATCAAGAGGCTAAATCATCAAAACTATATTAATTTTCCTTGGGGCAAGAGTAATCTTCTTCTTGCTTCTTCAATAGACATATCTATAAATCAAATACTTTATTAACACTCATCATTTATTTATTTATTTTCTATTACATCATATATCACATATATATCATACTTATAATTTTTTTTTTCTTTGTTTTTCTCTCTGGATGTTAAATAACATTAGGGTGTCCATTGATAATTTTTCTTATATGCATGCCAATATAATTTCTTATAACATGCTTTGTTCCTTGTCCATTTTCTTATCCCTTTTCTATCTTAAAAGATTTATTATAGATTTTTCCTTAAACCCCTAAAAGATTTAATATTAAGAAAAAAATTGTCAAGTGAAATAAATGAAATAAGAAATTATAAAAATTTAAGAAGTAAACATTCAGAAAAAAGAAGGTCATGTGACAATTCTAGAAGAACTTTAATATCATATATAGATATAAGAAATCAAATTGGCACGCTTAAAGGGCAAAACTAAAATATAGGTATTAGTATTAACTTTATTTAAAGGACCAAACTAAAATTACAATAAAAATCCATTCTTAAAATAATAAATTTAGAGTATAAATTGACAATATAGTATATCAATAATATTGTATATTTTTTTTGGTCAAAATATAAATTTAATTTCTAAAAGTTATATATATTCATTTTTAATTAGTCTTTGACTCTGACAAAAATAATTTATAACCAACTTGAGAGTGAGATGGTAGACAGCTTCTCTCATCTTTCTTCTATATTGTTGGGAAATTACTAATTAAGAAACTTATCTTGTAAACCAATAAGGAAAAACATAGACCTTGCATCAGCGAGTCAATGAATTGAAATGGGTTGCATAGCAAGACACCGTGGTTACTTAATTGGAATGGGAGGCTTTAGAAATTTGTCTTCTTTGATAATTTACAAGTTTTCCTTATAATTAATGACTCTCTTCCAATTGAAGACATGACGAGCAAATGCTCAGCTGTTGGGGATAGCAAAATTTGTATCGAGAAAATAGGAGCATTTTTAATACAAGAATTGGGTTCTAAATTCTATTTTAGTGGATACTTTATTGTCACATAAAATTTAAAAATATTCACTAATTTTTACTTTAATAGTAAAATCTAATTTAAGTTTTAATTTATTTTTAGTGAGTCATTTTATCTCTCTATTCATATATACAATAACTTTCATTTTAACTTTAAAAAAAATATTTTTTAATAGTTAAACAATCTTGGTATGTGATAATTGCTTTTATAAGCAACTTCTATAAAAATTCTATAAGATCCCCATTTACTCTAATAGTATTTTAAAGTTGCTTAACCTTAAGAACCAATTTAGACAACTTCATTAAAAATGCTGTAACAACATAAAGTAAGCAGATCACGAAACAAGAATCACAAACGTTAAGCAAGAAAATTAATAAGGTACAAAAAACGGCAGATCTCAAGCAAAGCATGTTCCAAGCATATCTAACATCTACAAGCATTGAATAACACCCTAAGAATGAAATTATATCAAGTCAACTTAAGTTTAAGAGTTACTAAGAATAAGAATATATTACCCGCCAGAAGAAGATGCCACATAAGAAAATGAAACGGTGAAGATGAAAACTTTGATATATAGCAATCAAAGAGTTTAAATATTATACTAACCCCATTCCTATTATCCTTACTCGTTAATCATCTGCAATCCACTTTCGTCTTCATCTTCGTTCATGACCAATATGGGTTATTAACATTCATATTTGTTCAAAAGCAGTTTTTATTAGAGCAACTTTACCGCTGTTCCTTCCCAGTTGCTTAAATTTAAGAAACCATTTCTTAAATTTTTTATAGCGTTGGAGACAACTTACGTGGCAGCAAGAGTTGCTTAAATTTAAGCAACGTATCTTCTACAACCAAGTGGTTCTTGTAATTAAAAAAATTATTTTTTTCCATTAACAACTATCTCAATATTTGTGAGAAAAAGAGGGAAAAAGAGGGAGGCGGGGGGAGGTTGTTGACGGCGTGGGTGAGTGCGCAGAGGTAGATTGGAGGCCGGGGAAGGTTGTTGACAGCGTGGGAGTCATGCGCGGTGGTAGATCGGAGACGCGGCGATGGGGCCCCGACGGAGCGGGTGGAGGCACGCCGGTAGTTGTTGAGAGGCAGAGAGAGAGAGCTAGAAAACGGACAGTGAGAACGGGCTCTGGTTGAGAAGGAGAGACTTTGAGAGGGTTTGAGGAAGAGGGAAAGCAGAAGAGGACATGAAGAAGACGATTCAGAGGGAGAGGGAAAGAGTTTGGGGAAAAATGAAAAATGAGAAGGAAGAGAAGTGACAGAGAAGCTTCTCAAGGAACCATAAAAGAAAAAAAACACGTGATTTTTTTTTTAATTTCTTTTAAAGAAAATTTCGTAAATTAAACGTAATTCACCCAAAATTTCAGACCGTTGGGCACACGAATTGGAATTTTTTTTACCGTTACATTGCTCAGAATATGAAAGGTTTACACATGAAATTTGACCGTTTGAGATAGCAAAGACGTTTTATTACTGTTGATGGGTATTTAAGTATAAATAATGGCTCAAGTTAGACCATTTTGCATACAATTTCTCCATATCCAGTCTATTATTTTGTTGGTATCAAGTTCCAAAATTTTTTATTTTCTGTCAAATAGATCTCAATCAATTTAATTATCAATGTTACATAATTTTTTTGCAAAATCAACCACACCCTACAAGTGATAGTTCTCAAAATCTCCAGTATTTTATGTATCTATCACCTCCTACTAGTGACAATTCCCAAAATCCTTAGCATTTTATGTATCCACCATAACCAACCAACCCCACCATGTGGTATAGGCTTCCATTGGGTACCAGTGGCAGTGCAAAGTCTCCTAACAATGAACCTGAATCACCATTTGGGTTGATGTCCAAATTTCTAGTTGGTTTGGAAAATATCACACTTGATGAAGAGGAGGACGTGGTACTTAGAAAAAATATCGTGTCAGGTTCTTAGTAGAAGAAGACACACTTCTTATTCAATCATGGCTGAACATTTCAAAGGATGCAATTGTAAGAGTTGACCAAACAGGAACCGGTTTTTGGTTGAGGATCAGCAATAATTACAACAACTATCGCGAGTAGTTTCAAGAAAGGGAAGCGGGTCAACTAAAAGCACGGTGGTTTCGAATAAATACTACAATTCAAATGCTTGTTGACTACTACAAAGAAGCTGTTAATTAGAAGAAAAGTAAGAGCTCAGAGAAAGACATCATGGCTAACGTATATAAGATTTTTTCTCAAGATGTATGTAAAAAAAATAATTTTGAGCATGCTTAGCGTTTGTTGAAGGATGAACCAAAATAAAAGGGAGAATCATTGGAAAACTCTTCAAAAAGAACAAAGACATCTGTTGTCATAGGGTATTCATCATCTTCCAACATCGAGGCACCAATCGATTGTTCAGAATATGACTCTGTATCAACAACGATCCGCCCAATAGGACAAAAGGCAGCAAAGAGGAAGAGCAAAGACAAAGGAGTTGAAACATCCTTTAACAAAGTCGATCTAAGTGGCGTGGAAAATGCCATAAAGGAAAAAAAATGCGATCATGGCCAAAATAGCTAAGGCAAAGAAGACATAGAACATGTGTATGCTGTATGATATCCTTATAAAGGACACATCTGGGATGTCTGAGAGTCAACACTCAAATAATGAGTTGTATTGTAATTTTTTTAGGCGCAAGTTAGAGAACTAAATTAATGTTGTACTTTTATCTAATGTTATGTATGTCTCATTATTATGTATTTCTCAATTTTTTTTAACATAATGTTATGTATTTCTCGTTATTTTTAATTATAGAATTTTACGAAATTGTCATTTTTTTATTTATTATGGTAATAATTAATTAACTTGTATTTATATATTTTTTATTATTTAAATTTAATTAGGCATATTTAAAATAGATGAATAAATATTTTAATTTAACATAAAATGAAGTGCAAATAAAAAAATATAAAAGTGTGAGTTACTTAAGAGTTACTTAAAATTATATGCATTGGAGCAAAAAATATATAGAGTGCTTAAGAGTTGCTTAAAAATGATGTGAAACTGTGGGACCCACTTAAGAAACCCAAAGTGGGTTCTTATTTTAATACCACTAAAGTTGTTCTTAATAGCTAGAGTTAAAATAACTTTTTTTGTATTATTTCGCCTTTATAATATATAATTCACTAATTAATATTTTAATTTGTGCAATGCACAAAATTAATTTAGAGTTTAATTTTTATGTGCCGACAATATAAACAATTTTTAATTATCAACTGATAAAAATCATGTCAAAAATGACTTTTAAGGTAATTATTATAAAAATTAATAAAATTATTATATAAGACAATTTTTAATTGGTTGACATTACATTGTCAGTGCGTGTACTATTTTTTCATTAATTTATATTAGGTAAATATATTTAAATATAACTAAAATCAAACATAAAATTTAAAGAGTAAGTTATCTATGCACAAACAATGTAAAAAAGTTTTACTCTGTCATCCAATCACAAACTTCTATGTATGGTAAGTTTGATGATTTTTATGATAATTATCTTAAAAGTCATACAAACAGAGACTTTTGATTGGTTGACAATGTAAAACTTTTTACACTAACAATACATAACCATTAAACTCAAATTTAAATATTGTTTCTTTAATTAAATATGAATGTTTTATGTGAAGACTCTATTACCTAGCTTGTAATGCAAATACAATTACTCGTATGATTTTTGTACCTATACCCTTTCATTAAAAAGTTTCATTCATCTGTAATATATATATTAACATATTTAAATACCAACATTACGTTGATTCAAGTAAAACTTGTCTTGAATCTCTTAAATAAAGTCTTGATCGGGTTCAAATTTTACAAATAGATAAAATGTGGTTGGAAATAAAGATCACATTAAATATGGACAATCAAGTTCCTCGATAGAAATTAGTCATCACAAGTTGATGAATACTTCACTACTATGACATGATAACAAAAAATATTTAAATTTAAAATTTTTAACTCAGTATAAGGTAAATGTTTACTCATGTGATATTAGATATTAACATATTTTCGTTCCTTTTTGCACCAAAAAAAGAAGATATTAACATATTTTCTTATAACGTTTCAATTCTGGTGTGGGAATTTGATCATCTCACACCCTTTTTAACTCACCTACATCCAAATTAGAATCTTCTACCACATCAAGGGGCAATTATTATGTTTTTTGTCTTTGATCTTTATAAACATCTAAACAAGCCAATTAATGAAAAAAAAAACATTTTTATGAACGTTTTCAGGATTTTTTATATTTTACTCTATATTCATAACTAAAAAGTTAATCGACAACTTTCATTGATAACAATGCGATAATTAAAAGCAATAGCACTTTACAAACACCTATCAAATTTTCCCATCTTGGTTTGTTTACCCATTATCTTTATTATCTTTATGCATCATTATTGAAGGGTGAATGGATGAGGATGATTGAGATTAAAAGAATAAAAAAGGTGCATGATTAGGTGAATAATTTGGCAAATAATATAGGGTGATTAAATTTCAAAGATAAGTCCTTCTTTATGATTGACTTTCGGATAAAAGTCATATATGTTTTATATCTCATAGTCATGAAAGGAGTCATATCCAAGAATTATGACTTGGTAGAGGCTATCTCATGTTTCGAAACATTTCCTTATATACATTCAAACCAGAGTTTAATTGATGTGAAAGACGGATAGAGTTCTCCAAACGGGCGTTCGATGGTATAGCTTTCAACTCGACCATCTCTCTAGGCTTGATTTCCTAGTTATTTTAGATAGGTATCCACGTGGTTATGGTAGAAACTAGAAACCTATGTCGTTGAATAGCAAAATATCAAAGTGTCTGTTGGTTTAGACGACAATCCACATGACAGGACAATCTATAGCTAAATTGTGCGTTGTGCTTCATTTGACTTGCTTTTTGAAATGTATTTTTTTTTCCTAAAGGAAGTATAGCTTTCTTTCCTTTAAATGTCTGTTTTAAAAATACTTAGAGAAAAAATAATATATACTATCATCTAATTATAAAGTTTTACACCAAGTTTTGTAATAACTATCTTAAAAATCATACTAAAAATAATTTCTAATTAATTAATGGTAAAAGTTTTTATACTGATAATACATGTATATCAAACTCATCATCAAAACAGACCATACACTTTGTTTGCATACATATAATTTGTGTGCTAAATTTTGTTTAATAAAAGAATCAAGCATAAAAACTTACCCTGAATTAGCTCTCGTTTTGTTTTTAAGAACTGTTTTTTTCTTTCAAAATATTCAAGAGTTATTTTTGGATGATTCTTTTAAATAGAAAATAATTTAATCTGAGCATATCCTACCTTTGACTTGCACCAATACACTTAACGGTTCTTTACAAGCATATAAATATACGAAACTAATAAATTTTACCAGCGACTGAATTTCGTATTGAGAACTCATAAAAGGTTGGCTGTAAGCCCAGCTTCAAATACTAATGCTTTGTTCGGATACCCAAAAAAAAAAAGGAAAATAAAAAGAAAATAAAGAGAAGAAGAACGTTAACAAATATCCTAAGAGTATTACTTTAAGAATAAAAAATAGAAAAATATACTAACTTCACTCTTCAAACCTTAATAATTTTTCTTATTTAATAAATAATATGCTCAAGTTTAAACTCGGACTTTATTATATAAATATAATAAGTTCAAAGAATCAAAATTATATATTTGGCTCATTTGTGTGTGTATAATTTTAGACATGAAAAACACATGGATAATATTAATTATTTATTGTAATTCTGTCTACAGATTCATGATTTTTCATATGAATATTTTATATATATATATAATATTTTCATTTTACAGTATGAAGATATCTATTAAATACTAAATTAATAGAATAAAAAAAATAATTCTAAAGAGATTTGAAAAAAAAATCAAGTTTTAAATAAGTTAGATAAACGGAACTTAAACTTTATATTTTTGAATAAGTCGGGTGCCAATTTTTAGATTTCACTCTTTTAAATAAAAAATAAAGATTGAGTAGCTAAACTTTATTATAGAAAATACGAACATTATATTATATTTAGCTGATGGGTTTGTTCTTGACAATGGCTGCTTAGAAAGCTTGGGTGAATTCTGTGACAGGGAAAATGATTCTTTTATGTTTTAGTTAATGGTAGGCTGAAACCATTTAATGATTTTATGTTACCTTAATCACAAACTTATCGTAGAATTCTCTTTAGATTCTTGTTCCGGCCCAACAGCAAACATTGAAGATTCCAATGCTTACTCCAAAGTAGAAATGTAAAGTTTTTTAGTTTAATTTTGAGACAATGTCATTGTAAAATTCATCTTAAATATGACTTTTAATATATATTATAAAAATTAATATTTTGCAATTATATAAATATTTTTAATTTTATTTCAATTAGCAAAATCTTTATCCATCATGATTAGATGTTTGATATCTATCAAACTAACCATAGGCACAATAAACATATCTTATCATGTATAGATACATTCTCATTTCATTTTCCACTTCTCCTTTATTTTCTCTCTCTTCTTCCTATTTTCTCTACATTTCATCCCTACTAAATAGCTTATTAGGGTTAGTCTTGAGTTTTAGGTTGGAGGGGCAATGGCCCAAGGATGAGGCTTAAAAAAAGTCCAAATATTGAATTAATGTCGGTCATTGAAATTTGAGTTTATCAAAAATTTATGTTGTTACCCAAATGTTTCAATTGTTTATAGAATTTTATTATCCGTGTCTATGGTCGTAGAATCCGCTAAAAGAAAATTTTTCAAAATTAAAATTGATAAAAACCTACTTGAGGTAATTATGCTTGCAAGGTACACTTTATTCAGGTGTGGATGCAATACAGCAACACCGCGTGATCTACATGGACTCCTCGAATTTTCGCGGCACAACTTGCATACCTCGATGATTTGACGGTTGATTTTGTGATTATACATAATTTATATTGTCAAATCAATAGCTACGATTTTTTTCTTCTTTTTATGATTACTAGGCAAATCTTACATTTCACACTGACCACTATGAGGTAGACATTGAAACTACCTCAATTATTCGTTTCTTATATATAAGTTTTCACAGTACAAACACAACATTAGTTATTACTAATAGAGGATGACAGCTTATAAACAGCACAATTTCTTCTGTCTTTCACAGCTCTAGAACTAAGTCTGCAATGCACAGAACAAACTGAGTCAGGGTAGAAGAAGCAACACGTAAGACTGGAACTGAAAATAGACATGCTACAAATGATGTGCTATGTTACAATCATTTGCTGCTTTCATCAAGTGAATTGTGAAACTATAATTGAAATACATAGCATAGGTTAAACTGTGAAATAGGCCAATGGAAAATTGTTGTATACTTACAATCTGCATCTGTTCTGATCCAGTACTCCCTGTTGACAGATGAATCTTCCTCTGGATGTACCAGGTCACTTTTGTTGTAGCCTCCATCATTGATCGTTTTCTTCTTCTTCTGGTTCTTGTGGTGTTTAGCAGATTTTTGTGCAGCTGTTGAACTTTCAGGATGTACTTTCTTTCGGAACATATGGAGAATCTGGAAACCACAAACATAGCTGAAGTCACGACCAGAATAAACAAATAAATATGTTATTTAGGTAAAAAGAAAAAATTGGTAAAGGGGAGACCAAAGGGGGGAAAAGAACGTTAAAATGTAAAGCTATGAAAGTCTATTTGGTTTCTCTATGACATCTTTACCCAATATTTTTTTAATATAATTTTAATGTAACACGTTGATAATCATAATGGTAGAGAGAGATAGACACAAAAAGTATTATTGTACAAATTGCTGTATGAATTGTGGTACATGTAGCATATCTCTTACTTTTACCAAAGAATATGGTAATGCATAATACATTTATTCTAGTTAGATTAATAAGAGCAAGTAAAAAATAATGGTTGGCTAGCTATAGAATCTGTATATGTACCTTATTCAGTTTTGTCTCAGCTGAAGCAGAATCAATAGGTCCACCACTTATTGATGTAGAATTCTTAGAATAAGCATGGAGCATTCTTTTTTTCAGCTTTTCTTTCATCAGGTTCATGGCAGATTTGTCTACTTCTTTCTCAGTTCTTTTGTCCTCCTTTTCACATTTTGCATTGAAATTCTCCTCAGCTGATTTGCTTCTCTGAAACAGCTCCCCAAGTGATGTCCTGTGTTCTTTCTTTGCTGCTGCAGTTGTTTCAGATAGTTCAATAGCTGTTCCAAAGAGATATCCCTGGAGTGGACAAATTGCAGCTCCATTTCCATTTGGCTCTGTGCCTTCTATTGGCTTTCCACTGAGTGTTATTATGCTCACATGGCTACTTCTCCCAGCACTAACATGGCTACTTCTCCCAGTACTAACATGGCTAGTCCTCCTAGATGAATCAAGGCTGACATCATCCTTGGTTTCAGCCCCCAGCACTTTCTCTAGCTCATCATTGATGAGCTTCAGATCATTCTCAGTGACTTCATCTTCTTTTTCAGTTATGCTCTCAACAGAAATGGGAAATGTTGGTGTTGATGGGTCAGATACTTGTTCTGAACCAAGAGTTCCAATTGCCAGGAAGCCAGGGAAGAATTCTCCCTCATAGTCTTCATCTACTCTTGCTGCTTCTAGACCAGCAAAAGAATTTCTAAGGTTGTGACCTTTCTGGGAATGTCTGGAAAGTTTGATCCCAAGGTTTGGTTTCTGGAAGTTTTGTTCATCATCAAGTGATGACTGCCCTGAAAGACAATTGCAAGAATTCCCTGATGCAAACAAATTTAAAGAACTATGGTAATTGAGAGGCAAAACATGAAGTGGAATTCCATAGTAGCATTCAGCTAGACTCTGCCTAATTCGGATCTTATGCTAGTATTTCACAAATGAGAGATCATATACGCTTTCATATTTATGGACTAAGCAATAGAAGAGATTTTATGGGTATTATTACCTTTCATAACGTTTTAAACAGTCTACTTTCTATGTTCCAACTTCCAATTCTAGCCAGTCATTCTAATTTATTTTTATAATACTTCAAATTTAGTCATAGCTTTTCAATGGTTGTACCTAGGTAGTTTACTGCTATGTCTTCATGGGCCCTATATATTTGTGGTCATATATATGTCCATGCAACAGACCATGTGAATTCTCCTTAGCTACTTTCTATAGTTCCAAGGTCATCAGAAATCAAGTTATCTATTGTTTCGTACGGTAAATTTTGCTTTCATGTACTACCACTGGTTGTGTACTAATTTGATGGCCATCACATAGTTAATGCATGTACGGAAGAACATAAATATGTGGCTTGCTAACAGTATATGACTTACCAATGACCAAGTCTTTGAATGGTTCACTACTATTCTGGCGAAATTTCCTGTGCATCCAGCCCAATAACTGCAACAAAGAAATGAGAAAACCAACTTAGAAGAGTATGTATAGTGAATATTTTGTTGTGCAAGGCATGATTGATAATGGATCTTACCTTCATCTTTGATATTCAAGAAAAATCTTGAGATTTGGTTGCCTAACTTAGAGGAGATAAGGTAATTGAAGGAAATGTCTATCGAGGTTAAGTGATGATATCTTAAAAAGAACATATAAAATATTGGTGAGAATCAGTGATGTCTTATAGAGAGGATACAGCAAGAAAAACATAGAGATACTTACAAATATTGTTTGCTGTTATATCTCAGCACTAAATCAAGTGGGTCCTAAACGCGCTAATCCGATCATGTGCAAGGTCGACTAACAGTAAGGCTTATAATTTTTATGCATGATTTGGTATAGAAAATATTACTTATCAGTATTCTTTTGTCCATTGTTAAGAATTCAGATGCCATGCATCAACTGTCTCGCACTTTCTGGTTTGTACTTAAACATGCATATAATGAAGTATATGAAATAGTTTGGTACTCATGTACCACGACGTGTGTGAGCAACATATTGTGCCTCGTGCATCTTTTATTAGTTGAGTCCGAGTTTGAGTAGTGATGATGAACCATTGGTTCTTGCGATTGGATAACACAAATCATTGGTTGATGCCTATAGAACATAAAACAATTTGCCAACAAGTGTATCTTTTCTCCTTCAGACAGGAAGTTAGAATAGTGTAGACCATAGAAGAATCCAGGGCCCCATAAGCGGTGACTAAAAAGTGCCAAGACACGTTAGAACCCTGTAAATGATATGTTATGTTTCCTTTTTCTTTTTCTTTTTCCCTATGTGTTATACTTATAATTTTGATTTTAGTTATTTAGTATTGAGATGTGTGTTGTAGCTAATTGTCTATTGAGCAATGTTGTTCAATTGGAGAATTTTGACAAATTTTGGTTAGATGAATGTTCATTAAATTCGAATAGTGAGGATGGCACGTCTTATTCTTAGAAAAAAAATAAAAAATTGTTTGTTTATCATTTTTTCCATGTACACCAGAGTGACCTGACACGGTTGGGTTTGGTATAGCACCAAGTTGGTACACTTGGCAACCGTTTGTACTGTGTTTTTCTGGAGCAGTCATCATAAATTCATGATTCATAAACTCTGCAGCAAGTGGTAGGTCAGGGGACCCCCTCCCCCCGTAAAAGGAATATGGTATGTTTTATATGTCGTTAGCAATGTTGCCACATGGTGTTTCAAATTCACCACGTAGTCCTCTTCTGAGAAGAAAGTTAAATTACTTTCCCATCGTGTAATATTTGATCCACATCTTTTGACTCTTTCTGCCAACATGGTTACAATGATTTAGTAACTGTTGTTGCGTCATTTGGATAAATAAGAATAAGAAAAAATAAAAATTCTATATGAGAGAAAGAATAGTAGAAATAAATAAATTGAATATAAAGATTTTTATTTTTTTTGGGTGAATATTGCAATTTTATTAGCTCGCTCAGTGAAAACTCAACTTGTTGCTTGCTTATTGGTGGATAATTGCACACTTTACCTATTTTAGAAGAATAAAAAATTATTAGGCACCTTCCAAGGAGGAAGCCAACGCACGGGGATGCAGAAAAATGAAAGGCAAATCGCTCTTCAACTGTATTTTTAAGTGCCATACATTAATCTCGCAAAGCTTGGCAATATTTCTTTCCGCTTCAATTCTATCTAAACAAGTATAGTGTTAGAATTGAAAATTAAGAGATTCAAACTCAAATTCTTAAAACTAACCTCAAAAGTTAGTTAAAAAAGATGAGCTCCTAGAAAATCAACAAATGGTAAAGTTAATAATTTCACTAATTAATAAGAAAATCAATATAATTAATATTATGGGTACATATATAATAAATTATGTTATGAATATGTTAAAATATTAATCTTTTATTTTTTCATCAATAGTTAAGATTATTTATTTTACCCTTTCTTATTTTAGAGAAACCAAAATCACAAATAAACAAATTTATCTAAGTTGTTGCAAGGTATATTTTTACAAATATACCTAGCCCATGTAAAGTCTTTATAGTAATTTACAGTGCTGGAACTAGACTATTTTAGTTGAGTGGTTAAATACATAAATTACCATTAAAGAAGAGACTTTTTTTATCTTTTCTTAATTTAAAATTTTATATGTTGGACAGGTCACTTTATAAATTCATGATAACCATTTAATACCTACAGGTCACATGTAGGATTGGTTAAAAAAAAGTAAATCAAACTTTAGAATTTTGTAGATGTCTACTCACAAGTTTCACATATTGAAGCAAATTTATTTATTTAGAAGAGTAATTTTGATTAGACTAATATTAGCACAACTAGAAAATGTTTGCAAGTCATATTATAACACATGTATATGTAAAAATGTTATTGCCTTATAAGCCAAAGGATTTGAGTCATAAAATTAATATTTGAAGTCAAAAGTTATATATTGTAATATTCAGTTAAGTTTTTCTCTTGATATGAGTTTTTTTTTATCTTATTGTTGTATTTTAAATTTTTGCCAATAAAAAATATAACTCGTAAATAGTGAGAGATTTATCAAATAAAATTATCAAATTAAGTGAATTTTGATAAATTCTTTCATCCTCTCATAAATTTTGATTAAGTTTTTAATCTTATATATAACAAAAATTACATACATAAAATAAAGAGCATTAAAAATTTGTGTGAGGTCATGACCCCTTACAGCTTAATGTAGCTACGTCCTTAGTAACTTGCTCCTTTTCTTATCAAAAACAGGGCTATTGCCTTTGAAAGTATTGCAATTTGACCCACAGATTCAGTTGTGAGGGAGTGCATCTAGAAAAGTAGAGAACGCAACTAGGGCATGTTGGCTGATTATGGCACAGTAGCAGTGTAGCACAACCCGATCAAAATAGTGTCCCTAGTGTTCTTTGTGATTCTGTTGGACGAAAAAATGAACCCCTTTATTTTTAAGATTCGAATGAAACGATTGACGATATGTTTGGTGACGTGTGACAACTGTTCACGGATAACGCAATAGTCAGAATTTGCCTCACTTAGATACTTGTTCTAAAACTAACCTAAGTTGTCAAACCGTCATTTTTTTTTTTGATGTAACAGAATACTGTCATTTGACAGTGAGAGACAATAATTCCTCAACCGTGTTTATATTTATTTAACTATAAACTACTTATGTAAATTCTTATTTCAAACTACGTTTGGCAATGGTAAAAGTAGATAAATAAAAGATCAAAAGTGAAAAATGACATATTTTAGCTGTTGTTTTTTTCTCACTTATCTTCTTATATATTCCAACTTACAATCATATCTCAAAAATATTCGCAAACTCAAATTTAAATTCATTTAAAATTCAATTTTATTTAATAAGATTTGAGAAATTTCTATGTAAAATTTAATTATAATTTAAGAAAACAAAGCATGTGATTCACACGTATAAATCTTTGATTAACCATTTAAAACTAATTTTGAGTTAAAAATAATCAACACTACTATTTCATTTTTTTAATGATTATCAAATAACAATTAAATTAAAGAACAACTACACTCAAACTTAATGGATATGTACAAAAAAATACCTGCGAAGAAAAGAAAAAAATACTCATCAAATTGGTTTGGATTCGAGTATGGATATTTTATCCACAAAAATTAATGGAAATGGATTATTTAATATATCAAATTTTAAATAAAAATTAACATTATACTTATAATCCTTCAATTTTTTCATCATAAATAACAAAATCTTATCTTAATGTTTTAATATGAAATTGAAAATCCTAATTCCTTATTATTGTTGTATAATATTTTCATCTTTGTGATTACCATAATGTTATTACGACTTCGTTCTTCAAATTTAGTGGTTGAAGAATATTACTGATTAATTCTGTAACAATTTTATCTTTATAATTAGTATATAAAATAACCTTTTTATTTAATTAAACTACATGTAATGGATGCGAATATGAATATTCAGGTGTTATCAAAAAAAGAATATATATGAGCATTTAGGTAAGGTACAGAGACATGCTACATTTACAACTCTTGTAGATATAGATTTCGAAGCATTCTTTTTAAATATACGAATATGAAAATAAAACTTAATTAATACCTTACCCAAATTCGTGTGAGTGACATCCCTACAATTAAATTTACATTATTTCCGGCTCTGGGAGTTTGATGACCAATGGAGCTGGTGAAAGTGAGATAATATTACTCGACCAGACAGTTTCATTTAATGTACATATTCGCGGCTCTGCAATTAGCCTTCGATTATGCGATCATGGCAATGCCACGTGACAGATGCATAGAGGGGACAATATACAGCCGTCGATTATGATTTAACTGATGCCAAGGAAGCAATTTAAAAGTTCTAAAAAATAAAAAAAAGGGAGCAATTTAAATAAAAATTAGGAATGAGTTTGTTTCAACTCTTATTATTATAATTTAACCTAATTTCACCCCTTTATTTTTTAAAAAGGAATAAAATGACAACTTTGTCCTCACCATTTTAAAATTCTCCACCACCCCCTCCCCCTATTCCCTCTTCCCTTTCTTCATCAACCCCTTTTCCCATTTCTCTTCTCACCCCGCCGCTGCCCTCACATTGTTGCTAGAAGCACCTCACATTCTGTTATGTATCATTACGTAATACAAAACGGAATCGTGATTCCGTAATGTATTTGTAATTTTTAAATTATTAATTTATTTTAATTATTTATATGAATTAAATAATTTAAATAATTTGTTTTTTAAATAGTTTTTTATTTCAATGAATTAAATAATTTAAGTTAATTATTTTAAAATTATTTTTTATTTTAATTATTTATATGAATTAAATAATTAAAGTAATTTTTTTAAAATTAATTTTTTATTTTAATTATTTATATGAATTAAATAATTTAAATTGTTTGTTTTTTAAATAGTTTTTTCTTTTAATTATTTATATAAATTAAATAATTAAATTATTTGTTTTTAAAATATTTTTTTATATTAGTTATTTATATGAATTAAATAATTCGAATTATTAGTTTTTTAGTATCCTTTACTTATAATTTTTTATCGTTTAATTATTTATTTGATTTAAATTATTTGTTTTTAACTATTTTTTGTCTATTAAAGTATTTATGTAATATGTAATTTTTTTGGTGTGTTTTAATAAATAATTAATTTTAGGTCATATTTTTTAAGAATAATTCTATGATAATATTGATTATATTTGATATTAAGTATTTCTTAATTGTTAATTTATCATTATTGTTTCAGATTCATTATGTCACGCATGAGGTTTGGTACCCATCGTCCCAGACGAGGCCCTTAGCCATATGATGAGGCAAACACTTCTTAGTGCCTACAGCCGACTATATCGGCACATTGGGCTAGACAGGCTGAAGAGTTTAGGCAGCAGCAACAGCAGCAAGAGGTACATGCTGACGTACCCGAGGCAGAGATTGATGTACCGAAGGCAGAGGCAGAGATGCCTCCGGTTCAGTTGGCAAAGAGCATTATTGTACTTTTATTTCTAGGAGGTCCTACAGACTTGTCCCTACTCAGGTCCTATAAAGACCATGTTGCTGGACATATATAGCTGGGTCAGGCCCGTGTTAAGCTGAGGCTGATCAACCAGCCCGTAGTGAGCTAACCATACCCAGCCCCGTGATGAGTTGAGGCTGATCAACCATGGGGGCAAGACGTTGCTGATGACTACACACCCGCAAGTCGTAGAAATCATGCAGGGTTTAGAGCTCGCTCCTCTTATAGAGGCATGGTATACTGCGACCAGCAACGACCTTATATATGCCTTTGTTGAATGGTGGCACAAGGACACTAGTTCCTTCCACTTGCTAATAAGGGAGATGACCATTACTCTATATTATGTGTCATCTTTCCTGCACTTATCTATTATAGGCAAGGTCTACGAGAACATGTATTATATGCGTGACGACGTCGTGGGCTTACTGATGAGCAAGCTAAGTGTGACCTTTGCTGAGGCATCCACTGTGACTACAAGATAAGCTCGCATGACCTTATCATGGCTGAGGGAGACATACGTCGCATGGCAGGCAACTGGGCAGACCACATTTGCTACGAGAGCCTGTCGGCTGCATGATATTTGCCGACAAAAGCTCGACATGTGGGTATGTTTGCTACTTGGGCCTCTTCCATGATCTTTAGGCCTGTGAAGGATACTCTTGGGGTTTCGCTACATTAGTGTTCCTATACGATTAACTCAGCGTTGCCAGCGTCTGGTCTATAACGCAGTTTGGAGGATATATGAGCCTAATTATGGTAAAAAAATTTATTTTTTGTAGATATTTGTTCAGGGTTTATTTTGTTTATGTAATTTAATATATTAATTGGCGATTACAGGCATGGATCTATGAACGCTTCCCCATCCTGGAGCAGGAGTAGGGGTGGCAAAATGGGCTGGGCTCGACAGGCTAGCCCGTTTAGCCCATCATTTTTTGCAGGCTAGGTAAAGGTGTCCAACCTGCTAGCCAGCACAACCCACCTTGTTTTAGCTTGTCTAAAAATAGGTTAACGGCTGGCCAAGTGAGGCCAGCCTGATGGGCTAAGATAAAATTTAACTTATATTTTTTATTTAGGTTTAGTCTTTTAGTCTTATTTAGGTTCAAACTTTACATCAGATAGATGTTTTTGTGCCTATTGCTACGGTGCCACCTTTCGCAAATCGCAATACACTTTCGTCTTCCGCTACACTTCATTACTTTCTCCTTCCTCAACTCAAGCTTTTGGTTCTCGTCTTCTGTCTCCTGACTCTGTCTTTCATTTGTTTTGTTGGCATGGGTGGTTCCTTGCCTCAAGCAAGCCCTCTGTTCTCATGGTCTCACATCACAAAGTTAGATCTGGTAAGTATAGTGCCTCAGTGCCTCTCCTTTACTCTCCTTTTCTTTAAGTTTTCTCTTGCTCTACTCCCTCATCCCATCTTATCCTTTCTTCTACGGTGCAACAACTGTAAGTCTACAAGGAGTTTATCTTGCGGTGGCCTTTAACATCAGTCCTATTCTTGTAGGTGGTAAGAACAACTATACATTTCTACTTTCTACCATTAGGTGAATGAGATAATTGATTACAAATTAATATTTTAGTTGTTGTTTTTTCTCTCACTTATCCTTCTTCCATATTCCAACTTACAATCATATCTCAAAAATATTCGCAAACTCAAATTTAAATTCATTTAAATTTCAGCCATAAACGGGGTGGGCTATGACTTTCAACCCACTTTCCCTAAGCAAGATAGGTTGGACAGGCCCGTTTTCGATGGCCTCAAAGTGGGGCGGGCCAGGACTGAGCGAGCTCACTTGGTTTACCACCCCTAAGCGGGAGCCAACCGTTGGTTATTTAGAACAGTTTCCCGTCTCTATCAGGTGGAAACCCACAAAGGGCACAGGCTTTGCGCTAGGGACTAGGTAGAAATTGGACTTGTTGTAATTGGACAACGTCATATGGGTGTTATATGACGCACATTAGGTCATATAGTCATTGAAGGCAATATCATTCTACTTTGGCTTCATTAGGTGTGGTACCCATATATGCGCCATCTACCAAAAAGGGTGTTCAGGAAGTTTGGGTACATCCAAGAAATCCCTCGCCCCTCGCCTGTACAGTTCCTGTCATTAACCAACCAATTTGATGACTAGGAAGGCTAACAAGTGTACGAAGTGGATAAAAGAGTTGTTATGCCGCATAAGGCTCTGTTGACATCTGTCGATAACTACCTGGAGAAGTTCCACCATGTTTCTCACCCTTTTCTGATACCTTTGGTGATCGAAGATCATCTGCAAGGCCCTTCACGACTTCCTGTGCTATAGTAGTTTGGACATGATTAGCTTGTGATGAAGTCTTCATCTAGCAACACCCATTCATGCGAGGTAAGTATCCATTTTTTTACAATGTGTTTTTATGATGCCAATGACACATTTTTTAATAAAGTTTCCATTTCTTTTTTTATAGGCACATTGAGAGAGAGTTGCTAGCCTTGTAAAACGTATGCTGCGTCTGAAGGTGGTGCCTAAAGGCATGGACGATGATAGGATGATCTAGGAGGCATTGGCTATTGCTCAGTTAGGCATGGCCTCTACGTGCACCTATCAAAGGAGGAGGCGAAGGAAGACAACTACCTCTAATGCTTCACTTTTTTTTTTTTTTTTTACTATTAGATCCTTTTTTTAGTATTTTATACATTATGTACAAACCTTATTGTATATATTTTTGGATTTTATAGATGTTTTGGATTTTATATATGTTATACTTATTGCATTGTTGGTATCACTATTACGTTGTTACAATTATAGCACGCGATACAAGTAAAAATAAATAAATGAAATAGCAAACAATATTATTTGATAAATTAAAAGTACTTCTACATAGATTCAATACAAACACAAATAATAGTAAAAAAGGTGCATCGTCATGGTTCATTTAAACTAACAGTTGCTTGGTCATTGGAGCTAATTGATGCCTCAAGTCAAGTTCATGCAAGCACGCAATGATCTCTTTGATGGTTCATGGTTGACGTCAACGGGTAAGGATCTCTTCGAAGATTAGCCTAACGTAGTGTACAACTCAATCGGTGCAAGCCTAAAAAATTGGCCAAAGATGAACAACATCCTTGCCACGTTCTTGTCGTGTTTAATGTCCATAGACCCGTAATGAACACAGCCACCACCTAAATATATGGGTTGACGATAATAAATATCAAATATTTTTCTGCTACTTCCAATTGCATCCTAAATTTTTTCTTCCAAACAACAATAATCATGTCCTCAGTGACCCTAAGAAAAGCAAGACTGTGAGGACATTGAAATAAGACCCTTTCAGATGTTATTGCCATCTGACCATCGTAATACACAACAGCAAGGAATCCCCATCTTGAAAGGAGAAGAAACACTATGGAATGAAGATAGCTATCCAGAAAGGTAGTGGTAAGTGTTTCAAAACACACATCTCTTTTATTATAGTGCAAATACTGTTCACGCATCAGAGAATCATTAAAGGCTTTGTCCTATGCATCAGAAGAAGAAACAGTCGAGATTGCACTAACTAAATCAATCAAAGCAATGTCCTATACATCAGGAAAAAAAACGGTCTAGATTACATCGATTGAATTGAGGGTTTGAATCACACCGATTCAAACGAATGCCTCGTTCACACGTCAAAGCATCATTAAAAGTGATGTCCTATGTGTTAGAAAAAGAAACGGTCGGGATTACACACAATAAATCAAGGGTCCATATCACATCAATTCAAACGCGTGCCCTGGTCACGCGTTAGTGAATCATTAAAAGTTGTCTCTAAAAAAATGAATTCAATAAATATAAACAATTAATTTCTAAATACATAACAAAAACGCGTTTTCGTTATGTATAGATGGCTCACCCTTTCTATCATAATGGAAACGCATTTCAGTTGCACAAAATCACAATGAAAATGCACTTCCGCCAGGGGGTATTTTCAAAATAAAAAATAGAAACAAAAGTTGGGGTGAAAATAGCAAAAACTAGGGTGGGAATAGCAAGACCCACTTATATACCATAAGTTAGTCATATCACTAGTCGATGTGAAATCTCCAACACACATTCTTACACTAAGGATTAGACTACTCAAACGTGAAATTTGCAAAACTGGACATCTACGGGTGGTTTGATAACAGCCTGATATCTGGTGGCTTGACTTTAATACCATATTACAATTTAGGTTTATGTCTAACTCAGTCCTTACAAAACCAACTTGTAAGGTGAGGATTGTCCCCCATTTATATACTATATTTTAGTTATATCACTAGTTGATGTGAGATCTCCAACACTTATAAAATTATTTCCAAGAATGTGGGTTTGGGAAGTTTAACGTCTCCTTGTTTGGTACAAGTTATTAAAAAAAATTCTAGACATTATTTATTCCCAGGTATATTACATGTGTTTTCCCATCTTTCTATTCCCATGTGAAGAGGTGAAAATCTTATATTCCCATGAGAATGGAAGTTATTTTCTAACATAATTTCCCACTCTCACCTTATTCTACCATTTTCAATTTTTTTTGAATGTTTTTATTTTTGAATTAAAATAAATTTAAAAATATTACAAGGATTGATAAATTTTTACCAAACATCTTGATACGAATAATATTCCCAATAATAGTACTCTCAAGAATATCATTCCCAAGAATAAATTCCATGAAACAAACAACCCCTAGTATTTTAACATGTATATTGTACAGGATAAATATTTATTTTTATATAATTAAAATCTATAATAAATAAATATTTTTGAATATATAAATTATATTATAATTAAAATTTATAATAAATAAATATGTTTGTACATATAAATTATATATTAAATTTACAATAAATAATTTAAATTATGATGTAAAATTATTTTAATTATTGATATTTTTTAAAAAATATTGAAATTCAATGTAAAGAATAAAGATAAAAGAGAGTAGATAGAAAAGAATAAGTGTATACAAATAAAGATCAAAAGAAAGTAATATGAGATGATTGAGATAAAAGTTTTTAGGCTAATTGTGAGGGTAATGTATGAGCACCTCCAAAAGAGAGCAAAAAAAATAAATTAAAACTATCTAACTAAAAAAGTCGAAAGAATGAAAACTTCCCTCTCCAAGTTGTTCATTCTAATTTATAATATAATAGTAGATTTCACTATTGAATAAAAAATAACACCTCCAATTACGTGAAACAAATATAATATTGCTAATCAAGACTTTACTATTGGCAAACCTTCCGTTATTGTGAAATCAAAACTTGAGTTTAATTTCAAGATAACTCATCAATAATCAGTATGTCATCATACTACAATTTTTGCTAGGATTAATAGCTTTGTATGATGTTGTATTAAATAAACTACTAATTTTGTCCCCAAATTATTACCACTTCTCTTAAATTGTTCTTAAAGTAATAAAACTATTTAAGTAATTTCTAAAATATTAAGTATTTATCACTTTGGTATCTAAGTTGATGTATTTCATCAGTAAGGTTTAATGATTAATTTGAAGGTTTTTTAATATTTGGAGGTCTGTTTAGCTTGATTTCTAATATTTTTAGGATTAGGTTTTTTTTTTTTTTTTACTTTATGAAACACTTAGGAGAGAGGATAATACTTCAAGGATGAAATAAGTGGTTTACTCATTCTATATTACAACAAATAAAAGTTCCTAACTAGGTTTGATTGATGTAGAACTGTCCAAATTGGCAAGTCAAGTCTAACTATTGTAGGATGCACTTGAAAATATTAATGAAGATGCCTAGCTATGAAAACCAAGGCAAGTGCTACCTTCTGTAGCTTCTGGTACCTTAATGCAACCCTTTGCAAAGATTTGCTGACAAAATATATTGGGTGTTAGCCCTCTGATCCTTTAATTAGGACTAAACTCAATGTCTCATCATTAATTGTCAAATAAACTATTAGCCTCTCTCTTAGATTAGGTTAGACTAAAATTGGTGGACTAGTGAACTACCCAAATACCTTCTTTAACTCTTGAAAGGTTGCTTTACATTCCTCACTCCATTGGATGGTCTTGCCTTTTTTCAATAGTTGATAAAGAGGCAAAGATTTATGAGTTGCTTTGGCCATAAATAGAGTTAATGTCGCAAACTTAGCATGTTAGTTGTTGAATTTCACCTACTTCGGATGTTGCATATGTAAGATTGCTTTACATTTTGTTGGATTTACCTCTATCCTTTTGTTTGTCTACATGTAACCTAAGAAATGTCTCGAGAGAACTCCAAATGTGCATTTGAGTATATTTAAATGCATATTGTATTGCCTAAGTCAATTGAAGACCTTTTGTGAATCTTCAATGTGATGTGCATTAGCTAGCGTCTTAATGATCATGTCATCCATGTACAGCTCGACCACTTCTCCCATCATCTCATCAAAAACCTTGATCATTATCCTCTGATATGTCATCCCAACATTTTTTAGCCCAAAGGGCATCATCTCATAGCAATGCATTGGTGATTTTTACTGTCCTTTAAGACTATTAACTTTGCCTTTGTTGGGGTAGGCATCAGTGATGCATCCAAGATGGGATCATGGACTTTGATCGACCTTTGAGATGGGTAAGTCAAAGTGCACTCCACATAAACTAAGGTCTAAATTTTCTTGATTGTGGTGATGCTCTTCGACACGACTAAAACACTATGGACTAGAAAGTAAATACATGCAAAAGGCACTCTAATGCTTAAGTCAGAAACAATTTCACTGAAGTGGCAATATATAATAAATACTTCCTATTACGGTGACATTGTTGTATTAAAAAGATTTTGGATAAAATGCACAATCCAAATAACAAAGTGATGTAAATTAGCTATCAATCATGGCAAAAATTATAGAAAATAAAGAAGTCTTACGGAATTGTTCGGATAGTAAATTTAAAAATTATAAGAAAATTAAAATTTGTAAAAATTTAATTATTTCAATTAAATTCTTTTATTTTCAAAATATTTTGTTTGAATAAAATAATTTAAATTCCTCGTGTTTTAAATTCTTTGAATAAAATAATTCAATATCTATCATATGTAAAAAAATAAATATATTTATTTAAAAATTGATATTTCAATATAAAATTTATCAAAAATAAACATGAACTAATATTTAAATAATATTTTTTAAAAAATTACATAAAATTAAATGATTAATTATATCATTTTTTTGTACATATATAACAATTACAAAGTCAAATATTAAGTAATTAGTTTTTTAATTTCAATATAATTTGGGATTAAGAAAATATTGTTTAACAACAAAAAAGTCAATATTAATAAAAACATAAAATTGTATCTTATCACTAAATATATATTTGTTAGTGGATAGTGATAAAGAGTAGTGTGGAAGAGAAAGGAAGAGGAAAAGAAAGGTGCAAAAGAGAGAGGGGGGAGAGTGGTGTGCGGAAAAGAAAGATGCAAAAAAGAGAGGGGTAGAGTAAGAAAGGGGGAGAGAGAAAGAGGTATGAAAGAGAGAAAGAAAAGTGCAATAGAGAGAGAGGGAGGGAGGAAGAAAGGTATAGAAAAGGGAGGGGGAGGGAAAAGATAGTGCAAAAGAAAGAGGATGAAATGGTGAGAGAGAAAGTGTGTGAAGGAGAGGGGGAGAGAAAGGGGGAGGAGGGAGTGAGAGGTGTGAAAGAGAGAGGAAGAGAGGTGCAGAAGAAGGAGAAGGAGAAAGAGAGATCAGAGATGCAAAAGAGAGGGAAAGGGAGAGAGGGTCTAGATGATAAAAGGGGAGAGAGATAAGGAAAGATACAAAAGAGAAAGAGAAAGAGCGAGAATATAGAGGTGCAAAGAAAGAGAGTGGGAGAGAGAAAAAAGTACAAAAAAAAGTTTGAAAGGAGAAAGAGATACCCTTCAAAACTTTAACCCCATGTTTGTCTAGGTGGAAATAGAGTAGAAGGAAACAAAAAAGGAGAAAAATATGATAGACATATTAAATTTTTACTGTTTGTTTAAGAAGACAGATAGGAAGGAAGAAATTATTTCTGCGGAACCTACCAGAAAACATTTATCCCAAATTGGAATAAAATAAGAGGGAAATTATCTCTCTCTTTTTTCATTTTTTTTGGTTTAAATTTTTAAAAAATAATATAATTTTTTAAAACATAAATAAATAATGCTATGTTAAGAAAAATATTAGATAAAAAAATTACATTTTTTAAATTATTATAAAAGTATTATTTAAATTATTATAAGAGTATTATTTACTTAATTCATCTATTTCTTTCCACTCACTTTTCCACCTATCAAAACAAATAGAAATAAATTCCTCTATTTTATTCTGTCCTATTTCTATTCATCCAAACAATATATTTTTTCTATTATATTTCTCCTCTATTTCTATGATTCCTATTTCTTTCTCTCTTATTTCTTTTTTTTTCTATTTCACTACTTTTCCAAACAAAACATTGAGGAACTTAACAGTAAAATTGTAAAATAAAGAATAAATTTTTAAATATTTTATTTTACTTAAAAACTTTCATATAAAATTTTTATCTTTTTAAAATTTAATTGAATTTTCCAAGCAAACCAGCTTGACATATAATGCTTTAAATCTAGTTAAATATTAAATTATTCTCAAAATTCTTTTTGCAAATACACTATTCAAAAGCTCATTCATAATTATTCATGATCATTAAGAAGTTTATTCATATTAACAAAATATTGACCAAAAAATTAAATTTAAATTGACTAAAATATAACACATTTATGTCTCAAAAGAAAAAGATATTTTTAAAATTAGAAAGGATAGCAATGTAATTTAAACATTTATCACGGAGAAGAAAGTATAATTTCCTCCGAATTTTTCATCAGACAAAAATACTTTTCGTATCCATGCCTATTTCTTATTGTGGACTGATGGATCGACATTCCTGATTTTAACCGTTATTTTAATGATGATTATCAATCACACGACATTTTGTTTTTGTACAATCAATCACATGTGCATTATTTTTGGTTCAGGGAGTTTCAGAACCACCAGAGTTGGTGAGATAATATTACTGTCCTCAACGTCCAGAGCAAGATTGCGAAACAGCAACGAACTTCCTCCCATGATAATGCTCGGATGTGAATCCAAAATGATGTGGCCTCTTAAATGTACAACGGCACACAAACAAACGGGGCCTTATTTTTTCAATTCAGTCTTCAGATTTCTCTTCAATATGAAAGAATGCACAATAAAATCGAATATTATTAAGTAAAGGTCCACTACAGTACATGTGTCTGAAAAATCTGGTACAAATGTCGAACGCCATTAGCAGGTCCCGTCCATATAATCTACCAGCAATTCCTGGACCATGCCTCTATCTGGCATCTTCCCTGCGGCGCCATATATGGGTGCTAGGCCTCCACTTACTGGACCTGGATTTTCTTTCACCTGAAATTGGAAAGAAGGAAAAAAGTGTGAAACCAGTGAACTGTTACATCAACTGCCATCCCTGCAACCACCCTCTGCTGGTGGCCCAGGGAGAGAATCTTAAACTCCAGTCACGTAATTATGATTCATTTATAACTAGGATTCCACATAACTAAACAACTTACAGTTTTCACAGATTCCTTTAAATCCTTGACAAAGTCTTCAACAATTGGCCCATGTTGCAGTGTCACACAGATATGGATGCTAATTGAAGCACAAAGATGAAGTTATTTTCAGTTTCTTGAAAGCGACCACCAAACACTAGCAGTTTAATGCGCGCACCAGCCCCCCCCCCCCCCCAAAAAAAAAACCCAATCTGAAAGCCCTACCTGTTGGGTCTCTGTAATGCATTCAAATGCCAACCTTTAGATGACATAACATCATTGACTTCAAATATATCCAGAACATCAGATCCAAAAGCCACAATCGTCATGTCGGGTCTTCCAACAATAAACAACTCAGCAATCTCCTCAATGCTACAGATAACATAATCTTTACTTTCAAAATTTTTATATAAGGCACAACATGAGAGTAGATACAGAAAGAAAGAGACACAGTGTCTTACCCTTTCTGTATTCTTCTTGACCCTGCCATAATTGCTTTTGTATTTTTCAAGTAACCTGAAGAATAAATCAGACCATAAAATGGCCGCACATGATACATTAGGCATCAGAGTTAGCAGAAAGAGAAATCAAATTATTATTTCAAAGGCAGAATAGAGAGATCGTGGACAGTAACCTTCTTTCCCTAGAGACATCATTGCTGCCCACGCACCAGCAATAAGACTTCCAGGCCTGCTTCCAGCTATGGTTGGAGACACATACAACCCACCAGACCACTCAGTAACTGTGACATTGACACTAATTAGTTTTTTTAAAAAAATAAAAAAGAAACTGTAACAGAATTATTCCCAGTAAGAGACAAAACATATCATCCAAACAGATACATGACTAGCCCCACTGTCTAGAACTAAAAAATAAAGACTAGCTCTTGTCTAAAGTTTATGTCACTATCTATCATCCTCCTCTTGCAGGTTGTTTGTCATGTTAACCACTCAAAGAAAGGAAATTAATAAGCCTGGACATTTTATAATATTGTTTAAACAAGATCATAAGGGAGGGGGGGGGGGGGGTAGTATACACATGCACAATATAAAAATAAACCCAATTACCCAAGACATAACATTTACCAGAAACAAATTGTAAACTTACCAGCAACAAATTGATGCTGTAGAGTCCAGAAGACAGAAAGAAAATACATTAGTAATCAGCTGCAAGTAAATCAACAACCAATTTTCCAATAACAGAAAGGCATGTGGCTGAGAAGGTAATCCATAACATAGAAATGAAAGGGAGGGAAGGAGTACTACAGATTAAAAAGAATTAGAAATTAGGATATATTTATAGAATTTGTCTTTTTTTAATAGAAAAGAGGAAAAATACAACTAAGGGAAGAGGAAATTCTCCATACAACAAATAGGAAGGAACATGAGACGAGAAGAACTATATAACATGTCAAGGCTACCTAGCCTCTTCACTTATTAAAATAGCAACTCCCGTGAAAACAGCCACGAGCAAAACATCAAAGAGAAGCCATAAACAAATCCTATCCCATAAGTTTAGAACACCAAGAGACAAATTAAAAAATGAGATCATTCTGGTCCAACCAAAAGCACAAAAGGACCGCATAAACTGCACGGCCACAAACTTTTAATCCCCTTATTTTTCATCAAATATTTGCACCAAATCATCCAAAACTGCTCCAAATAACCCAATGTTAACCTAAACAAAAATGTTCATGGGAAAATAGCTGCTTTACATTGCAAAAAAGATGGCTTACTCTTTCTTAAGTAGTTTTTCACATTACACGTTCAGAGAAACTGTCCCACACAAACAATATAATTACTTTCTGTTAAACGGCTCTCCTATAAATGAAATTTCATATGTTCACAAGCGTTGTAAACTTGAAATTGTTTCTATTCCAATAAAGTTTGGAGAATTGGATATGAGATGCACTATGAGGGATGATTTTAAGGAATATGTATGTGAAAAATGATGATGTACTTAGAATTTAAGATATTGATAATTGATTTAATGTTTATGAGTCAAAGGACTTGCCATGTTATACCGTTCCTCTTTTATCTCCTAACTCTATAATTGTATTCAGCAAAAGAAAGTTTTTATCTCCAATAATAGTACCCCACTATCCTTAAGAAGGAAGAAATGCAAGAATAATTCATCTACCAACTCTCCATGACTTCCTAAGGAAGAGAAAGAGATGAAGAAATCTTGAACTGAAACCATTTGCATGTACAGTATATACATCATGCTATGTGCAAGAGCCAAGAGAATGATAATTCAGATTCTAGGAATGCAATATATTATCTGTAAAATGGTACTTTGACCAAAAAAACTTTTTGAGTTATGAAGTAGAAACCAATAATCAAATATGATATTTTAAAGAGTAAATTACATTGACATCCCCTGAATTTTTTCAGATTACATATAATCCTCATATTTTTTTAACATTTACAACCACCTCCCTTATAGGAATATGATGTCATGTTTTTCAAACAATTAAGAAGGGATAGTGTAATGTATAAGGGATGTCAATGTAATGTTTTTCAAACAACTAAGAAGGTTAGTATAGGGATAGAAAAAAGAAGGGTCTTGTGTGTAATCTGAAAAAATTTCAGGGGGTATTAGTGTAATTTATTCTATTTTAAATTGTTATTTTTGCATCATTGATGGATATCAACTCAAGGAAAGAGAAAAAGGAATATGAAAGAAATTATACTTTCTGAAGGTTAGAACACGTCATATTCTGTGAGATGTTTCCAAGAAGTTGCAAAAATTAATTCTAAAAAAATTATATTACCAATTTGAAATTCAGGTAAAAACTAAAGACTAAAACTCATTAGCTTACCTTTCTGATTTGATGGTTCCTATAAAGAACTACACTTGTTCCTTTGGGAGCTAAACCGTATTTATGTACATCCACTGATATTGAAGAAACCCCTTTAACAGAAAAATCAAAAGGTGGAATGTGGTACCTAGGAAGACAAGGTTGAACATGAATTACTTAAATTGGTACTGACATTTCACAAAAAGTTACAATAAGAGCTATATATCATTTCCAATATAACAGAGTCTCTTTTCTCATTTTGTGTGGCTTGGGTGAATGCACATGTTATACAATTAATATAATCATCAATCATTAAAACATAAACTCTAGTCCCAAGAAAAGTTGAAGAGAATACTATGCTAACTACAGAATCACAAAACAAACAGTAAGACTTGCAGTTGCAAATAGAGATAAATTGGAAAAAGTCGTCTATTGTAAAATAGTTTCTGTAATGCTCAGGACGCTTTTCAAACAGCTTATGGAGGAAAAAATGGAATATATTGTCAAAGAAAGAAGAAAAGGCCTGATATATTGATGGATTCAGTGCCAAGATCAGATTTTAATAAGAAAGTATAGTGCCTAAAACAATGACAAGGTAAAAATCAAAACCAAAATTATAACTAAAAGGACAACAGCACTGAATGATGATGGTTCAGTAATATAAAATAAGTCATGCCAGCTATACCCAAGCTCACGAGCAAAAGGTAACACAAAGCCACCAAGGCAAAGGTCCACATGGAAACAAATACCAAAGCTTGATGCCAGATGACCAAGTTCCTACAGAAGAAATTGCCAAATTATCTGCATTGTGGTAATTTAGCAAGCAAGTTGAACTTGTATTGTTTTTCAGCATTAGATGAAAAAATTGAAAAAACTTACTTCGATGGGGTCAATTATTCCATGGGGAAACCCAGGAGCAGATCCAACAATCTGGTTTATCATATGACAGTCAACTCAATTTCATTCCACAACAAGGATACTGTGCAAGAACTTTGAATCCTTTAAATAGAATATTTTAAACGAAAAAAAAAGCATGATTGAGGAACTTCATACCAAGATGGTATTTTTGTTAATATGACGTCGAATCGCTTTCACATCAGCTTGAAAATTCTTGTTAACTGGTACACGCCATAGTTTGATATTAAAATATTGTGCAGCCTTGTCATATGCTGAGTGTCCAGAGTCAGGAATTATCCTATAATTTAGTAGTTTGAAAATATACTTCAAATTTAAAAAAGATAATTAACCAAACATATAATAATGAATTATTAGTGACATACATTTCAGGTCTTGTAATTCCTTTCTTAGATTTCATATAGTCACGAGATGATTTGACAGCCAATAATATACTTTCAGTCCCTCCTGATGTCATGTTGCCACATATTTGTCCCCCAGAACTCTTTTCCTTACTTCCAAGAAGTGCTGCTGTCATTGCAACCACTTCTGCCTCAAAGTGTCCAACGCTCTGGAACACATCCAAATGCAGGGGATTGGTATGTGCAAACCTGAAATGTCATCAATACTAAATTGTTGAATACATCCGACAAATATACAGCAATATCAGCAACCCGCCTAATGAGCATGGCTATAACCATAAACAATATCCCAATAAGATGTAAAATTCTCTATCCTGTCAATGATTTGAGTGCCTCAACATTATTTGATGCAAAAACTTAATTTTGAACCAGTTCCATGAGACTCAGAAACATATAAAACTAATCCAGAACGTGACCTTTAATAATCACGCAATGGTCAGAGTAGCAAAGAGGTGTCAAGTTTACTTCGGTTAGGCAAAACTGGAAGTTTTAACCATAGGCATGCTTTGAATATTTTCAAGTTCAAACCATTGGGAAAGCTTCCTATAATACGTAGAGCAGGGTAAGAAGCTAGATTGATGTTAAGGCAAAATACATAATCTGATAATAGTACTCAACAGTGGGATGGCCCCAGCTCCTAAAGCAAATGAACTAAGGTACTCTGAAGTAGGTACACTGAAATTTTAATCAGTTTCAAAACCACTGATCTACGCAAAAATCCATCTACAAGAATATTACAAAGTAAAATGACACGATTGTTTGTCAGTGTATTAAACATTCATATTAACAGAAACATAAAATACCACTGAAAACTCTGCCATGTCTTACTAACATTGAACATGCCTCGTTTATCAGAGAAAAATGTCCATCAGATTCACTTCCTCCAATGTAGCTGCAAGTAATAAACAATAAATACATTTAAAAAAATGCAGATCTCATCAGCCCTAAGTAGTACACTCAAATGGATGCCCGAAAAAAAAAAGGAAAGAAAAAGCATCCCAGGAACAAATGATCAGAATTTAACATTTTACCAACATTACTAACATACACTGTACCAGAGCATTTGCCTTGCCAAACTGCATCATTTATTTTCTCCTCTTTCATTTTCTCAAGGACAGATGTCCCTAATCCTGTGCTTGGCAACTCAGTTTTCCAACCTTCTCTTTTAGATTTACTATCAGATTGCAACTTATCCACAACCTATGAAATGACCAGATTAATAAGCAAATCTGTCAGCATCGATGATCCATGGTTTAAAGAAAGCAGAAATTTGTTAAACAAAGCGTACACCCAGATGGTCCAGTTATTAACAAAGAACAAAAGTATAACCCTGTTTGCAAAAAGGAATCCCCAATGTTATTTTGGCACTCAGGTCCAGAAACTAATCCTAGCATGCGTCTACCACTTAAGAAACAAGAAATACACCAAACTGAACTCTGTGCTTGGATTTGACAAATAATGTTACTTACTGAACAAACTCAAGTGGCTTCTTTACCTCGTGGACCCTAAATTCATTGATTAGTTCCTGTCTAATGCTACCTTGTCTCTTCCATTAAGTCATCGTAATATAATAACATAATTCAAGATAACAAAACCACCTAACTGAGCCTTGTAACCAAAATGGCATAGATTGATTCAAATTTTCCCATCTCAAAAGTTTTGCAATTCCAAAAACACAAAAACCGAACTAACCACTAATCTTACAGTGGAACATGTAAAGTGCATACAACATCTAATCAAATTAAACTCATTGCCACTCAAATCACAACAAATAAAACCACAGTTTGATGAAAGAAACAAAGGCATGCATGCGGAGTTGACTCCATTCACAAGACAAAAACCAAAGCTCAATCCAATCTAATTCGATAGAATTTCACTACACCTGACCTTCCGTTTTTCGGCATCTATGTATCTCTTCACGCCAGGGACCAATCTGTCGATCGAAACACGGATCACAAATTAGATTAATTATCAAACCATGAAAATAGTAATTGGCATATATCATGTATTAATACTAATGTTAATTGATTGGAGATAACATTGCATGGAGTGATGTTTTATACTTGACAGAGTTAATGAGAAACCCTAGGAGCGTGGCTTTGAGTCCGTTATGGATGAGGAGGTGGAAGAAGGAGCGAAGAGCGTGGGCGATAAGAAGAGAGAGGGGAGGAGCGAGAAGCAGGGCGAGGGGTTCGTATTGGGAGAGAAACAAATTTGCGGAAGCTCGGAAGTGAGAGATCGAAGAAGAATAATCCATTGGAAATCGAAGTGGGAACGAAAATAGCAGTGGAGAAGACCGAATAACGATAGTATCGACAGGATATTGGGAGTATAGTATATTATAGTTTTGGTATAAAGAAAGAGATAACGAAGAAACATTGTCACGTTGCGTGGAAGAATGGCGTTGAGTTGCGTGGCAAGGCGTGGCGCTTCGTTATGTGAACGGAAGGAAATAAAATGGGGAGGAGTAAATAGTGTATGTAACCAATAGGATAAAGAAGTTTTACCCTGTTGAATAATCACAAATTAATATGAAAGATAAGTTTATTGATTTTTATAATAAATATCTTAAAAGTTATATTAAAATTGTATTTTTTTACATAAATAATGCATAATCATTAAATTTATTTTTAAATGAAATAGGATATACCACCGAACACGTAGATCAATTGGGAGGAGTTGTTATAGCTTATCTTAGATTTTTAATAATTTTTTCGAATCAGAGCTTGGGAAAGGGTAAAATAATTATTTTGACCTTAAAATGACTAAATAATTGAGAAAATAGATGAAAATAGTTAAAAGTGTCTAAAATTTATTTTTAAGCCATCTATGTGTTTAGAATAATTAATAATAATGTTTAAAAATTTTAAAAATTTATTGAGACAATTTTTACAAAATAACCAAACTATCCCTAGTTAACTGTGAGAGTTAACTAGAGACTTTTTGACATCAAAATATATTTAAAAATTTTATATTGAGTATATTTTCATTATAAAAAATTTATTTTGAGTGAAAAATAATGAAAACCGAAAAATATATTTATTTGACAAAAACTTGATTTATTAGCTTAATAAATGACATTTTTAATGAATTTTTTTTATAAATAATATATATATATATGATAAAATTTTGAAATTTTTTGTAAGACCCACAAAAATATATGTGAGGACGTGGCGTGGCAGCTAGATTTGTCAAAAACTTACCCAAGAACCCTATCTAATTTTTTGCAATAAATTAATATTTAATTATTTTTATTATCTAATAATTATATAAAATAAATTTTTCAAAATTTCAGACCCTTATCTGGTCTTGGACCTGAGTTTTCAGACCATGTGAAAAAAGTACACTCAAATATATTATTTTATTGATTTTTGGTTCAAAATTTAAATCTAAAAGTACCTATTTTTGACTTATATATACCCCCTTTACACGTACACTATTCTCATTCTCCCTTTTAGAAAAAATCTGAGCTCTCTCAGCTGTGTGCTGGACATCCACTTCCTCTCCCCTTTAAGCCTTAAATTTTTTTTTCCTCCACCCACACTTAGGTTTAGTTCTTAAACCTTAATACCTACTCTCCTCTTAAACATCACCAACAAACCATACTTAGAGGTAAGAGAGAGGGAGGTTTAAGCTTCTAATTTTGTTTTCTTAATAGGTGTGTGTGTTGGGTTATATCTTAAACCCATACTATTACACTAATCCTATTATATATATATATATATATATATATGTATGTATGTATGTATGTATGTATGTATGTATAAGTAATTATTTAATTTCTTGTTTATTTTACTTCTTGCTTTACTTTAATGTCATTTACTTTGATGTTTATTTATTTTTTTGTCCTTGTTATTATTTTCATTTATGCTACTATTTATTTTTAATTCTTGCTCCATTTATATTTTTGCTCATTTACTATGTCATTTGCTTTATTATTTAATTATTGCCATTTATTTCCTTGTCTATTTTAATTTCTTGCTTTACTTTATTGTCATTTATATTTTTGTCTTTAAATTATTACTATTTACTTTATTGTTTATTTAACTCTTGCTATTTATCTTATTGTTGTCTTTAAAGTTGTTATTTCCATTATTTTCTTCCAATGTTATTTATTTAAGATTTATTTTATTGTCACTTAATTTGTTATCATTTATATTTTGTGTTGCCTTTATTTTTATTATTATTGGTATTTCATTATAATTTATTATCCAACTATATTAGATTATCAATGAGCATACTTTTATGCAAGTTATTTAGTTTTAAATCAAAATTTTGGTCTTGGATCACTTGAAATGAAAAAAAAAATTGGAACCTACCCCTCTCTCGGCCTTTTTAATAAAAACTGAGGCTAGAATTTTTTTTTATGACAACTAAACAACTAATACAAACAAAGTTGGTTTAGGAATAAAATGTTTAAGTTAATCTTTTGCCCATAAAAAAGGTGAAAAACTATAGACATGCCTCTAAATATATTTATATATTAAATAAACTAATTATGTGTATTTGATACATTTTGGAAACAAAAATTATGAAAGTTCTTTTAGCTTGAAACCTACACATTTTATTTTTTTTGTAAAACAATAAACTAAAATTGCTTTTGATTGCCTTTTCCATGTTAAAGTTTATTTGATTAATTTTATTTATTTTTCAAATAATTTAAATGATTATTTATTTTCCAAATAATTTAAATGAAGACTTTTCTTACATGTCACTGGTGCAAAAAAAATGCATTGTACAGTTACATGCTACCTAATATTCCTATACGAAATAAGTAAATATAATAAAAAATATCTTATATATATATGGTTTTATTGTTATTGTCAATAACATTTCCCTACAAATTAGCAAAATTGATTGATAACAACTTGCTATAATCATATATCGATAATTGATTGATTTAATAGTTAATTTCATTGATTATATTTTGTTTCCTTTATTCAATTCAGATGCTTATTATTATGCATTTATGTGTTAATCTCCCACCACGATCGAAAGTGATTATTTTACAAAATATCTATAATTTATAATCTATAACATAGAATCCATTTATAATTTATCCATAATATATACAAAAGATAACTTTTTTGGAGTTAAATAATAGATCACAGATTATAAATTATTTAATAATTTATTATTATTAAATATATATTATTTAATAATTTTAGTAATTTTACATTTAGTAAAAAGTATAAATTCTATATAATAATAAAATTAATTACCTTAATTACACATTTAGTAATTACATTAATTACTCTAATTATATATTTCAAATAATATATTTTTCTTAATTTAAATTAATCTTATTTTCCTTTTTAAAAAAAATATATCTCATAATTACCTTAATTAATTAAAATTATAGTTGGAATATTGTTATCTTATATTTTTTAATATATATATATATATATATATATATATATATATATTAAGTAATAAAGATTATTTTAAATTAACTAATTAATTTACTTTAATATACATAATTAAAATAATTATTGTATTTATTATTATATTAAATTAAGATAATAAAGATTTTTTAAATTAAGATAATTAGATGTACTTTAAAGTACATAATTTAAATAATTAATATTTACCATTTTATATAAATAAAGTAATTAGCCATGGTTATTATTATATATAATATATAATTAAAGCAGTTAAAATAATTAGACTATAAATATTGATTTAGTTATCATCAAAGATAATAAAATAAAATCATATTAAAACCATGCGATACTATTATAATCTTTTTAATATGATATTTGAATATTCAATCTTTTGACTTTTAAAATTTTTGATTATTAATATAAATAATTTAGTTAATAATTTTCAAACCATAGTCTCAAATTCCCACTTTGTTTTGATTATTCTTCGATATGGTTTTTGCACCTATAGAATGTGTGAACATCATCATTTTTCAATATTGGGCATAAAATCAAGCCTTTAAAGAGCCTAATAAAAAAAAGCTTTAGCTAATAATATTGATTCAAATTCATTCAAATTGATTCATTTAAATTGAATCAATTTAATAATATTGAATTTGTACTAAAATATATTTATTTATTGATTAGAATTAGCCAATTATTTGATTCCAAATTATAATTTCAAATTTCAAATAATTATAAAATAATAGATTGTTCGAATTTGAAATTATCTTTCTCTTAGTCAATTTATGTTCTAGTGAGCAATATCTTTATTTATTTATTTAAATTTAAAGTTGATTCAAATTCATTTATTTAAATTCAAATTTATTTAAATTAAAATATTAATTCTAATTAGCTAATAATGTAGATGTTTATTTTATTATATCATTCAATAATTTTAAATAATTATAACTAATTATTATATTCATTTAAATTTATATTTTCTACTCAGGTTTATTGATTAGAATCAACCAATTATTTAATTTCAAATTTCAAATCTTTATAAATAAAACCATTATGAAAATCTAATTAATGCACCAAAAACACTCATTAATGTACCAAAAACCCTAATGTCACTTATTAATGATTCAGAAACCCTACAAAACTTTACTTTTATATATAAAGATATAAACTTATTTTATTAATAAATGTTGATGTGTATTGTTAAAACTTAGACTTAAGTATTGTGATACATTTAATTTGAACTTTTGTAGTTTCTGTAAATGTTGAGAACCTATAAAATTATGTTTTGTTTTTTGTTTTTAGTATTGTAAAGTTATGATATTATATTTTTTAATATTATTATATGTATTACTTAATTATTATTATTATTTTATTAATATTGATTCAATCACGGTGAATCGTTGAGCTTTAAACCAATGTCTTAACCAGGTCAATGACCAATCTGGTTTTAAAAACATTGTTTAGAAAGCATATTACATGGACAACAAACTAAATATATTTTTTAAAGACTCAAGATTAATTGCTAAGTCATCTGGTTCACGTGCTACTAAGAACATGCATGAATTTATAATTAAAATTGGTGTACGCATTAACCATACATTTTTATGAAAAAAAATCCTATTAATTGTGTTGTAAAAAATTACTAAATTGGAGTGAATTGTGTTATTCACAGGATTATCTTTTTGGACAATAGTAGCTAACAACTATTGAATAAAACTTTGCTTTTCAGATTGTTGTAAAATAGTATAAGAAGAATGTTATGTTGTTTGGCTAAATCAAGAAAAACAAAAAAAATATAAGAAGAATAGTGATAAAATAAGAGAATGTTTGTTGATGTGTCTCAAAGTTCAAAATGTCAATTTCTTATATATTGTTCATAAGTTTGTCCTATTAAGCTAGGGCTAATCTCCATGCCTCAAATCAATTTATAATCATTTATCCAAAAAAAAAAAATCAATTTATAATCAAATCAATATAGGGAAAGCTAATAAAGTCACTTGATTACAAATGCAATCATTTTTAGCCTTTAAAATTGAAATTATGGATTATAAAAGGAAAATACTATTAAAAAGAAAAATCAATGATACTCAAATATTTTATCAAGAAAAATAAAAAAAAATGAAATTATCTCTAAAAAGACTATAAAAAGAAAAATAGAATGTTTGTCTAAAAAGAGATAAAAAAATGACATTAATTATCTTCACAATAAAAACTATAAAAAGGAATAAAATAATATATGAATTAGTATATATTTTGTTTTGCACTTAAAAAGTTATAAAAATTACTTAATGAATATTTAAAATTTTATATCATAATTAACTTTAATGTTTTAGATAATATAAATTGGACACTTTTCATTAAAGGTGGTTAACCAGGTTCTTTAGTAGAGATTAGTCATTGGTAAAACCAATGAATACTTTACATCTATGACATGGTTACCCAAAAATTTTCATGTTTTAGATAATATAAATAGGATATTAATTTACTTAAGGAAAATAATATTTTATTATATTTATAATAAGTACAATTTAAGTTGAGGCTAATATATTTTTTTAAAATATATAATTAAATTAATTATTGTAATTATTAAATATATAATTAAGGTAATTAATTGTAGTTATTATATATAATTTATATTTTTTATGAAATGTAATTATCAAATTAGTAAATAATATAAATTGATAAAAAATAAATTATTAAATGATCTATAATCTATAATCTACAATTTATTATTTAACTTTGAAAAAGTCATATTTTATATGTATTATTATAAATGGATTATATATTATAAATTATAGATATTTTATAAAATTATCTTTTTCTTATGAAGAGATTACAATGGAAGAGTAACGCAAAATAACAAGTATAAGAATTGAATACAAGAAACAAAATACAATCAATGAAATTAATTAAATCAATCAATTATCGATATATGATTGAAATATAGCAAGTTGTTATCAATCAAATTTGTTAATTTGTAGGGATATGTTACTGATAATAATAATGAAATCATATATGTATAAGCTAATTTTTATTATATTTACTTATTATATATATAAATATTGACCAACATATAACCACATAATGCAAAATTTCATTGAAATTATTTAGAAAATAAATAAAATTGATCAAATAAATTAAAGACAAATACAAGCAAATTTAGTTTATTTTTTTACCAAAAAAATAATAATGTGTAAGTTTTGGGCTAAAAACTCTCTCACAATTTTTGTTTCCAAAATGTATCGAAATGGAAATAATTGATTTACTTAATATATAAATATATTTATAGGCATATCCACGATTTATATTTTTTTAGGGATAAGAGACTGACTTAAACATTTTAGAATTGTATATGAACTATTCCGAATCATTTACAATTTACAATGTGAATACATAAGTAACTTTTTGTTTTAACCTTTTATAATTATCTTTTTAAAAGAGTTTTCTTAATTCAAAATTTTCATTTAATATGATAAGAAAATATTTACTAGAACAACATTATGTAGTTATATACATTTTAATACAATTATTATTATTTTTAGATATTAGAACATTACTTGGTTTATATTCTTATACATAAGACTAAAACTAAAATGTTAGATGTCTATTTTTTTTAATTTAAGCTTAATCAATTTATAATTAATTACATAAAAAACCAAATTAAATACTAATGTTTGTTTTTATCTTCTCCATACAACATGGTAATAAATAGTTTAGATGTTTCATTCTTTTTTCTATTCTTTCTCATTTTATTATGTAATTACTTAAAGCAATAAATTGTAAAATACAATTTAAAAAAACTAATAAGTATTATATCTATTTGCACAATCTAAATAACTTGTGCATCACGCAGGTACAAGTACTAACAGAGTCTAATTATCATGTATTGTTAGTGTAATTTTTTATATTATTAATTACTCAGAAATTATTTTTAGTTTATTTTTTAAAATAATAATTATTAAAATTAACAAACTTATTATATATAGCAATTTCTGATTAAATGAACATCTATCAATCAATCAAAAATGATCTCTAATATAATTTTGAAATAATTATTATTAAAGTTAACAAATTTACTATATTGTGATTAAAAGAAATCAATGTATTTAAATATATATAATTGTAATAGTTGTTTGTTGCACAAGTAGAAAGGGAATATACTATTAATATACTACTATTTATTTTTTTCACAACTTCAAAGCTCGGGTCCACTGAGGAAAAGAAGGAGCTGCGAGCACCCCCAAGGGTTTGTTCAATTTCGTTGTCTTGCCTTGCTCGCTGATCAATTCTCACCAGCGGCGAAACACAAACAAGAAAGAACGACGTGTCTCGCTTCTGCCACAATCGCACATCGCCGAACCCTAAACGCACGCGATTCGCTCTAAATGCTTCGCAACAGAGTGCGCTAGTTACTGAGACTCACTGGCGCCATGGCTCTTTCACTCGGCAAGCTCACCATTCTCATCGGTGCAGGTTCACACTCTCATCCACTTCCACCACTTAATCTCCCTCTTCCTTTTTATTTAATTTCAATTATTTTTCTCCCTATTTATTTTTTTCCCAAAATTGATGCCATCGCAATTTAGGTTCGTTTACTCGTGGCTAGTTAATCTAGGGTTTTCGAAGAAACAAGAATTTTGCATTGGTAGGGTTATTGTGTTGCATTTATATGATGAATAATGAACGGTGATGTTCTCGAAGGTGTATGGCTTTTGTAGCACGTGGGCTAGGATTAGAAAGAATGCTTCGCTGAAATTCGTTTGTGTTTTAGGTATTGTTGGTTCAGTGATTGCAAAAGAAGGGCGTCTGCCAGATGTCTCTGGTCTCGTCTCCGGTGCTTTTAAGGTTAGTTTTTGAGAGCTCAACTTGTTTCTCTGGGTGCTGCTGTTTTTGTTATTCCTCGTATGCATTCATTTAAGCCTCTCGTGAAGGGATGTGTGCATGTAATGAACTATGCTGCTGCTACAGATTGATAAATGCATTTCTATTATTCTCTGGAGGAATGTTGCTTATGATTTTCTTAACTTTCCCCCCTTATGTTTCATCATCGTGATATGGGAATAGGTCCTGTTTCATATATGAGATGCAATTCTCCTCTTTTCGGTGTCCAAAGCAGTCTGTTTGAGATGCTGATTAAAATAATAGAAGTTCAAGGAAATCTAGTCTGTACTGACACTGTAGCTATGTCGTGTGGAACTGTGGATATGGGCAGGAGAGGGTATAATTGGTATCATATGGGGTTGCGACAAAATTTATAGATTTAAGGGATGGGTATGGGGGTTTTGTAATTCAGAAATCTAATTATATAAAACATAATTACATAATAAATAAAGTATTAAAATCATGTCATAATGCTCTAACTCATGTAAACAAAATTGCAAAAATGAATCTTGTCTGTAGGTAGGGACCCTTCAATGCGAATTTAATTTGGTAAGAAAAATGTTAATAAGTTGGGAAGGAAAATGATTACTTTTGCTCCTTCTTTAGGCATTTGAACATGGGATCAGCTCAGACTGAGATGCTGAACTTTAGAAAATGTTGAAGAAAATGACCATCTTAGAAATCATATTGATTGTAATGAAGAAAACCATAAATCTGTGAGAAACCGGTAGGAAGTAATATCAGTAAATGGCTACATAACCTATCACCAGCAGAATTATAGAAGTATTATGCTTCATCATGACTTCTCCAACTGTGAAATTACATATAACCATATATCTTACAATGATACATGAGATGCTAATTAAAGTTATCATCTTCAAACAATTGCCTTTACCTTCTGATCTTCCCTGTCATAACCTGTAGAAGTTCAAAACTCTGTCAATGCCTGTGCTTATGGGTGTAAAAGAGTTAAGGTATCCATGAGCTATTTGAGCTCAACTCATTAAACAATTGATCAGGCTTGTCTGTTTAACTCAACATAGAAGCTTAAGCTTGAACTTTGGCTCAATTATGTGGATGAGCTAAGATCAAGCATTATAAGTTTGTCATTAAGAGCTCACAAATAGCTTGTGTATGTTGTAATATCAAATCTTTTATTCTTGTGTAGTCAAATAGAGGGTATTTTAAAGGAAGGTAATTTAATAATAAGTTGAATGATGATATTTCACTAGTTTATTGTTTCTACATCCATTGTGGCAATATATTGAACTTTTAGGGGAACATTAAACTTTATTCTAGAATTTCTTTCGTTAATGGTGGAAATTTTGAATGTCTTATGAAATAGATTATGAATACAAAAAAGAAAAAAATTATTTCTATTTTTACTTCTTTAATTTTTTAATTCTAGCAAAAAAAATGTCTACGAAATACTAAATTAATAAAAAGGAAAGAGAATAATCAAACCATGAACAAGCTAAACAAGTCAAGCTCAAGGTTCATATTTTTTAAACTGGCCCAGCCAAGCTTTAAAATTCTGTTGTTTAAGTAAATGAGTCAATTGTGCTTGGCTTGACTTGAATTGTTTACACTGTGCCTTTTTATTTGTTTGGGCTAAACATCACTTGGAATTAGAGGGTATTTGGTTAAGTAGGAGTAAAACGAAGTATATGACATGTAAATTTAGTAAGATGTGAGGTAACAGTGTTTTGGTGGCAAAAATTGTGGATCAGACTATGCCCCAAGTCATATATTTTAGGTATCTTGGATTGGATTCATTATTCTACACTACAAAATGATGTATTATAGAGATTGATGAGAATGGCATACATAGGATTCCTGCTAGGGAGACTAAATGTACAAGTTTTGGTATGATATGTGATTGTAAAGTTCTATCAAACTCTAAGGAAAGTTTTACGGGATGGCTTTGAGATGAATGATGGTCTATGGTAGTGAATGTTGGCTAGTAATTTGTACTGTCAGCAAGGAGAAAAAAGAGAGTAGCTGAGTGAAAGTGCTGAGGTGGATGAGTAAGGTAATAATATGAACTAAAGTTATTGGGAGATAGTTGGAGTAGCATCTATTAAGGACAAGATGATGAAAATTTTCCTAAGGTAGTTTAGTCATGTGAGAAGACCAATAGAGGCTCTAGTCTAGTGAGAGAAATGTATAAAATGAAACTTATGGAACATAGTTTGATTATTTGATATAAAGAGGAACATGAAGACCTAAGAAAATATTAGCAGAGACTATTAAAAAATAGTAAAAATCTTGTTCTAAATAGTTTTACTAAAACTTTGGTTTTTTGATAGAACCCTGCTTGATCTATGTAGCTGATTCCACCTGATGGAATAAGGTTGGTTGTTGCTGTATGTACTTGAGAGGTTCAGTCATATTCTTTCTACTTGTGTTGCATCCTAAAATCCTCAAGTTTGGCAATATTCTGGATGCTATTATTTTATATTTGTGGTTGGTTCCAAATTCCATTAATATAGTGAGTATATGATAACTGTCATTTATTCTTGGTAATTAAGTATGCAGGCTCTTTACTGATTCTAGACCTTTTGGCCAGGTTGTTTTGAAGCAACTTAAAAGCAATGATTCCGCTCCAACTGTTAAAAAGCAGCCACATAATGATGCTTTGATAGCTCAGGTCTGTATGTTGTTGTTGTTGCCATTTCATTATTGATTATATTAATTTTAATTATGAATAGTTCTTTGTTTAGTTATGTTTAGTCTCATGCATCATGCCAAACATCATTTAATGAATCCTATACATGACTTGAGTTCCGAGCATATGCATATGTTTGCTTGTGTATGAATAGTTTAGTCTCATGCATTATGCCGAACATCATTTAGTGAATCCTACACATGACTTGAGTTCTAGATGGTTTTTTGCTTGTATACATGTCTTATTCATAACAACTGAAGTTGTAATTTGAAAATATGTTCTATATATGTAAATGTTCATAATGTAAATGCTAACCTTAACATTGTACATGTCTGAGAACTAAACATAGCTTCAGTTGGATGTTTCAAAATTGAAACAACCAACCAGGTCAGAAGCATTATGATTGATGGCATTGATTCTGTTACGCCATTCTGAAGTAGGTTGTCATCTGATATTTAGCAAAACTTATGCTAAGTGGAAACATAGATCATCATAAAAAAGTTAAAACTTAGATCTTATGCTAGCATTTGTTTTTGGGGGCAGGATGGTGGTGGAAACTTGTTTCAGTCTAGGCAAATTATTTAAAGTTAAAGCACATGCTGGGGCTGCTGCTTTGGGAATGTATGAAGTTACACTAGTGTGTTCATTGTTATCTTAATTTCCCAATATAGAGTGCTAATAATGCATAATGTGAAAGGACTAGTGATCTTAGCTTAAGAGGTTAAGGCTTGTAAAATTTCTTGTAGATAATGGAAAATATGTATTTGTGAACCTTTATCTTCATCCATTTATACTTGAAGCATATATTTGCCTATACTTGATATGTAGCATCTGAGAAAGGGATGTAGGAGTGTGCATGATGAAGCCGTCTATAATTCAGCAGCTATTAGCTGTATAATTTTTCCTTCTCACCTTCTATGATTTGAATAAAAGCATGACCACATTTCTCAGTTTATACGGTAAGAGTTATAAGTGTTAGTAGTTAAAGTAGGATTATTATTTTCCCCTGTTGAATTGGCTGCTACTAAAACAAATCGAATATTTGTAAATATAAAGCAATACGAGGGTAATTGAAAATGCTGATTAACCCTTGATCTACAGGTAAACAGCCTTCGGCAGGAACTACAACTTCTTGCTAGAGATAGATCGATCACTATTGTAAATGCAAGTGGAACAGGTACTGGCTAGCTACTTTCTTTTACACATTGTAGGAGTCTTTTGTTATTTCTTCAGCAATTTAATATATCATGACATGTTAATTTGCAAACCCTGCGATCACTCGTTTTAATTGTGGGGTGTCTCCATACTTTGCGAAAGCTAACCAATGTTTCCTTATTTTTTACTTGTGTGATTTTCTGACTTGTTTGGACATTGCACAGGTGGAAGAAAATATGTAACAGTGATTGTTATTGTTGCGATAGGATATGGATACGTTTGGTGGAAGGTAATGTCTTTTATTCTTTGAACCGTTGATTTAAGTAACAGGATGCTGTAGTGATACATTCTTGTTGGAAGCATTTGTAGCTGAAATTTGAATTTAAATATTGGTGCTTTTAGTAAGTGCTATCTGCTATATGCACATGGATCCTCTCCAGCTGATTTCTGTCCTGCCACCGTCCAGCCAAGATCTCAACCGTTGGAGAGAAACTTTACTGGAGAGGATCCGGATTCCTGCTATATATCCACATGATAGATGTCAAGCATGTGCTTTAGAGTTTGTCAATCTTGTAAAATATATAAACCTTTTTTGATATGATTTTTTCTTTAGATTTTATTATGATTTGTTTGTATGGCGTTCATGGTTGTTTGAATTGTTGCAGTTGCTTTCTGTATAGATAAATTGGTACAATATTCAATTTAGCTTAGCCAGACGCATTTATCATTCTTTTATGAGAGTTGGCTTTATTGGTTTAGTTTAAGCTCAACTTATGTTTCTACTGATATTTTCCACATAATTTGGACCAGAATCAATTATGCATTGCTTGCTGTTAGATGATTATTAGTTGGCAGGTTTGCATTGAGTGGCAAATGCAGGAATTTTAGTTTATGGGAGCAAAATTTATGTATGGAAAAAGAAAACTCTTAAAACTATGGGAGCAAATCAACAAAATTGTGTTTTTTTTTTTGGTGGGGGGGGTGGGTAATAGTACAATATTCTACGTGTGTTATTGCCATTAATTCTTGAAGGCTTGACCCCTCTCTTATACATAGGTCTGTCATTGTGCATGAATTTAGCTATACTAGACTTTATGCCTGAGCAGGTGGATGTTCGTTGACTTAATTCTCTAAAATTTTTAAAATATTACCTTACTATCTCCAATTACCTACTCTCTTATGATTGAGTTTTTTGGCTCTTGCATGTTTGCAGGGATGGAAGCTTCCCGATATGATGTTTGCAACAAGGCGTGGTTTGTCTGATGCTTGCACATCTATAGGTAATCGGATGGGGAAGCTTTATGAATCAATTGAGGTAATTTTTCCTTTTTATTATATAGTTTGTTCTTAGATTGTGTCAACCAGGCATTTTCTCAATACACTGGAAGTGCATGTTGGGATAAATGTGTCCTTTACGGGACATTTTTCAATGACAAAATAATTTTATGAGCAGGGTTAGTAGTAATCTGTTGAACTCTAATTTGACACTAAGAGAGAAGAAATGCTACTTAATTGTGTTTATTCTCTTTTTTATGACTGCATTCAAATAATCTTTGAGCTTGATTTCTCTGTCAAGCCTTTCTGTGTTAATCTTATTAATGTAAATATTTTGTGACTGTGTTAAGTGCATAACTTGCGTTTATCATTTTCATCATTAAAATTGGAATGGTTCCATTGTCAAACAAATCTTTCTTTCCTTTATTTCAAACAATTTTGAAAAGGAACTGTCTGTGCTGTATAAAAGATGATGCTTTTAAGAATAACACTTACAGTTGCTTTACCATGGAGTAATTGAGAATGAATATGTACTTATCTGCACTGGTTTCAGGATGCCAAGAAGAAATTATCTGCAAGAATGAACCGTCTGGATAAAAATTTAGATGAATGTGCTGCCCTTACTGAAAGTGCCAGGGAGGATGTGAGTAAAGATTTTATGATGTCTATTTTTGTCTTCTTTGTTGTTTAACAATAGAATATCTCCTGTTACAGATATCTGTAATTCAACGGGAAGCAGATACGATAAGTGGAGATTTTAAGTCTGTTCGTGTTGCTGTCCATGTTCTGGTAAATCAATTGCAAGAATTTCTCTAATTTTTATGTTGAATGTTTAACTTAAGCCTGATTACTTTGCTTCTCAGGAATCTAAAATTAAAGAAATAGAAGGGAAGCAGGTATAATCAATTTGATTCAGTCACCGTATAATTTAATTATAGACATTTTTTTAATTATTTTAGGTTATAAATATTGTTTAATCTGTGACTTACTGTTTACTGACTTTAATCTGCGTAGGTGGCCACAACTGAAGGAGTAAACATGTTGTGTCAATTTACCAAGAATTTGGAGAATAGCAGAACCACAGAGTATATTCAGGCATGAACCAAACTTTCGTTACAATGGTTTTTCTTTTTGTCTGGCTTGGCTTGGCTTTGCAGTCTGATTTCAGATCTGCTTTGGATTATCTTCTTTCTATTTATTTGCTATATAATTTACGAACATTTTTTTTTTATTATATAGGCATCTTCATCCAGTTCTTCCAGGCCAGCCATTGAGCTACCACCAGTTTCACCCTCTTCCAGGGTAAGCATTTTCCCCCCACTCCCATTTATCAATGCAATTATGCCTTTTGGGCAAAATGTTATTATCAATTAGACATAATAGTATATTTTAGATATAATAGTATATTTTATTGTAAATTTATAGGAAGTCTTGCCGTTACTTTACCAGTATATTTTGTTCATTGGCCTAGTAAATATTTTATTTAACTATAAGCCAAAGAATGCACACAGTCATCAAGTTTTGTTTTTTATTGTAGTCCTCCCCCACCTCCCCCCCAAGGTTTTCCCTTGTTTTCTTCCTTTGAAACTTGTTCATATGTTTACTCTGTAATCTGAATTATACAGGGGTTGCAGTCGGGTTCCACTAGGGTATCCCTTGAGCCACCATCCGTTACGCCATCATCAAGGGTAATTTCTATATAAATTTACAAATAATGACTTAAACCTGTTCTAGTCTGTTATGATTATATTTCCGGGACATGCATGGTCTTAGTATCTACATGGTTCAGTAGGTAGATAGTAGGTGAATTGATATGAAGGTTAGTTTACACTAGCCTTTAACAGAAACATAAGAAGCTGGAAAACAAAATGTACTTATTTTCAGTGCAAGCCATGACTTTAATTTATATGTTCTTCATTCCATCCTATTTTCAATCTTCCCCCTTGTCACTTAACCAAGCAAACCCTGAACGTAGTAATGCCACCGGAAGGGTGAAGCAGGAGTTCTACGTCAAGAATCAGAAAATCATATATCCAAATTTAAAGAAACCCCCCGGGGGGTGGGTGGGGTGGGCGGCTATTGGTGCATTTTTTCATTCACACTCCTCTTCATGTTAAGACTTTCTCATCCCGTCCCCTCATTAAAAATCTTCTACAAAAGGGTTTTTGTCACTTTTCTCTTCCTTCCTCTTCCCCTCCTTACCTCTCATCCAAACCCATCATAAAAGTTATGCAGCCTTTGTAACTGTGCTTAACTTTTAATTGAAAGCTTTTACTGCAGCTTCACTATTTGTGCTGATTATTAGTTCTTACTTCCTACCCTTTGTTCTCTTGACAGTCTGAATCCTTGCCACCAAAAATGTCATCTGATCTACCATCTCCATCGAATTCTGATGGATCTGACCAGGTTTGCAATATTTCTGATTTGCTAAATTCAGATTAATTTACTATGGAGGCGTGAAGAGGGAATGATAGGTTTTTCACATGACATCTCACTTAGGGATGCTTGGCAATGTTTGACTGCCAAAAAATGATCAATCCCATCACATATGTGTATTTTAAGATAATTTTTAGTGGTTTATATGTTTGTGGGTTGTGGCTAACAGTCGACAAGTTTATGTTCGGTACTTGTGAAATGAAATATTTTCCTTACAAAGCCCATTTATATTTTTATTTACGGAATTTTTTCAAGAAAAAAAAAATCTTTTCTATTTGGTTTGAATTGTCTCTCATTGTAATTTAAACTTTTATTGGTTGATTTTATTGTCTTGTGTTACTCTCATCTTTTTCTTTTATATTTTATTGACCTTGTTTTGTGGGCATCTGTCTTTTCAGGAGAGTAGTCAGGTGAATTCGAAAAGCATTCCGCCTAAAGAAGACAAAAGCAATGGATCTAGTTCTGGCTTGTTTGGGCTGAGGTTTTCTGGCGTCTATGCTCCATTTCTGACAAGAACTCGCAGTGCGACAGATGCAGTAGTACAACAAACTCGTACAAGTAGTTTACAATAACAGGCCTCTTTTCCCTTTTTCGGTCCGCAGTAAACTATATATAATTGGACCTATTGTGGGGGTGAAAGTCTTCATCAGTTGATGACTGTTCAGAAGATGTATGCACCGTCAATTATAGTATGCTCAAGCCAGATTATAAACGACTGGGCATTGAATTTTGCAGAGATGCTGTTTCTCTCGAGTTTCATTAGGATTAAATTAAAATAAGAATTTCTCCAATATTCAACTGGGAAAGCTGGTAAGGGAAGAGTGGCTATTCAATTGTCTTGAACTCTTTTTGTTCTCCGTATTATTTTGAGAATTAGATACAAAATCTTCTTAAGAATTTTTCACGTCGTCCTAAGTTTTCTATTAATTAACACCATGACGGTGTCAGATTCTCTGTTGTAAAGGTATTTTAATGCTTATTAGTATCGATATGGGTAGAACGTCTTAGATAATGATCCTTGGGCAAATATCGACTCCCAAATGAAACTCGAGTACTAGAACGTGGGTTTCAAATAAGTGACTAAAACAGTACGCCTCTTTCTCTGCTTCTTTTCCTTCTTAATTCTTTGATATCATTTTGGAAACTATTGTTTAGTTGATGCGGTACTCGGTGTGTTTTCTTGTCCTGTATTGTTTTTTGTCTCTTCGGTATAATAAAATGAGATAATATTAGTAGGGTAGTATTAAGAGTTAAAGTTATTAAAAAGTTTTTAATGAGAATTGATTCATATTTCGAAGTGTGACAAAAACTGATAACTGTATGTGAGAAGAAATGTTTCATCGAGTCACATTCTTGTCTTCGTTAACACCTTGTAAGTAGATTTGTTAGCTGAGTGAGTTAAACTTACGAAAATGCTGTGGGTATATTTTATAAACTTTTAAATATCTTATAAAATTAACAATTAATACATATTTCATAATTTCTATTTTCTAGCTAAATATATTTAGTATAATTTAAATGTATGTTACTATGTTGTGAAATTAACAATTCCTAAATATTTTATAATTTCTGTGTGCCATATCATACAAGTACCTTTGCAACTCTGTCTTTACAAAATATAATTGCATTAACATTTCCTAGAAATTGCTTTTCTTAATATTTCTGTTTAACACATTTTATCGTGCTCTTTGCTTTGAGTTAACAAATTCTTATAATCTTTGATTTACATAGCTTTTATTATTTATGAATTGTTTAATGTAGAAATACTTTGTTAATATACAGAAATAAATCGCTTATGAAGGTAGCATTACGAAAAGCATGAATTAAAGTTAAACCATACAATTACGAGTAACTTTTAACTAAATCACCTTTAATTTTCAGCGAAGAAATACTACAAAACACTCAATTATTTATTTTTATGAACATTTGTAAAATGTCTTAAATCTGAAGGAATATAAACATCCAAAAACAAAGTTCATATGAAAAATATTATTTTAAGTCAGGCACCGATTTAGTAATTATTAAAACAGGTTTTAAAATAAAAAGAAAGAATAAATAAATTAGTTCAAAAAATACGACGTAAATTCTTTTAATTATTCAATAATAAAATTAGTATACTCTAAATTCTTAAATATAAATTTAATTTAGTCAGTCAAAGTTTAAATGAGTCTTCAAAATTCCAAACGCGTAGACTAATTTCACCAAAATTACACGCCTTAATTTTGGGACTTTGCCCTTCTTTTGTCAAAAAAAAAAAAAAAGAGATTAAAATGGTGATGGTGGCGGGAGATTTGAGGGTTTCATTATTTCTCCTTTTGCGGGTTCTGTAGTGGGGGGCAGTGGTAATACTATAATGGTGCTGAGCGGCAGAGAAAGCTTGATTCGATTAATCGGCAAACGGAGGCGCTTCCTTCTCAATCGCCACTCAATCCTCTCCGATCCCAACCCTAACCCTATCCAGGTATCGCAACCAGATAAAAACGACGACGTGCAATGCCCTGTTTGCGGCCGCAGCCTTCCCGGGGATAACCACCACATCAACTCTCATCTCGGTATGTATGCACGTCACTCACATATATATATATATATATATATATATTCTCTTGTTTCAGTGTTTCTTTGCACTCTCTCATCTCAATTTTCACTTTCAGATGCATGTCTCTCCCAACCAATACTAACAACCGCAACAAAACGAAAGCTCTCCCAACGCACCCTCCTTCAGTTAAACTTCACCCTATCCAATTCCCAACCCAAATTCGAGAATCTCAGTGACGACGCTAACAATGCCCCCGTGCTGCCTCCTCGGAACGACGAGTGTGAAGAAGAACAAGAAGAGCTCCCTGAAAATCTCGAGGCAGAACTTGATTCTACAATTGGCGCCACCTCATCTTCCTCGCCCTTCAACAGTGCTGTGCCTGAAGACTTCAAACCCGACGTGCTTGGCGCGACGCTCGAAACTTTCATCGTTGGCCGGAGATATGCTGATGATCGAGAAAAAATATGTGCTGGCACCGCCATCTCCCTTTTGAGGGACCCTCAAAATGTGAAGGACCCCAATGCCATCAAGGTTTGTTTCTTTTTGCCTCTATAATATAGATGATATATTCTGTATGTAATTTAAAGGAGCTCATTGTTCCGCTTGGTTCAGGTTGTTTCTGCGGATTCTGCATGCTGTAAGTCATTAGGTTTTCTCCCCCGCGAGCTAGCACAATACCTATCTCCCCTTATTGACAACTATGGCCTTGGATTTCAGGTATTGAAAAGTTTAGCCTCATAATGAGTTGTTTATGTATTTGTGTGCCTTTATCGCCTGTCCTTTGCTTTTACTTGCGTGAAGTGGATTATTGAAATAGAAGGTGCTTGAGAGTTGAGTTGTGCATTATGTGATTGTTACCTTTTTCTTTTTTAATGTATGAGTGGAATATAAGGGGTTATTGGCAACTCTTGGCCTGGGTATCCAGTGCTTGGAGTCAGACTGCTGGAGCAGTTTTTGTTGATTGGTTTTTAATCAAACCATTCTAGTAGTGCACTGTAGTTTATATGTTCTCAGGTGTATTTTTATTGAAGTTAAATTGATGATATATAGTAAAAGGGGTTCAATTTAATGTGTAAGGATTGCAGTTTTCAGGAATAAATCAATCATTGAAAATAGGTGGACTGAAGTTTCATTGGATGCATACGAGAATAAGGCGACTTTAAGGTTAGATTTGTGGCTATTTTAGTTCTGTGAACAAGGTACTTTCAGGATTGGTGTTTTGGGTTTGATAGGTTTAGAACCAAATAAAGGAGATTCAACTAAGAGGTTTTAATAGGGAGGAAATTGGTGTTTTACACTGAAATCTGTTCTATTTCACGATAGTTGATAAAATTGAAGAAAATAGGTTACAATTGAGAGGAAGAATAAAGAAACATAGGCATGATACCTAGGGTTCAATTACATGGCACAATCAAGACTAGTGTAGTATGCTGCCACAATTCTTGAATGTTATCATTTTATGAAAAATACAGCTTTATTTCTTCTTTATCGAATCGTAGTTGATAGAAATTAGAATCTGTACTACTATTAAGCTCAGAAGGGAAACTAAAGACGCTAAAGCACAACCCAATAAATCACCTATTATTGGATAATTGCTGTAATTACATAAGTACTGGCATTCTTCTGGAATTCTTGACCTACACCTACGTATTTAAGCTAGTCATTTATACTAAAAGTTCACTTGATAATCCTTATAATTACTCCAAAATTGTGAATTAAGCGACTTAATTCAAATCCTCATCATTTTTCTCTTTGGAACTTGTTCCAGGGGCATGTCACTTCTATTCCAAAACATTCTCTTGATATTGTTCCAATTCAGATTATGTACCAGAGAACATCAGATGGTGAAAGCAAGTATGCTGATGAGACCTTTGAATGCTTATGGAAAAATGCTCAACGTGTTGTTGAATTTGCAAGCAGGAATCCTCCTTCATCTGTAAAGTATCAGCTGAATTTTTGTCTTATGCTACAAGAAGTGTTAAGAAATAATATTCACCTGCTAACAGAAGATGAAAAAACCTATATGGGTATTAATTCTTGTGACTTTTATTTTATTTTAATTTATTTTTATCAGATATTTTAAACAAACTCTCATCTATGGATGATTGGACAGAATCATTCACTCTACTCTCAAATGACAGTCAGAGGCTTTTTGTCCGGCTATACACTAGAAAAGGTGATTTGAATTTTTGAAATTTAACTTGTTTGCCAAATTTATTTTTCATTCCAGTTGTCTGCCACAAGGCACTAAAATTGGTATAGTGCCAGATTACCTACATCAAGTGTAGATACCATGAATATTCATGTCATGGCAGTGCCACTTGTCTCTGAAAGATTTTGAGCTGTAGTGCATCTAGGCATCTAAAAGAAATGTTTCCGTTTATATCCAGGTAGAAACCATAATGTGCCAAGTGTTATAAGAAAATTGTCTATTGGTTAAAGTTGTGATTTTACTGAACTAGCTAGTAATCTTTTAAAATTGTTTCTTGTTTTGGAATTGATATATTTTTCATATTGGGCTTTTATGTAGGACCTTGGTTTCGCACGTCTAGTATATCATATCCTGAAATAGTGGATACTCAAAAGGCAGTCAAGGGACTTGCTGGTAATTCAATGAAATTATTGGAGTTTATTTTTTCTTTCCCTGGAAATATAACTTGATTTCTTGCCGTTAAACCTTATTTCCAACTTTGTAACCTGTATGTTTGGTATGATCATATTGCAGAGAAAGAATACATACATTGTATTGAAGATGCGAATCAACTATGTGAGAGTGAAGTGAATGATATCTTGAATATCCTCAGCGTCTCTGAGTTGCGTGAGATTTGGTGCATTTTGCTTAGAAAGGTTACAATCAATTGCTAGTTTTAGAGCAATATATATTTTCATATGAAACTTCATTATGAATGGATTTCACTAGTGCAAATATATTTTTCTTGGTTTTTCTTTTTTAAAATTTTTTTATAGTATGCAGTCGGTCTTACTTTGTGTACAAGTTGCATGCTCCATCAATTCGTTTTTTTTTTGGGTGAATTGCTCCTTGAGTTTATAACCTGGGTATCAATTTCCTTTTGTTATTAAATAATAGTTGTTTCCTTTGATACACATGAAGGGATATGAATTTGCCTGTTGTGAAATCTATCATGGACAAATTTATTGTCTGTTGAAGGTTCTATTTCTATGAGTTCAGTGTTTGTTATTTTGCTTCTAGATAAGTTACTGAAGTTGGGCAATGAAGTTAGTTGATGTTCAGTGCCTACCCATTTGGTTATTACTATTTTTATTTTTGTTCCTTTTTAAATAAAATGAAAAACTTTAGATCATTGCTTTTCAGTTTTAGAAAAAAATGAGTTCAGTAGGATTTGCTTTTCTTTTTTTGGATTAATGATTAATTTTGGGTGTGTATGGTGAATGATCTGATTTTTGTTGATTTGATCAGCAGCACAGCTTATCTTGATTTGTGTCAATATTTCAGATCTTACATGTGCCTAACACATCCCCCCTCCCTTTTTATCTTCTGATTTACTTTTTTTCTTAATTTGTTATCCTTATATAGGAAAGCATCCTGAGCATATGTGTCTCCTCTCATAAGTGAGTGGAGCATTTTGGACGGATCCTTCTAAATTTGGTTGTATCCATAGTAGATGCTCCTAAATTGATGATTGGCTTTCGATGACTACATAGTAAGAGACATACTGTGTGGACAGATACGGGCCAAACAATGAACATTTTTTTTTGTTTCTCTATATAAACATAGATGTTAATAAAGTAATCATAAGCCAGAGGTTATGTATTTCATGTGTGTTATTTGCTGTGTCTCTCCTTTTCAGTTCTCTTATGAGCTAGCTATTAAATTTAGTATATGCTATTAATGTTCTAGAGTGGCGGTCATGGGATAAAGAAACAGCATCTGATTTCATCTCTTTCTACAGATGCTGACATACTATGGTATTAAACTTTTACTTGTGCTTTTATAATTTGTGGAGTCAAATAGTGTTTTATTTAATACTTGGTTCATGTTGTATGCAGGCCACAACTATCAACTATGATTTTGGATAGGACTGGTTCCTGTATTATGATTTCTTCAAAAGCTGAATCTCTTATGTGGCGTACTGAGGTACCTCTTTGACTTCTACTGCTTATGTTGATTGAAGGATTCAGTCAAATGGGTTATATTTAGATCTGATGTAAATGATATTCCTTTTGCAGAGACTTTTCTTCTTAAATGGAGAACAGGATCTTTCTTCCTTTCTACTTGTTGATATGGGAAAAATCAAGTATCCAGCTTACAACTGCATAATATCAGAACCAATTTTCTCAAATCGCAGGAATCTGCTATTGTACGAAGAGGTACATGTCTAAGTTCAGAGATGTTAATGGTCTTCTGTTCCTTCTATGTGTGACATTAGGTTTTCAGGCCATTGAAGTGGCGCAAATTATGGATGAAGCTCTTGATGCAAACAAAATTGATGTCGTATTAAGGTGCATAAAGATAGCTGAATCTTGTGTATCTGCTGATTTGCCCATCCAGTACTCAACTTCTGAATCAGTATCTTCAATTCGTTGCTTATTTACAGCATCATGGGTATACTCCAAAGTGGTCACAGTAGGGATTTCGTTCCTTGAGCAAGAGCGCCGGTATGGAGTTTTGTTGTTTAATTGACAAACTCTGACACTTCTTTAAATCTTGATTGAATGAATACATAATGATGTCAAAACCTATAGGGCATGTCCTATTCCTAAACATGTTTAAGAGTAAAATCTTTAAAAATTATAGCAGAACCATTTGGAGCTTGTATAGTATGGTTAGGGTATTATTAGATCCAGTTTTAGGAAAAGACAACTATAAATCAATGGAGAAACAGAGTTACAAGAAATTGAAGCAAATTATCCTCAATTATTTCTCTACTGTTCCAATCACTTGACAAGAAGGACTTGCCTCCCAAGTCTACTACCTATGACTTAAAAAAGTGGATGCTGGTATTTTAACTTTTATCTGGCTCAGAATACCTTAGATCATTCCATGGATGACTGTATCCAGCACTATAATGCCCTTGTTTAGTTGTGAACTATGAGGCCCAGATAGTTAATACGACATAGATATGAGGATACTGGAAATTCTTAAAATCAAGATATGATATGGCTTAGATACATTAGAATAAATTATATATATTCTAGAATTATACCCAACATTAGAGCCTTCTTCCCCATCTATTCTAACCATTTTTCTATGTATTTACTAAACAAACACAGTTTCTGTAAAATGCAAATAATAAGTAAGGTTAATTCCTCTTACCATAGTTGCTATAAAATGCATAAGGTAAACATAAAAGTTGGGTGGGTTTCTCTTACTACAGTTGCAGTAAAATGCATAGACAGAGGAGGAAGATGTTGCTTCAATTACAGAAGCACTCGGAACAGAACCGATACAAACCCAAATGTACAAGTCCTAACCGTATCTTGTACGAGCTGGCAGGCAGAACAGGATTGATGTGCAGCAACCTGTGAGCACTATAGTAGAGCAGGGATGTGCTACTTTTCAAGACCCAGAAATACAGCGAGCCCTATCTGTAGAAGAAGAAACCCATTTTGCTGCTAGTTGAGGCTGCTATTTGCGCGAGTGCTGTGAACACTAGAGTGGCAATCTTTGACAGTGAGAGGCACAAGTACTCCAGATGTAGAAGTAGGAGACAAACTCCAACTTGCGGGTTTAAGGCTCCGTTTGAAAAAGTTTATAAACAACTTATTTTGACTTATCTTATGCTATAAGTGTTTGTGAGAGTGTTTGAGAGCGCTTATAAAAATATCTTATGACTGGTCCATGAGATGTTTTAGATTATTTTCATAAGCTCTCCGATATAGTTTGTAGGAATAGCTTATGAGGGTCTTATAAAAAGACCAACTTTTGAATTCTGCTAGGACCAAACATATAGAGATTGCGTTATTTTTTTATTTTTTTTGGTTCCTTTCTCCAAATTAAACATTTTAATTTTTTTCGTTCTTGACCCAAATTAATACAAATTTTAATTTATATACAAAACAAATTATAATTATTCGTTGCTAGTAAATTTGTCTTTTTATTATTTTTTTATGTTTCCTTCTTTTTCACCAAAAAACATAATTTAATTAAATAATTTATATTTTTATATGTTGCCAATAATTTCTTTTTTATATGTTTCCTTCAACAATGGTATGTAGTAGTTGAATTTTTATAATGAATTACTATTTATATTTATTTATACTTGTGAATGGTGAATTTTTTAAGCTTATATCATGATTTTATGATATATATGATTTTAATTTTAACACCTTAATTTATATTTTAATCATGTTTTGAATATTATATATTTTAATTTTTATAATTATGGATAGGTGTATGGTGAATTTTTTTGTCACATAATTTTTTAAAATTTATGATACTTAAATTTTTGATTTTTAAAAATTAAAAATAGGTAAATGGTGACTGTTGATTTTTATTTTTAATATTTTTGTAATATATATAATATTAGTGTATTAATTATTTAGTTGGCTTTTAAATTTTTAATTTTTTTTAGTCATGATTTGATTTTTTTAATTTTAAAAATGAGACAACATCTTATAAGTGCTTATGTAACAATGCATCCAAATACTTTAAAATTGTGCAAGCGCTTAACAACGTGTATATCCAAACGCATTAGTTTATTGAATTTTAAGCACTTATAACATAAGCTCTTATATAATAAGTACTTATTAAAAAAGATCTTAATTATGCTGTTTTTCCAAACGGGCCCTAAGACTGCTATGTGAAAGTTTCGAAATAGCTACAAGAATGTGTGAAAGAGTCAGCACTCAGCAGCTTCGAAATGCACTGTTTCAATAGAAACAATTTGATCGTGTTGTATCTGGTGGGTTTCAGCTGTATCTATTTCCTTGAAGTCGTATATGAGTCATATTGGAGCTCTTTTTCTTGTTACTAATGATGTGGAGAAACAGAAGCAAGAACAAGTGGTGGAATGGTGATTGAATGTTTCTTACAGGTCTTGTTCTGGCTTTCTGCACTTACTGGCACCAATATCTAAGGCTTCTTTATGTAATGATTCCAATAAAGATGCTTAGAGGTTTTGATTCTAGTGATTGCTGCCTTAGTACCAATTTGAGTGGTGTAAATGCCTTGTGAGGCAGGAGAGGTTGTGATGATGGCTGAGTCACTGATGCTCTTGTTTGTTATAATTTGTGTTGAAACTGGTCACATCTAGTAATCAAACAAAATTGTTCACATGTAAAATATGAACTCTTAGATCCTGCTCCTGACTGAATGAACTCCAATAATGATGTTGTGCTTCCATACAGCTCTAGCTCTAAGGTTTTTGTCCAATATGATTCTATATTTGATGTTAAGCAAGCATTTCTCTCATGCTTCTTTAAATGCATGAGGGGTATGCTTTTGATTGTGGTCCAGCTTCTAGAATGAATAGTGAATTTCTTCATTCATATTTCATACAATACACTGATGCAGCAGTATCACTTGCTCATAGTGCCCTGGTTTCCTTTTCTGTAGAAATAGATGGAGCTTATATATCTGCTTACATAGGCATGGTATTATGATTTCAATTTATTTATCTTGTGCACTACAGATGTTGAAGAAGTGATGTCTGTTTCTCAGGTACACTAATGCAATTAACTTACTCAAGTTGCTGCTAAATGTTTTCACTTGTGATTTACGAAGAGGATATTGGACACTGAGGTTGTCGGTTGACTTGGAGCACCTGGGTTGCATTGATGAGAGCCTTCAAATAGCTGAAAATGGGTTGCTGGATACATGGATACGTGCTGGTTCAAGAATGGCGCTGCAAAGGCGAGTTCTTCGCTTGGGGAAACCACCAAGGCGCTGGAAAGTTCCTAGTTTTTCTACATCTGCTCTTCGGAAAATCCCCGAGGTAAATTGCTTGATTGTTTTATGATTTCAAGATTCTCGCTTCTGATTTGCTTGTGTCCTATTCTTGTCAAATTGACATTACTGATTTTCTTTAACATTATGGCCTTCCCATTGTGGCTTATGTGATGATGATTCAGGTTTTCGTTCAAGGGAGACCATTGAATTCTGAATTGGGAGCAAAGAACAGGTACTACAATGAAGAGGGTAAGCAATGTGGAGTGGAAGAGCTTGCTTTGTATTACTATTCTGGGGCTGGAGGTGGATGGCAAGGTGTTCATGCAGAGAGTGACATATGGCTAACCATTTTTGGGCTTCTTATGTGGGATGTCATATATGCCAATGTGCCAAATGTCTTCTATACTAGATTTCAGGTACATTTTATTGAGTGAGTAATTAGCCTCCCATTTTTTCTCGGGTTTCAACTTCGTGCTGCATTAATATATTTCCTGTATGATTTGTCATGGAATGTTGTGAAATAAAAGCTTCTCAGTTTCATGTATAGCTTGTTGACAAAGATAAATATCATGGTCTCCTTTTCCTGTTTTACCCCTATCCCTAGTCCCCCATCCATTGTTCCTCTGTGTTATCTGCGTAGTCAAGTCTTTTTGACCAATGGTCATGGTTCAATCCTTGCTACCCACAGTCTTAAATTAAATCAAAATTTAACACAAGTAGTCATTTGCTTTGTCCAGGACTCGAGCAAAGGGCTCTAGCATGAGGGGGGGCATGTTACATATATAAACCATGCACTTCAAAATAAATTTTGGGAGTTTTTTCTTAACAACGATCCATCCAAAATCCCTGCTATACATAAGATAAACTTGCTAACAATGACCATGAACCAGATACTGAAATTGATCACAGCATTTCACTGAAAAAACCCCAGCCTTTAATCTATTTACACATGCACATCCTCCCCTCTCCAGTTTGCTTTCTTTGATCAAACTGATTTAAGTGCCACTGTCAATATGATTCTGTGTAAAAAAAACAAAAACCTGTTTTCAACAAACAGTAGCCTTCATTAAGCTGGAAGATTAGGGGCACACTTGTTTGTATTTTTTAAGAAAAAAAAATGTTTTTTCAATTAAAACTTGTTTAAAATAATATAGAATTTAGATGTCTTTTTTTTAATAAATCATCTCAAAATTTTTTTTTAGAGTTAGTTTGGATAAACTAATATGTACCTATAAGAGAAGAAAATAAAATAGATGAAGGAGGTAAGTAAAATGAATCAAACTGTTCTCATAAGTTAAAATCTAACTTATGCATCTCAACTTATAGAGAAGTTAGATGATGGAGCTTCTTAAAAGGTTGAGGTACATAAATTTGATTCTTGATTTGTTATAAGTACTTGTTGAGATGTTCATGCAAACCGACTCTTAGACTTTTCTAAGATGTTAAAAATAGTAGCTTCTGAAAAAAAGAGAAAGCTCTAAAAGAACTACATTATAAAAACACTTTTTTTGAAAGTTGAAATAAACCCACCCTTATTCTTCCTTCTTTCCTCTAAAGCTGTCTTTTTTATGAGTTATGCCTATTACCTTTACCTAAAGGACTGAGCAGTTTAAACTTAAAGCATGACAAAATTAAGGGATAAAGGATCTTAATCTTTCCATGAACCTTCAGTTATTGGAATTTAATTCTGTCCACCCATGTTAGAAGTACAAACAAATTGTTTTCCTCATAACTGTTACAATCATCCACCATGAACCTGATTTTTTTTAACAATTTGTCTCTAGTGTAGTTTAATCGAAGACATTTGTTTAACCATTGCTATACTAGAATGACCCCTTTTTACCTTGTTTCACTTTCCTTCACCTGATGTCGTCCTTTTATGCTAGCCACCCTTTATCTTGATTATCTTTACTTTGGTCTTTTACTTAATAGGGTTCAAAAAATAAATCTTTAATGTTAGGAGATTCTTACTTTGTATTTGATTATGAAAAAGTTATATTCATTAATTGTAATTTTACTTATTAGTCTTTGAATTTGCAGAATGCTCCTTTAGATTTCGGCACTGATAGGTTTTATCCTGCAAGAAAGAGTAGCATAGAATCCCATCTGCAGCAAATTCGTGATGGCATGGCTGAGGAGTTTCTTATTAAGTCATGGGAAACACATGTTGGAACAGCTTGTAGAGGAGTTAAGTGGGACTGCCATTCTTTAGATGAGCTTCGCGCTGTTGTTACTTGTGTTGGGGGCACTTGTTTGGCATCTCTGTGCAAACTTCTGGCTCAAGACTATCGGAGCTGGTCTAGTGGAATGCCAGATTTGCTGCTATGGCGTTTCCATGGAGAATACAGTGGTGAAGCCAAGCTTGTTGAAGTGAAAGGCCCTAGTGACCGACTCTCTGAGCAGCAGAGAGCATGGCTATTGCTGCTTATGGATTGTGGATTTATGATTGAGGTTTGTAAAGTGAAACCTTTGTAGATCTACACAAATCATTACAGATTGCTTAAAATTACAGCAGACATTGAAGCTTATTGCTCTGGCAAACTTTTCATCGTGAGAAGAATTCACTTTGCTGAAGTTCATTATTCATTTACAAGCTTTACTCTTGGAAAGAAAAGGAACTGCTCTATACCAAACCAGAACTACTCTAGACCAAAAGTAATAGGAGCTCTGCCAGAAGAGAATTGTACGAGTCAATGAACTAATGACGTATTGGAGCACAAATCGAAATATAGTAGCCCCCCATAATGAAGTAGTTGACGGAGTTCTGGGGTATTTGTTTCAGATTCCATCTTCCTGTTATGCTTGCACTTGCTGATTCTTCATTCAATTATTTCGTTCCGTGCCTCCTTATCATGTGTATGTTAAGGGAGGCCAATCTCGTGTAAATTAAAATCTCATTGACCATAAATGAAAATGAATAATAATGTCACACTCAATCGCACAAGCAAGTATAACTGGAACAGCCCCCACATCCTGAAATGACCGTTTTCAACTCGTTTGTCTGTCAAAACTATATAGCACTACATATTCTTGTCAATTGCTGCAGTAAATATCATTTATCTATCCATTTCAGTTCTGTATCTAGCAAGGTTGTTCAAGGTCTTTTCATTTGATAGGGGCCTATAGGCCCTATATCAATAGGGAGAAGTATATGTATCTCGCTCGTGTCCATTAAAGTCTACGAGCTATTAACTAGGGTTTAACTCTGTAGGTTATATTCTGTCAACAAAAGTTTTTTCGGTTTACTTTTTGCTGATGACGTTTCGTAAGTAGGTAATTGATAAATATAATTGGAAGCTTTTGATTGTGGTTCGTAGCACGCCTTCACTTTTGAATAGGCAAGTCTTTTTGGTCCAAAACTTCTTATGCTAATGCTCTATTTGGAAGAATTTATATACAACTTATTTAGACTTATCTTACATAAGTACTTGTGCATGTGTTTGCAAGAGTTTATAAATAGCTATATGTTCATGAGTTATTTTTAGCTTATTTCAAAAAGTTGTTCAAGATAGCTTACAAAAACAACTTATAACTTCTATAAAAACAACACTATTTCCCTTTCGATTATCGAAATAAATTATACATATAATAAGTATTTATTGAATAAGGTTTTAATTAAACTTTTTATCTAAATGAGCCCTAAAATGACTATAAAAGGTACGGGATCTAAAAGTCTTAAAAAAAATGTAATTCGACCATGTTTTCATCAAAATTTGGGTAGTGATTGGCGCAATAACTCTCAATAATTTACTACTTGTTTGTTTGTGTTATTTAAAGAAAAATGTTTCTTTTTAATTAAAAACATATTTTGGAAAAAAATTACAATAATTGTATATTTTTACAAGATAAAAAATGTCAAACATGTTTTTTTTAATATTTTACAAATTTAAAATGGTAGTTTTTAAAAGAAAAAGAAAGACTATCTTGTAAAAAAAGAAGAAGAGAAAAATGGGTTATATACTAATAGTGTAAAACAGTTTTACACTGTTATCCAATCACAAACTATTATGTATGATAAGTTTGTTGACTTTTACAATAATTATCTTAAAAATTGCATCAACGGTGATTTATGATTAATTGACAGTGTATAACTATTTACACTAATAGTGCATAGTTATTAAACTCTTGTAAAAATATGTTTTTTTCAAAACTCAAACAAGTTTTTAGTATGTAATTATTTCATTTTTATAAAATTTATAATATTTATATTAAATTTGATTTTAATTATTGTTAAACTATAAATTTAATCATGAAAGAATATTATATTAATTTAGTCATTCAATGATATTTTCCATTATCAAAATAGTTCAAAAGCTACTGTTTTGTTTTATAAAACTACAATTTACATTTTTCTTTACCCTTTGTAATAGTTTTTTTTTCTCACTTAACTATGTTACAATATTTTTAAACTTGCAATGAAGATAATTTTTACTTTATTTTTTTAGTATTTTTTTACCTTCATCACAAATATTACTAGCAATTATCAAATTCCTAATAATTACTAGACAAACTACAAAAAAAAGATTGAGTGTTAGAATAAATATAATATTTTAAGGGCGAATTATTTATTTGCGATGTGAGTAGCAGGGACAACCTATTGGGTAGTGCGGTGGAAGATAATAAATTATAAGAGGAAGAAAACATCAAGACGAGACTCAAGTGTCCCACGAGGTTGTCATCATCTCCTTTTTCGTCCATACACAACACACAATGCCCCTTTACTCAATTGACGTTCACATTCTCATCGCAATTCGCAATGCAATAATACCCATTGCGTTTCCGTGCCTTAGTAATTATAAGATAGGAATCATAGGATTTATAAACCAATACTTTTTTCAATTATTTTTGAATTTTTATATGCATTCATTAAATTATTTAATGAGACCCATGAAACATAATAAAAGTGTGTTAAAACATACATATTATTAATCTTTCTTTTAAGATCTTGCTAAATAGTATCGTAACGGCATTAATTAAGAAGAAATTAATATACTTTATTAAATTTTTAATTTCTTAAAACAAATATTAAATAAATTTTATATTTCTAAAATAAATATTTTTATTTTCATTAACTTTTCTTTTTTACCTACATATTTTCCTAAAAAAAAGAGAGTTTAATAGCAATGCGTCGATAGTGTAAAGTAGTTTTACACTGTCATTTAATCACAAACTATTATTTATTGTAAGTTTGTTAACTTTTATAATAAATACTTTTAAAAGTCATATTAATGTTGATTTCTGATTGAATGACAATGTAAAACTTTTTACACTAACAGTACATGACCATTAAACTAAAAAAAAAAACCCTACATATTAAAAAATGAAACAATAATTGCTTTCTTATAAAATATTTTAAATAATGTTAGATATATTTAAAATATCAAGATATTAATTATAGAGATTGATATTTTAATTTTTCAAAGCGCACGTTACAGAAACCCTTTTATTATCCCTTCCTTCCTTCCTTCGCTCACAATTTTTTATTGATATATTAAGATGCAGGAGAGGAGGTAACCGTGTTTGTCCTTTTCTTCATTCACCTTTCCTAATCCTAAAACGAACAAACCGCAATCGAGGCAAGGTTTAAACTTGGGTGCACGCACGCCATCATGTCCTACCATGACATGTACCCTTTTGATCACATGGACGAAGACGATTTCGTTGACGACATGGATGACCAAAACCAGGGTGGGGGTGTTGGGGATGATGCTGCTCTTGATGAATATGAGATGGTTTCTTTCTTTCTTTTTCTTTTCCTTTTCTCTTTTTGGTTTTGCATTTGTTTTTATTTATTTATTTATTTTGAGTTGTTTTGTGTATGTATTCATTGAACTGAGCAAAAATTGGGTTTTTGTTTTGATGTGTTAGTTGTTGTGTTTGTTGATTGGAACAGCTTACTAAGGTGACTGATACATCAGCTGCCCAAGCAAGAAAGGGAAAGGATATTCAGGGAATTCCATGGGAGAGGTTGAACATATCAAGGGAAAGGTACAGATTGACAAGGCTTGAGCAATACAGGAATTTTGAGAACATTCTTACATCTGGGGATGCTGTGGACAAGGTTTTTTGTGTTTTGTGTTTCCTCTCTGCCCCTTTTTTTTGTCCTTTGTTTGGGGCTGTTGGGGAGCAGGGAAATAGCATCAGAATTTGTTTGACAAATGTTTTGATGTTAAACGTTTATTGTTTTTTGTGTTTGGGGTCCCAGGAGTGCAAGCAAATGGAGAAGGGTGGCAATTACTATGAATTCTTCTATAATACCAGAATGGTTAAGCCTACCATCCTTCACTTTCAGGTTTGTTGACTTTTTATATAATGCATGCACCTAATTTATTTTCTTCTTATTCCTTTGTATTTATGAATGGCTAATAAGTAGTTGCTATAATATGACTTGAAAGTTGGAACTCATGCGTGATGTGTGCACTTTGATGTATAATATTTTGGTGGTTGGCCTTCTTCGGTAATTGACCAAAAGGTTGTGGCTTGTGTGGCTGGCTTATGATGTGTGGCTGCACTTCTAATAGATTAATTTTACTTGTGGATGTTGAGAAAAACAAACTGGAGAATCTTCAAATTTTACGACTATGTCTCTAATCCTTTGACTCTACTATACTGTAGAAATTGGATTGAGGTTGTTTTATTATATATAAAGTAAGCATGTGACCATTTGCATTGGAGACGATGGTACTGTTTCTTTGTTTAGTTTATGGCCTTACAAAATAGGTTTGATGTTTGAGTAGTTTTTTAATTAATTTTCAAGCCTAGTGACTTCTACTGAAGAAGATAAATAAAATCTAGCCTAATGACATGTTTGTTTGTGGTATGCAGCTGAGAAACTTAGTATGGGCTACTTCAAAACATGATGTTTACCTTGTCTCCAACTACTCAGTTAATCACTGGTCATCATTAAGTGGTAATTTGTCTGAGATAATCAATTTTGCAGGGCATGTGGCCCCTACTGAGGTAATGCAGTCTCTTAAACATCCTTGTTATCTATAAAGAAAGAGGAACGAGAGTGTCATGTACGTTTTTTTCCATGCTTTATTAATGCAAGACTTATGTGGAACCTGGATTTTTTTATCATAAGAAACCTACAGCTGTTCAATATACATGTGTGGTTAATGAATTGGAGAAGTTAACATGGTCCATTTGAGAAAACCGTTTAGTTACAACTTACGAGTGTTAATTATAATTAATTTTATACAAGAACGCAATCTAAATGGCTTCAATAATGCTTTACTTAAGTATACATTTATAATTTCTTTGCTTTACTTAACTATGCATTCTTTGGTCTTGTAGAAATATGCAGGAAATTTGTTGGAAGGATTTTCTCAAACCCAGATTAGTACATTGGCTGTCAAGGATAATCTTCTTGTTGCTGGTGGCTTCCAAGGAGAGCTTACTTGTAAGGTGAGCCCACGTGATTTGTGCCTTATCATATACTTGTTCTTTAGGCTTCTGATACTTCATTGAATGATGAGGAACTTTATGTATTAATGGGAGATTACCCATTGTAATATACAGCTACCTCTCTCTCTTGCGGTGGGTGGGTGGGTGGGGCTGTTATTGTAGTTACTTGCCAGAATGATGATTAAAATGAGGAAATAATGTCTTCAATGCCATTTTGTATTTTTCCATGCTTGTGCCCTGGGAAGGAATACTCCTTTATAGCTGCTGTACTTCAGAAGAATGTGATCTCTTGAGCAGTTATAGATTGTGTATATGTGACATTACTTGAACATTTGTCTATTGAGAGATGTTCAATTTTCTTGAATAAATGGGTTGCTGTGAACAAATTCTCCCATGGCGAATGTTGGGCAGATGGTTATAGAGAGTTACATATGTTTATTAAAAGAATTGCAGGTTATCAATATGGAATGAATGATGTGGAGGGTTTGGTTGATATGTGGTCCTTTGCATTAAGTTACTAAAAATTTGAGTCTAAACTCACTCTTATCTTATGAAAACTTTATCTTTTATATTATCCTTATGATCCTTATATGTACCAAAGAGGGACGCATTTTTCTTAGATTTTCATTTCTGGTAGATTCCCTGTTAAAGATTGTTGAGCTTTGACTTTGAGTTTGGTGTATAATATCTAGAGGTAAGATTGAATCTTGGGAAACAAAAGGCCCGTTTGGTTCAAAAAAAATAAAAAAATGTTTTGTTTTTCATTTTCTGTTTCTACTAATAATTACAAAAATACTACCTTGTTTTAACTTCAACGAACGGCTACCTGTGCTTGTGAGGAGCTTGTTCTCCCTTATTTCTACTCTTTCTTCCTGTTTCTATCACAATCACTTCTCAATCAAGCTCCACTTAATCACCTAGGATTAATTCCTAGTTAATCACCCTAGCTCTTGGGGATCAAAACTTCCTTAATTCACAGGACTTGCCTTAATAGTTTATTCTACTCTTTACACAATTGTCAAGCTAATGCTTAAAATGACTTCAGTAAATGTAGGGTTGTCTTGTTATGGGTTGTGCTTGTGTATGTAGTAGTACCATACTTTGAACCCCCGTTCATGATTCTATGATCTTGGTGTTTTTTCCTCTCTTTCTCCTCATGTTGCTTAGTAATTAGTATATAGATTAATTTATTCATTTTACTGGATATGTAGTAGGAATTATTGCTGCTACACAAGCCTACTACTTCTCTCTGTTTCTCTAGTTTATCCTATTAGGATTATGTTGTATGCAGCTTATAATGTCTATATTGAATGCAGCATTTGGATAAGAAGGGAGTAAGCTTTTGTACACGGACCACACATGATGATAATGCTATAACAAATGCAATTGAAATATATGACAGCTTGAGGTATTTTTCGTACAAAGTTTATTGTCTCATTTTGGAACATCCAAACATGAACATTGCTTGACATCGAAACTTTTGCAGTGGCGCAACTCATCTTATTGCTTCCAATAATGATTGTGGTGTGAGAGAATATGACACAGAAAGGTTTCAGCTTTTGAATAACTTCCAATTCTCTTGGCCAGTGAATGTGAGCACTCTCTAAGCAATCTGACTGATGCAGTCTATTTTTTATTTTCTTTTCCTTTTTCAATTACTGCTTGTTGGCTAATTATTCTACCATTCAGGTTCATTTCAAATTTCCTCTCTTATACTGCTGTATTTATTTCTTGTTTTGGTTGATTAGAAAAAAAATTGCATTAGAAATAGAAAGAAAAAACAATACAACAAGATATAGGATAAGAACTCTTAGAACGGATAAAGAAAACCAAAACAAAGACACAAAAACTGAAGTCCTATAACTATAAAACTAGTCAGTGTAGAAGAGCTGTCCAATCTCTTTGCATATCTTAGATGCTGATTCAATGAAATAATACATGTGCTGAACATCAAAGAGAAGCCACACACACAATTCTATCCATAGCAAATTTAAAAGATAGGATGCATCCTTATAGATACAATACAAGCATTCCTTTTGAATCACATACTCCCCACAAACCACACATAGCCATATTGTTTTGATTTTCATCCTAAAGCTGATTTCCAAACCCTTGAAAGTGGGCATCTAGAAACTGATTCAACCAACTAGGACTAACTCATTTCTTGCCAAAAATACCAACACATTATATCAGAAGTAGCTCACAGCTTAACAATGCAGTCTGACTTAAAGCTGCACAAAAAAATTGACCTTTGAAGAAGTTTTAGATTTCCAAATTGATTTATCTAGGGAAAATCTTTCCCTTGTAGGAGAATGAGTGAGACATTGAAAATAAGATTTGCATGATAATTTGAAAAATACCAGAAGAATCCAGGTTCCAAATTCCATTTCTTGATTAGAAGGAAAGAGAGCAGAATCAAGTAAAGCCAACTAGCCAAGAGGGTTAAAGTTGACCAGTTTCTCTATTGCTCAAATTTCTTGTACTGTTGTGATTTTCTTGCTTTGAGCATGGCAGTTGCATTCACAATTTGTATGAACTTCTTCGTCAACTATTTTTTCTACATCCAAGAAAATGCAGTTTTGATATGATATTTTGATTAACTTTTTAAAAATAAATTATAATTTTTATTTTATATATACTGCATTGATTCCTAACTATTTGCTCTTGATGCAGCACACATCAATCAGTCCAGACCGTAAGCTTATGACTGTTGTTGGAGATAACCTAGATGGACTGCTAGTGGATCCTCAAAATGGGAAGGTATGTAGTTCCTGTGATCATGCATTTATTAGAAATTTCTGTTCAAGTACATCTTTTTCTCTTTTCCTGGTGAATATTCTGTTGCTGCCTTTGATTAGCTTGTTATGGTCTTTTAATTCATGCATTTGCTAATCGATCAAATCCTTTAAATTTTTTTTCCTCCTAAATTTACATCTATGATTCTTTTTTTTTTTTTGGCAGAGATTGATGCATATGGTTGTGAAGCTGGGTATTGTAGATATTGTAAATTCTAGAGAAAAAAACTGCTTGTCTTTGTTTCATTAGCTTCTTGAAATTTTCTTTTATCTTAAATTTTTGGTAGAAAGCTGGAAAATATTTTTCAGTTTTATCCAACTGTTAAAATAAGTCCCTAGCTTTGTTATTTTTGGAAGCATGCCTTTAGATTCAGGAGGAGTAATCATTTTAGATGTTCGTTATTCCTTTGGTTATCATTTTTTGTGAATTTTTTTGTTCAATTTGAAACTAATTCCTTGTACTTATCATAATTTGTTTGCACACACGTTGCTGGTCTATCTGTCTTTAGTTTAAATCGATCATATAAGGAGAAAATGTGAAACAAGCAAAGCTTTCATTAAACATATACTCTCTGATATGGGTAATCACTGTTAAACATCTCAAAGGGATAGTGAATGCATGCTAGATATGAAAAGGGTTGGGAAAGGGAGATAGAGTTGCAAAATACAAATACAACAATATTGAACACTGCACAGTTACTTTGTTGCTTTATCAGAAACAGCATACTGTGAGGATGAAACTTCCACTAACATCTTTGGGACTTGTTTGATTTTTTAGACTGTTGCCACTTTGGTTGGTCATCGAGATTACTCTTTTGCTTCTGCATGGCATCCTGATGGACGTACCTTTGCTACGGGGAATCAGGATAAGACTTGCAGAGTATGGGATGCTAGACACTTATCATCTCCTATTGCCATTCTCAAGGGTAACCTAGGGGCAACCCGGTCTATTCGGTTTTCTTCAGATGGTGAATATATGGTTGTTGCTGAGCCTGCAGATTTTGTGCATGTTTATAGTACAAAGGCAGACTACAAAATACGTCAAGAGATTGATTTCTTTGGGGAAATTTCTGGGGTTTCTCTGAGTCCTGATGATGAGTGTATGTATATTGGAATCTGGGACCGGACTTATGCAAGCTTGCTACAGTATAATAGGAGGCACCAATATCAGTATCTTGATTCCTACTTTTGATCTTGATTCCTGCTAGTTCATTTAGGATACTCATTAATGTTAATTTTTAGAGCAGTTTGAGATTCTAGATCCCTCCCCCTTTGTTTTAGGCAGTATTTTATGTAGGTCAGTCTGATTAATCAAGACCACAGCATCTTAAGATATTTCCACAATGAAATCATGCCACACCTTCCTTCTATTTCTGAGCTTTTGATGTGAATGCCACCAGCAGAAATCTTATAGTGCTTGGTGTTAATGTTATATACATTGTCTTTCCTTCATGTCTGCTTGCTATTAATGCACAGTTTGGTTTACTTTTATTTGGAATGCAAATGGTGCTCGGCTAAGCAACTTCTAACGTGCAACCGTACCTCGGCATTGGCTGTTAATTTTTCTTTTTCTGGATATTGTGTTCAAATGATTCTTTTGGAAAATGGTAGGAATACATTTTTTATTGGATAAAATATGTTTTTCGTCCCTCTAAAATATCTCAAATTTGGTTTTAGTATCTTTGAACTTATTTTGATTTCTCTAATTTTAAAATGCAACACTTTTGATCTTCAAAAAAGTAGTTTAGATAACACTTTATAGCCGCTATTAAATGTTATTTTGAAGACAAAAATGGTGTATTTTTAAATTAGAGGAATTAAAATAAGATGAAAAATTTTAGTGGGACTTTAATTGAATTTGAGAAGTTTTAGAAGGACAAAAAATATATTTTACTTTTTTTTATTATTAGATAAGTTTTATGTAGATGTCAGTGCAAGGTAATTAGTGGTGTGTATATGAAATTTATCTAATAATAGAGATTATATTGGGAATGGTAAGTTAAATTGTTTATAGTTTTTAAGTAATTTTTGAAGGAAACATCATTGCTTCGTGCAAAGTGTTTTTTCTTAATATAAATTGAAATTTATAAATTGAAAGGAGTCAGAAAAATGAATAGAAAGGAATCACAAATCATTCGAATGCCACTTATTTCATCACACATGTATTTGAGAGCTGTAAATGAAAGCGATCTCCGCTAACTTTGGACCAACAACTCGCATGAAAGCCAAATTTACAATAAAATAAAAGCCTTTTACAATTTACATGTTACATTAGAGTCAAACTAAAAGCTATTCAGCCAGAATGAATACTTGGGATTGGATGTTGAAAGGTGGGAGATGGTCCATCTTAAGGCGGCTTCTACAGTGAACTACCATATCAAATGGTTCACCGGTGAACCATTAATTTAAACTGTTAGATATATAAATAAAAAAAATTAACGATTGAAATTATAATCAGATCAACAAATCTTAACCATTGATTTTTTTTATTCATATATCTAACGATTTAAATTAGTAGTCCACTGGTGAACCACCTATTTGATGGTCCACCATAGAATTTGCCCCATCTTAAATGGTGGGGTAGCAAAATTTTGGGTTGATAGATGGTTGCCATCGGGTGTCATTTTAATATACATTGTTATTCAACAACCTCCCTATTGGAAAGTTATGGATTATGTTAACCACCAGGGTTCGCGGAATGTTTCCATGTTTTCACACTTTATCCCGCATTGGGCCCTTATGGAAATTATTGCTATTGTTTCATGGCAAACGGATGGATTGGATAAATTTTTAGTCGGATTATAATGAATTAGATGAAAATAATCCATTAATTTATTTTGATCCATTAAAAATTTATTTAAAAAATTCAATCAATCCATGATCCATTTAATAAAATCCAATCCAATCCATCCATTAACAATTTTTAATGGATAGATATCCAATCCATCTACAAAAATAATATATTTTAAAAATTAAATAATTTTTATTTTTAAAATATTCTCTACCTCTCTCTCTTCTCTCTCTCTCCTCTCTCCTCCCTCTCTCTCTAATTCTATTGTGTTGAAATAATATTCTTTCAAGTTACCACTGAAATTATGTTCAAAGAAAAAATGGAAAACAACTACCAAGGAATCTTCAAAATGTAGATACTTGAATTTATTTTTTTTTTACCATAATTCAAAATAAAAACATATTTCAATAACTCTAATTTTTTGTAGGGAGAATCGACAAAATTTAAATATAATTTCTTAGCAATTCACATAATAGCTAGGATGCAAATTTGAATCACCAACTAGCTATATCATAAACGTTTAGGTTTAAGAAATTATTTTTTAAACCTAATTAGAAATTTTTTATTTTTTAATGGCTACTCTATTTTTTTAAAGAAAATCTAATTATAAGACCAAAAAAAAAAATTGCTTTGAAAAAAAACTGATTAGACATGTCTTTTTATTTTTTTTTATCCAATGAATTTTATTTTTTTATTTTATGTAATCCAATAGATTTTGAAAAAATAGTGGATGGATCACTAACCATCCATAAAATTAAATGGATGAATTGGATCCAATTCATTATAATTTTTTTGCATAATTGATGGATTTACTTGTGGATGGATTGGATGGATGATGGATAAATGGATTGTTTTCCCACCCCTGTTGTTCCCCTTATGGATCAGTTTATCTGGAATCTTTCCCAAGATGGATGGCTCATTTACTACCAAGTCAGCCTATGCTTTGCATGACTGCAAAAAGGTAGCTAACATTTGGAAAGACTTTCCCTTCCCCAGGATTTTTTTCAGCCTTAATTCTGATCAATGGGTTATCTCTAATATTAGCCTAACTTTCCTGCATAGCAATGATATTTAAGGTGTGTTTGTATTCACATTTTCTTTTGTTCAACGTGACTGCTTTGAAAGAGTGAAATTTCTATTGAATGTGCTTTGGAAAGTGGAAAATCTCTAAACCAAATACACACTTACTAGCCTATCGTGTTTGCTTCGATTGTATATGATATTTGGTACATGAGGAATAAATAATGTTTTGCATATGGTTAGTAATTAGGTACATGAGTAATAATATTTTGGTTGTTAGTGTTCAAATTGGTTGTCTATTATCTCCCTTGTAATTTTGAAGTGATCTTGGGAGCAATTTAGTTGGTTCTTCATTTATTATTGTGAGTGAATAGCTATCATAGTGGTTTGTTTTTAATATTTTCATGACTGTTATTTTAATTAATTCGTTTTGATATTATTGTCTAAAATTATTTACTTGGCCACCAAAAAAGGAGGCCTATCAAAAGAAATGTATACGATTATCAAAATAGACTCAACCTTTCAGAGCATCAACTAAAGAGGGAATCCTTATCCCTATCCAAAAGATGTTCTTCCTATCCTTTACCATCATAACCATGAGAGAGGAGAGTAGCTACTCTCATCACCATCATAACTACTATCACTCCTACCCTCATCATTTCCACCACCACCAAAATCTTGCTGACTCCCTAAATCAGTTGATGTGAGAGGTACATGAGAGAGACCTATCTTGTCTATTGTCTAAGAGAAGGTAGGAAATCAGAGAGTGATTGACTTCTTCACATTCTTCCCAAAGTGAACTCATAGGGGCCCTTGCACCAAAGTGCCTATCTAAATTATACACCTCATTTGCACATAAGGTGCTAGAAATGTTGTAACACTCGTATTTCTATATCTATGATTAATAAGTCGATTTAAATTAATTACAAGAGAAAATTAAATTTATTTATGAAAATTTTAATTAAATAAATCTATGTGATTTATGTGTAAGTTTTGGTAGAAAATTCTATTAAAACTGGGATTGCGTTTTAAGCTAACAGTGTAGGATTACAATGTGAAAGTGAGTAAACAGTTAAGAAATGCATTAGAATAATTATAATTAGTTATTATTAATTATATATAATTAGTTCCTGCAATTTTTTTATTAATTCAAATTTCGTTCATTAAAATAGTATTATTTTAATTCAGTTCTAAAATATGTGTTCAAGGAAACTTTTAGGAATTGGAAAAATACTTTGAGTCACTCTAAATTACTTCTAAATGTCCCAAATTAACGTTAGTGAGTCATTAACTTATTAATTATGTCATTAGCAAAATAATTAGATGAAATGATTTTTTTTTTTCAAAATTTTGGATAAGACTTTGCACTTTGACCATTTTTACAAGTAAAATACCTAACCTATGACACCAACTCACACCAAAAGTACATGAGCCAAAGTCAAATTATCACCAAAATATCTAAGGCTTATTTAAGGTGTTGGAGAACCTAAATTATTATTATTATTACTATTACAATTATTATTGAAGAAGCAAGAAGAAGAATTACCCTTGCCCCTAAGGAAATTTAATATAGTTTTGATGATTTAGCCTCTTGATGAGTGCAAAGTTGTAATGTGTGTTTATGTATGTGTGTGTGGTTGTGTGTCTTGCATGATTTATCTTTATCCTTGACGGTTTGATGGTAATGAGCTCAAAGTTTAAGACTTAAAGATTTAACAAAGTGGAAACATATTTTTATAAGTCTAAAATTGAGTTTAAAGAGACATAATTGGATAAAACTAAGTTTTAAATTGATAGGAAGTAAAAGCCACATTATTAAAGCTTTAGAACAATTCAATCCTATGTTTAAGAACAATTTAATTGGTTAAATTAGCTTTGTAATTGCTTAAGTTTGGTTAAATTCATGTAAACAGTGGAATCTACACTGTTTTAACTAGTTAAATTGATATGTAATCAATTACATGTTTTCTATTTTAATTAGTTACAACATTAAGTAATCAGTTATTTCTGCTGTAACTAATTACATAATTTTGTAACCAGTTACATAATATAACATTGTTTTTGTCCTATGCGAAAATAACTAGTTACAAAGCTATGTAACTAGTTATTCTAGCAAGACTAAAAACGTGTGGATATTGCCTTAACTAGTTACACACAAAAATAACTAATTAAACCCATTCAAAGTTCATTTTCCAGATTTCAAATAACAAAATAACTGATTACAAGTCTAAATAACTAATTATTCTAGCGAACTCTCTATATAAAGTGAACCTTTGTGAGTCTTTAACATCACTTCAATACAACTTCACTTTTCTAAATTTGAGAGAAACTTTTCTAGAGAAAATTCATATTATTCTTCTTCATCACTACAAGTTTTGGATCAAAGTCAAAGAGCTCATCATGGATCAATCTTGAGGATAAAGAAAAGCTTTTTCATGGGTAAAGTTGTTTGGTTCTTCATTGTCTTCCATCTATCACAAACCAAGGTGATATTTAACTTTCTTTTAATTTGATTTTCGTTCTTGAGAGGGTGTCTCTCATGTCTTCCTTGTGGTAGGGTTCTACAAGAAAGGGCTCAAGTTTTTCCTGATAGGGTTCAAGAAACTTGATGTGTGTAGTTTGTTTGATTGTAATTCTTGTGTTTGTGCATAGTGTTTGTAAACATTTGAATTACTTAGTGATAACACCAATCAGTTTGATTGGAAACTAGATGTAGATCATAGTGGTGGTGATCGAATCAGTATAAATCTTATTTGCTCTTTTCTTTCCTCTATCCTCTTGCTAGCATATGGAATCTTGATTACTTGCATTTAAAATCACAAGGCTCTTTGCATAAAAAAGTTCAAGATAAATTGATCCAATTATATTTCATGTGTATAACCAAATCAATAAGATTCAAAGTTTTTGAAAAATCTAGTTATTCATTATTGAAAAGAAATTGGGGATTCTTGAAATTTTTGAAAGATCCAATTCACCTCCTCTTAGATCCAGCCCTTTTGTTTAACAATAATTATTATTACTATTACTATTATTAGTGTGTGTTCTTTGGTGTATTAGAACTTTCGAAATTGAAGATGTAGTTGCATTTAACTTCTTTGGAAGTCTAATTGCTATAGGATAGAGAGGAAACTACAATGGCTCTCTAGTCGTTGTTAAATGTTTTTCATTATAGATGAGGATTGCCTTGTTAAGATCTCTTAAAGGAAGTTAGTAGTGAGCTAAAATCGATTTCTTAAGATAATTATGGAGGCCTTAGTCTTGCGATACTATTTGGAATTTTGTTTATTATTGTATTATTGCCTTGTCAAATGTCAATTTTTTTTTTAATCTCATGTTATCTTTTTGATACTCAATAATAATCTTTCTATACAATAAGCATAAAATGGTAAGAGAAGCTTTTCAAAGATGTAGAAATTGACCCTGCCCAGTTCCCTTATGTTTTTAAATGCTAATTGTATGATGTGACTGGTGTACCTTTTAAAAGACAAAAAATTATGGTCAAGGGTGGTCTTTTTGAAGGTAAATAGATTGTTGAAGTGATACAATAAGTAATAGGTGAACGCTAGGATAGGAGACCCAGAGATGTCTTTCACCGTGGGAAACATATTTTTAACCTTTAAATATATTATTTTTTAAAATAGATGGTTGATATTTTATCTTTTTTTTTTTTTTTTCTCTTTCTCTCCTATTTTTCCTGATTTGCCTTCATACCCCATCTAACACTTTAGGCTTTGGAGTCGTCGTGTTGGAATATCCTTCTAGCGACAATGATATTGCTGAATTAGGAAATCTCAACAGTGAAGCCACTGAAGGATAAACTGTCCAATCAGGTTCTCGATCTGGAGCCTTAACCGGAGGAGGAGAACCTGACAAGTTTGTTGGAGGTGATGCTGAAAGAGGAATGTTGGGAGCGTGTAGCCGTCGGGGAGGAGGCAAAGTTGTGTGAGGGAAAGGCGACAAGGGACAATGTAGAAACAAAGCATGTCAGTGTAAGACGATGCTGTTTGAGTCATGTCGAGTGCAAAGAGGGACACGTTAGTGGGAGGGAAGGAGATGATGGAGTGCGAGTTGTTGTTTGCGCCATTCTAGTGAGAGAGAAGTTCAATTTGGAGATCAGAGGTCACGATTGTGCTACAATAGCGATAGTAGGAACTCATATTTATAGAGGGAGGATGACAGAGGAGAGAGAGAAGAAGGAGATGGAAGGGAGTTTGGTAGGAAGGTGAAAAGGGACGCACCAATGGGAAGGAAGAAAGTGAAGGTGTATGGCAAAAGCAAATTTGTAGAGGAAGGATGGCGGAGGAAAGAGAGAAGGAGACAAAAGGGGGAGCTACGTGATGAAGAAGGAGGGATAAATCTGAAAAATTGAGGGAGAAAAAAAAAAGAAAAAGAAAAACTATTAGCTATTGACTTAAAAATAAAGAGATCTAACCGTTCAAAAAAATTTTCTCACAATGAAAGACTTCATGAACTTGCCGAGACCAGCCTCCACCTAAGTAATAAGCAAACATAGGCTAACTATGCTTTATCCGATTTGACTTTGATATTTCCTTATTACTAATCAATGAGTTGTCCTTAGGTCTTATAAAAGGATTCTTGTATAATAAAATACAAAATAAAATAAAAAAATCATCTATACCCAAAGACACGTTTACCAATAGGCAGGATTTGTCAGTAGAAAGACACCTATGAATGTTGACGTAGGTAAAACATAAAGTCTCCTCACCTCAATAAAAATTATTTTACCGTGAATCAATTTTTCTCAACACAAATAATTTCACTTCTATTCTCCGATATCATCTTCTGATTGCACGTTCAACTACATTTTACTTCTCTCTTTTTTCGCATAAGCTTTGATAGAGCAAGCTTTGCTTCAAGATCTGGATTTGGTAATATTATGGAGTTCATTTTATTTCAAAAAATTTGCCCCAATTCCGAGACCTAACATCCCAATTTATGCCTATAAATATCAACATTGATTTTCCACTAAGATATGAACTCTTATTCATATTTCACACTATTATCAGTTCAAACTTTTATTAACTTACCATCGAAGTTTATACATGTGTCACACCATAACCATTGGTGTCCCCTATTTCTGAGCAAACTCCCTATATTCTACCACCCGAGGAACCCCCTGAAGCACTATGGGAGTAAGAGATAGACCCTCTAATTTTGGGCCTATTGTGCATCCCTTATCTTAGAACCGCTGAGCTGCAATTTCTATTATATTTTAATTTTAATTATTTTTCTTCCTGATATTTGTAATATATTTGTTTATTCTTTTATTATTTTTATATTAATTCCAATTTTTTTTCGAGAGAAATGGACACAATTTCAGGAAATATGGTCACCTGAAATTCAAAAAGAAATGCAGGATCGTCATGTAGTAATAATCTAAACTTCCCTAAAAATTTTACTCAATTTATTAAAATTTGAGATTCAATATCAATTCTAAATATAATTTTTGTATTTTTCTGTAATATATTAAACCTAAAGTGATAATTTGTAAATATGTCATTTCAACAAATATCTATTATTTTATTACATAAGTAATTAATCCATAATTCTTGTGTCGTATTTAGTGACTTTTCGAGTTTCGACTTACTTTGAATTTGATTATTTTTCATGACTAATTTAATTTCTTTTCCCTCCATTTCAATTGTTATCTACATAGTCTCCATTATAAATATAGGTCTCATTTAGAAGAACTTATAAATAACTTATTTAAACTTATCTTATGTTATAAATACTTGTGAGAGTATTTGGAAGCGCTTATAAAAATATCTTATAATTGATCTATAAAATGCTTTTAACTTATTTTCATAAGTTCTCTAATATAACTTATAGGAATAGCTTATGCACCGCTTATAAAAAGACCTACCTTCAAATATTGTTAGGACCAAAATATAGAGATCGCATATATTTTTTTTTTCATTTCTTTCTCCAAATTAAACATTTTATTTTTTTCGTTTCTTCATCCAAATTAATATAAATATTAAATTCTACACAAAACAAATTATAATTATTCATTGCTAGTAAATTGTTTTTTTATATGTTTCCTTTTTTTTAACTAAAAAATGTAATTTAATTAAATAAGTTTATATTTCTATATGTTGCTAGTAATTTTTTTATGTTTCCTTCTACAATGATGGGTAGTGGTTAAATTTTTATAATGATATACTATTTTTATATATTTATATTTATTTATACATGTGAATGGTGAATTTTTTAAGCTTATATCATGATTTTATAATATATATGATTTTAATTTTAACACCTTATATTTTAATCATGTTTTGATTATTAAATGTTTTAATTTTTAAAATTATTGATAAATGTATGGTGAATTATTTTTTTGTGTGTGTCACATAACTTTTTTTAAAATTTAGGATACTTAAATTTTATTTTTTAAAAATTAAAAATAGGTATATGGTGAACATTGATTTTTATTTTTAATATATTTGTGCTATATATATATATATATATAATGTTAGTATATTAATTATTTCGTTAGTTTTTAAATTTTTAATTTTAATTATGATTTGATTTTTTTTAATTCTAAAATGAGACAATATCTTATAAGTGTTTATGTAGCAATGTATTCAAATACTTTAAAATTGTGTAAGCATTTATTGATGTGTATATCCAAACACAAATAGCTTATTGAATTTTAAGCACTTATAACATAAGGTCTTATAATAAGAACTTATTAAAAACAATCTTAATTATACTGTTTTTCCAAACGGTCCCATAATCAATCCTCATTACTTAAAACAATGAATGATAACGATTCAATCCTCACCTAGCTAGTGATATATATTATCTATTTATTAATTGAAAATTTGAATGATAGGATCATATATTTTGAATCAATTTGTTTTATTATACATATTTCTTACCTGTTACCTCCTTTTATACCTCACCACAAGTATCTCAATTCTTCTTTGGGTTTTCTTTGCGACCTTTTTATTGCAATGATGGAAAATACCTTAATATATGGCATCAAGTGAAAAAAAAAAAGAAAGAACCATGCAATATATTGACTAGAAGTTAGAGAATATAGAAACCAGGCATTATTGTGAAAAAGTTACTGAAAAGACTGTCCTAATTTAGTTACAAGGTGAGTTGTGTTAATTAATTCCGTGATAAATTACTTTTATAAAAAAAATATAATTGAAGATATACAATTTTTATTGCATAAAATTTAAAGTATTACTACTTTAAATTAGATTGTTTTTCATGATTTTGTTAACATCAATACTTAGGATTAATTTTAAATATCTAAAAGTAATGAGTTTTATTGGGGTAAAACATTTATTACATCTGAAATGCAAATGTGTACTAAATATTTTTTAATAAAATTCTATTATTTTTAAATACTTAAAATTAACCTTAAAAATTAATGATAATATTTTCCTTTTTTATACTCGCACAACATACGAATTTTTATTGTTTTAAAAATAATAAGGAATTTGTCGTGGAATGATTGGGGTTGGAAGAGAAGAGATGAGTAAAGGAACAATATTTTTGGATTTTTTAAAATCTCACTTCATACAATTGGGATTTTAATTTTGAGAAAAAAGGTTATGCACTAACCGTGTAAAGCTATTTTATACCGTCATCTAATCACATTTAATTTTTATTAAAATTATAAAAACCGAACCAAAATACTTCGACATTGAAGTATGTGTATTGAGTATTCAGTCAACACATTTTTTTACAGTAAACATTTTAGAGAAAGAGAATAATGTGTCTGTTCAAAGTAGAGAAACTATAAAAAAAAAAAAAATACATTTATCCTTTTGTAAAGAGATAAGTGAGGCTCAAACTTATAAATTACTATTAGATGAGATCCAGTTTTGTTCTACTGGACTAATTCTTTAAATTTTTAACCAAAACATTTTATCATAAGATAAAACTTTTCAATATATATAAGATTATTTTCCCTATGCACAGCCTTAACAAAAAGAGAGGAATTAAAATTCCCTTTCACGGTATAGTTGTTCAAAATCGGAATTTGGCTAAAGAAGAGAAGTGGCCTAACTAAATTTCATGCACCTAATTGGATCTTGTGTGGAAATATGGGGACAAAGAGACCAATTATAAAGAGGGAGTAAGAGAATGTGTGTAGGGTAGTGCCCCAAAAGAATCTCGTGAATCAGATTTGGATCTTGTGAGTTGTGACCACGGCCGGTGCCCATCACACACACGCAACCCATGTTGCCTTGGACCCACACTACTAACAAAAAGATATATACATGCCAAATAATTATCCTTACCCGTGGTCCTCTATTACTTTGCGGTAAGGAAAACTAGTAAGTAACAATTAAATTTAAAAAACGAAAAATCTTTTCTTTTCTTTTTAAGAAATTATAGGTACCTTCCACAAAAAACAATTCTGCTCAAGTCGAGAAGAATTACTATTGGTGACAAAACTCTTATTCCAAGTATTTAACATAGTTGCATACTTAAGACTCGAATTAGAGACTACATGTTAAGTTGGAATAGTCTTGAAAAAGCTTTTATTATTTGATTTTCTTTGATGAACAATAACATTCCTAAATGATTTCTTTTGCTTTTATTTATCAATCACTTAATAGTAACAAGGGAAAAAAATTTAATCATAAATTTGTAAGTTGGAAGGAAAAAATTGTTCTCCCCATAACGTGTGAAAAGAGGTTTTATTAAATTAAATTCAGTTATATACCACAGCTATTACTCTTTATGGCTTGTTTAAAGGTACCATATCCTTTATGTGATGATATATCTTAAGGGGTATGCAAAGAGTATGGGAAACATAGAATATAACTATGTCATCAAAACAAGACTGAACTCATTCAGCCGAATAGATCATTATTTTATTCCTTTCAAAGAATGGTACTTTCCTTGCTCTTCATTTTTGTCCGGAATAATTGTTCATGGGCATGGATTCAAAGCAAAAGGTTGCCCCAAAACAGTTTTAGACGATGGTTGGTGGGGCTCCAGCTTGTAAGGTTTACACCCCATTAGAAATACGTGTAATGGAAATGTTGAATTCAATTCACAAAAGCATAGGGAATTCTATTCTTCGAAGAGCAGAAACTTGAAAGAGATTAGATTTTTGTAATTTTTTTTCTCATACATAATAGATTTTTCTTTGTGCAACTTATAAGGAAATCAATGGAGAAGAAAAGATAAAAGTTTTCCTTTATACATGGCCAAGTGAGAGAGAAAATCTTTTTGAGAGAAAAAAAATCAAGAGTGTTAAGCTACCGTATTGGTAAGATTATTATTATTATTATTGTATTTCCATTATTTTTTATAGTGGAAGATATTCTTTTATTGTATTATTTTGATTACACAAGGTGTGAAAAAGTCAGATCTAGGAATAATAAATTATTCATCGGCCTTGTATCAAACAATTTTATTTGTTATATTTTCCAATAGGCGGGCTATATATATATATTATTTTATTTTTTATTTTTTATTTTTTATTTTAATTTCCTACATATATCCTGCTTTAGAAATAATTATGTTCAATGTGTGGTTCAATACTAAAAAATAGCTCTCTCAGGTAAAATTCAAAATTAACTACGTTATAGGGACTAGAATGTTGTGCTAGACCCAACTTAATTGGTGGAAAGGGGTCATTTTGTTTCACAATACAAGGGACATTTGTTTTAATGCTTATTGAATTATTTACGACGATTTGATTCTTGGAATGACAACGACATACTTACGAACGGTATTTTTGATAATTTGTTAAATCCACGTTTGGTTGATTTCGATCACTTTTAAGAATATTAGCTGATATTTTCAGAAATTTTGATTCTCAAGCTTGAATCAAGGACATTGTTTTCAGGATGTTTAATAATTTTTGAACACACCTTTTTCAAAAAAAATGCGAAGTAATAAAAAAAACAAACAACTTCATAAGTAATTCACTACGTAAATGATTAAAAAAACTTAATATAAAATACGCATATGTTTGGATTAATTCATTTTTAAAAAATATATTTTTAAGAGAATTAAGTTAAAACAAACAAGCGTATAATACTGTTGATTTTTTCTATTAATATTTCATTTTTATTATTAAGTTTCCAATTAGGGGCACATATCTTAAAAAAACGAAATTTGATGAGAATACATTTCCATTAAACTCATAACTTTATTTTTGTATTTTTTTCACAATAACATGATGCCCATGTTGTCCTCGGAACAAATTAAAATATACATAAAATACTCAATCTCTTTCTTGGGAATAAAAATAAGCCGAGACACAAGCACATTGCTTTTTTTTTTTTTTTCTTTTTTCGAAATAACTAATTTTTAATGATAGTATTTTTATGCTTTGAACTAAAACATAAAAAATATATATTTCATTCCCACATATAAAAATATGAGTTAATAATATATGCACTGATAGTGTAAATTTTTTTACATTCTTAAACAATCATTATTCATTACAAATTACTATGTTGTAAGATAAGATTTTTAGCTTTTATAATAACTAATTACTTTAAAAGTTATACCTAGCACTTTTTGATAGTATAAAAATTTGACTCACAATGTATAGAAAGTAAACTCCAAAAATATTTCATTCTCACTTCCAGATTCTTAAGAGTAACATACCATAGCTTGAATTAAACGTGATAGACAAGTTATACTAGAAAAGTACAATTAATACACGACTTACTTGATCCTGACACAGTCCGCGGTCCAGTTTGCTGTATATTGATGGATTCTAGTAGACTAGCATTCATAATAAAAGGGGGATATACACAATCCACTGATTGCATGGGTGTTTCAAACTTTTAAAATGATTATAAATAAATAGATATATAGCAATTACAAAGAGCATATGAAATGATAATGACAATAGTATTTTAATTTTTTGATATATAAATTTGCACATTATACATTTTTAACATGTTGCATTAAGTTTAAAGTTTTAAATAATGAGAAATATACTAAATCTAAGAAACATAATACAAATGTAGTCACTATACTGTGAAATTTCGAACTTGAAAATAAGCACAAACAAAAAAAGCACCGGATAAAATAGAAATATACATTGAATTTGATAATGAAAATTGCAGGTAATTGACTTTTGAAAATTTTCATATATGCATTTCACTCTTGTAAAATATCTAATATTATGCTCACACAATAGCTTGACAAAAGTTCTGAAAAGTAAAAACGAAAAACTCTCCTTAAAAGTAATGAAAAATCACAATGTTAATGAATATACCTTGTACCAGTGATCGAAGGCAGGTTCTAACAAGTCAAGGGAGTCAAAGTAGGACTTACAATTGCTTTGGGCTATTTGCAGAATGATTAAATTCTAATTGATTTATAGGCACTACATGATTATTTGTTATCAAAGAGTAGAGACTTAGAAGTTAATTATTGAAGGAGTAGTAATAGAAATAACCAAGTTGAAAATGAGGACATACGAGGTTAAGATTATAGATAGTAACATAATATAAAATGAAGAACATAAAATCGACATATTGATTAATAGATGTAGTAATGTTATTGTTAAGAGAAAATGAAAAAATAGTTTCATTTTATGAAAATGAGAGGATAATAATTGTATGAGAAGTTTAAAATAGTTTAAAATGATTGATGTGTCATAATAATAGAGAATGTTTAGGTTGATGTGTCAGTTTTATGGCTCGCGCTTCAAATTTTATATATTTAATAAAATAAAAATAATTATTAGATGACAAAAATGCTAGCAATACTATTTTGGACACATTTTTTATTATGGATTAAAAATTATTAGAAATTACAAGATTTTGTAGGTCACATCTTTTATTTAACAAATTTTACTCGTGATTTTATAATTTTTAATAAATTTTAACTTATAATAGATAATATGTTAGAAGAAGAGTGCTGTTGGTAATCCTCCATAGATACATGCCTAGCCACACAAAAAATTTGGAAAGTTATCTGGCAGCTGAAAATTCTACCTAAAGTGAAGATATTCACATAAAAGCTCCCTAATGATATTTCTCCCTACTGGAGTGAAACTATGAAAAAAGTGGTAGCTGTCATGGGTTGCCTTACTTAAGAAGGTGATATACTGAAAGGGTGAATCAGTTTCTCATTTCATTACACAGGATAGCAACATGGTTTTTGTCGCTTATTGCTATAGGATCAATTGATAAACAGCAAGGCAATATTCTATTTTCTCTTATTTAATTATCTTATACATAAATTTATTCTTCTCATTTTTATTATTTACTTTGCATTAGCAATATAGACATTTTCTACCCACCTTATTGTTGTACTACCTATGCCATATTATTTTATATGTTATACATAGCAAATAGAATATTATTTTTCATTTGAACTACAATCTCTCTCTAATAAATCAGAACTGATTCTACCAGAATCGAGATTCTTTTCTCCTGATAGAAAGGCAATTTTTTTTTCTCAATTTTAAAATCACCAAAGAAAAATAAACCACATAACATTTTGCAGAGACAAGAGTTGGAAGTATCCTAGTATCTGTAATTTCAACTAAAAAAAGGGACCTTATTAATAGACTGTCAGCTCCTTCTCGTAGAAGCATCAAGATCAATACATCATATCATTCAAAAACAATTGTCACACGAATAAAATACTCTTCCCCAATTGAATGTTAGTAAAACTACAAAACCTCACAAGGAAATAGTAACATATAGGCACACAAAATTATTCATCAAATCACATCAAAAAAAAAAAAAAGAAAGTATATTCACTCACTCAATATTTCAAAATAAGAGAAAACGAAGGCACAAGAGGTAGAGGTTGTAGGACGCGACAAAGCCTATTGTTTGGACAAGGCCTTGTAAGTTGTAATGGGGTGGCAATTTGTCAGTAGCTTAGCCACGTTCGTTGGACCAAAACTGTTTGATCACGGACTACACTAACAATACCATATTCACCCATTATTGGCTTTCTCAATGACCCATCTCTCACCCCATTTTTGTAAAATATTCTTCTCTCCTTCTCGTGAGCACACATGTAATATCGTTTTCGCTAAGGCAGTGTAACATCTACCAGTCATTAGAGTTTTCACATACTATGTTATCCCTAAGAAAAAGAAGCCATAGTCATAGCTAACTACTAAAGATAGTAAGATAACTCAGCCTCAGGAATACGAGGAAGAAGAAGAATGCCTAGTTTTCAGTTTCACTCGAGAGTTTTGAGTTTGCTGATTTCAGTTTCCTATTTGATGACTTGCTTGGGAAACAATGGCATGACTGTCCAGTTGAATGATGATGTTCTTGGCCTGATTGTGTTCAAATCAGACCTTCATGACCCTTCTTCTTATCTTGCTTCATGGAATGAAGATGATGTCAATCCATGTTCATGGCAGTTCGTGCAGTGCAATCCCGAGACTGGAAGAGTTTCTGAGGTCTCATTAGATGGCTTGGGATTATCTGGGAAGATTGGAAGAGGCCTTGAGAAGTTGCAACATCTAACGGTATTGTCCCTTTCTCGCAACAACTTGAGTGGGAGTATTAGTCCAGCTCTTACTCTTTCCAACAGTCTTGAGAGGCTGAACCTTAGTCACAATGCTCTTTCTGGTTCCATACCTACTTCTTTTGTGAATATGAATTCAACAAAATTTCTTGATCTTTCAGAGAATTCATTCTCAGGACCAATCCCTAAGAGTTTTTTTGAGAGCTGTTCTTCCCTTCATCACATTTCTCTAGCTAGGAACATGTTTGAAGGACCAGTTCCTGGCTCACTGTCTAGATGTTCCTCATTGAATAGCCTTAATCTTTCCAATAATCGTTTCTCTGGTAATGTGGACTTTAGTGGGATTTGGTTATTGAACAGGCTTAGGACTTTGGATCTATCCAACAATGCCTTATCAGGGTCTTTACCTAATGGAATTTCATCCATACATAACTTGAAAGAGATCTTATTAAAAGGTAACCAGTTTTCAGGTCCATTATCCACTGATATTGGATTCTGCCTGCATCTGAGTAGGTTGGATTTTAGTGATAATCAGTTCAGTGGAGAGTTACCTGAGTCACTTGGGAGGCTTAGTTCTTTGAGCTATTTCAAGGCATCAAATAATCTTTTCACCAGTGAATTCCCTCAATGGATTGGTAACATGACCAGTCTGGAATACCTTGAGCTCTCGAACAATCAGTTCACTGGAAGCATCCCACAGTCAATAGGGGAACTGAGATCACTGGCTCATCTGAGCATTTCAAATAACAAGCTTATTGGAACTATTCCATCATCACTAAGTTCCTGCACAAAGTTATCTGTGATCCAGCTCAGAGGCAATGGTTTCAATGGCACCATTCCAGAGGGTTTGTTTGGCCTAGGATTGGAGGAAATAGACTTGTCCCAAAATGAATTGAAAGGCTCAATTCCAGCAGGTTCAAGCAGGCTCTTAGAAACTCTCACCAATTTGGATCTTTCAGATAACCATCTCCAAGGGAATATCCCTGCAGAAACTGGTCTTCTTTCAAAACTAAGATATTTGAATCTGTCTTGGAATGATCTTCATTCACAGATGCCTCCAGAATTTGGTCTCCTTCAGAACCTAACAGTGTTGGATCTTCGCAACAGTGCCTTGTATGGTTCAGTTCCAGCAGATATATGTGATTCAGGCAATTTAGCCGTTCTCCAACTAGATGGAAATTCATTGCAAGGGAACATTCCAGAAGAGATTGGGAATTGTAGCTCTCTTTACTTCCTGTATGGATCCTATTTCTCAAGCTCTAGTATCATTTTTTGTACACATCTTTTTGGAAGATACCAATTCCTATTTATTTTTATGCAGGAGTTTGTCTCACAATAATTTGACTGGCTCAATTCCAAAGTCCATGTCAAAGCTAAACAAGCTCAAAATCCTCAAACTGGAAGTCAATGAGCTAAGTGGGGAGATACCAATGGAGCTTGGAATGCTTCAAAGTCTTCTTGCTGTGAACATATCATACAACAGGCTCACAGGGAGGCTTCCTACAGGTAGCATATTTCAAAACTTGGACAAAAGTTCCTTGGAAGGAAACCTGGGTCTGTGCTCACCCTTGCTGAAGGGTCCATGTAAGATGAATGTCCCCAAGCCACTAGTGCTTGACCCAAATGCCTATAACAACCAAATAGGTCCCCAAAGGCAAAGAAGCGAATCATCTGTGTCCGGCCCAGTTCATCGCCACAGGTTCCTTAGTGTATCTGCTATTGTAGCAATATCTGCATCCTTTGTCATTGTATTAGGAGTGATTGCTGTTAGCCTACTTAATGTTTCTGTAAGGAGAAGGCTATCATTTGTGGATAATGCTTTGGAAAGCATGTGCTCAAGCTCTTCAAGATCAGGAAGTCCAGCCACAGGAAAGCTTATTCTGTTTGATTCCCAGTCCTCACCTGATTGGATCAGCAATCCTGAGTCCTTGCTCAACAAGGCATCTGAGATTGGAGAAGGAGTCTTTGGAACACTCTACAAGGTTCCACTGGGATCACAAGGAAGAATGGTAGCAATTAAGAAGCTTATATCCCCAAACATAATCCAATATCCAGAAGACTTTGATAGGGAAGTTAGAATCCTAGGGAAAGCAAGGCACCCAAACCTAATAGCATTGAAAGGATACTATTGGACTCCTCAATTACAGCTTTTAGTAACTGAGTTTGCACCAAATGGTAGCTTGCAAGCCAAGCTACATGAAAGGCTGCCTTCAAGTCCTCCTCTTTCTTGGGCTATAAGGTTTAAAATTTTGCTTGGAACAGCAAAGGGGCTTGCTCATTTGCACCATTCTTTCCGTCCACCAATCATCCACTACAACATAAAGCCAAGTAACATTTTGCTTGATGAAAATTACAACCCCAAGATCTCGGATTTTGGGTTGGCTCGGCTTCTGACAAAGCTGGACAGGCATGTGATGAGCAATAGGTTTCAGAGTGCATTAGGATATGTGGCACCAGAATTAGCATGCCAGAGCTTAAGGGTGAATGAGAAATGTGATGTGTATGGTTTTGGGGTGATGATCCTTGAGCTGGTGACAGGTAGGAGGCCAGTGGAGTATGGAGAAGACAATGTGCTGATATTGAATGACCATGTGAGGGTGTTGCTTGAGCAAGGCAATGTGTTGGACTGTGTGGATCAAAGCATGAGTGAGTACCCAGAGGATGAGGTATTGCCTGTTCTCAAGCTAGCAATGGTATGCACCTCTCAAATTCCCTCTAGCAGGCCTACTATGGCTGAAGTGGTGCAAATACTGCAGGTCATTAAAACCCCAGTTCCTCAAAGAATGGAAGTGTTTTGATGAGATATGCTTCTGTTTAACTAGCATGACATATAGAAAATCTTTATTACTGTTTGAGATTTTTTTTCTTTTTCCTTTATGTTCTGTATCCTTTTTAATTTCCTTCGCCATTTGGTTTATGTGGACTGTTCTTTTAAGTACAAGCAGATTTTCCTCGTATGAATGGAAATCACTATCATATAAATCCCTGATTCTGAACTCTTGTTTCCTCTTTTACTGATATCAGTGTATCGATTATATTTACCAAATTATAATCATGTTACAAACTATTGCAATATAGCCACATGATTAAAAGTAGTCACATTATTCACTGGAAAGGGCAAATCTAAAATTCTTAGGCATGAAGACAGAATTGAGTTGTGATTATTTTAGCGTGAGAAAAAGTTTTAGGGAAGAAAACTTTCCCCAGGTAAGCAAATCGAATTCTAGAACTTGTTTTATCAACATTATTTTATGCAGCTGAGTAAACCAGCGTTTAGAATAAAACAAAACTAAGAGTTTAATAACTATATATTGTTAGTGTAAAAAGTTTTATACTGTCAATATATAACCTATTTTTTATACAATTTTTCAATGAAAACACATGTATAAGTTATGAGTTTAATGGTTATGCACTGCAGTGTAAAAAGTTTTACACTATCAATCAAACAGAAATCACCGTTAATATGACTTTTAAAACAGTTATTGTAAAAGTTAACAAACTTACCATACATGATAGTTTGTGATTGAATGACAATATAAAACTATTTTATTATATGTTCACTATGGGCTAGAACTATGATTGTAGGCCCAAGGCCTTTCAAGAGGGAATTATCTTGTGCGATAACACTTTTCATGTTGGGCTTTAAGCTAGTCCATATCAGTAAGCTTGTTAATTTTTATATAACTATTTTAAAAGTCATATTTATAATAATTTCTAATAAATTAACAATATAAAAAAAATCACATTAACACTACATGACAATTAATCTCTTTAAACAATTGGATCGGATCCGTTTATTTTTTGAAATTTTAATCTAATTGATATAGAAAAGCTATTAATATTACTATTCAAACGTGTTTCTTAATTTGGATTATAATCCAAGATTAAAATCTTAACAAAGAAAATAAGTTTTTTATGATAATTTTTTTTTTAGAAATTATGATTGATAGTTAATAGATTATTTTTCGAATAACTTTTGCTTCTTTTTTTTTCATTTTAACTTCAATAATTGATTAATTTAAATATAAAACCAACTACTACAAATTGTTATATATCTTTTCTTTTTGTAATGTTACTATAAAAAATCAATATTTTAGACAATACAAATAAAATAATTTATCTCAAAATCAATTTTCACCTAACATATCCAAAAACATAAGTTATTTTACATAATCAATTATATCCATAATCGAATATAAAAACAATTAATATCTAAAAGTAATCTAACTCAAACACATAAATTATCTTAAAACAATTTTTCATCAAATATATTTAAATATAAATTTATATTTAATCACATACAAATTTAACATAGTGGAACAATGTTTTTCATTTTATCCTTAACAATTAATTAATTTAAATATGAAATCAACTACTATAAATAATTATATATCTTTTTTTAATTTTACTATGATTAATCTATAATTAATACTAGCAAAAAGAGAGAATATGGTGGATAGTTTAGAAAATAGTTAAAGAATAACGTAATAGATAATTTAGACAATAACTAGTCTAATAATCCATGTCTTGCACGGGTAAGTTTATAATATACAAAATACAAATTTTCATATATTATATTTTTTTTGTATTTTTCTATTATTTTTTAATTTACAAAATATATATTTGTAAATATTATATATATATATTATTGACAAATATAATACACATAACAAATAACATTTAAAGACTTTTGTTAAAAAAATATATATTTTAATGTCATATCTCATGTCTTGCATAGGATATGAGTTTACAATTTATAACTTTTCTATATTATTACATAATTTATATTTATCATTTATATATATGCATTGTCTTGTCAATGCTTATAGATATGTGTTCTTAAAGTAGTAAAGTTTTGTCATCTACACACACAAATCATATATATGAAATCAGAATAAATCTTGTTTCAACTTTCTTAATTTGAATACACTATAAAATTAAATTAGAATATATACTTGTGTTATCAATTGAATATTTAAATCATGAAAATCATATTGATTATAATTACGTTTATTAGTATATCTATTCGTTTAAATGAATTAAAAATGGAAAAATCATTTATATTTTAGCGAGAGAAAAAAATAGGTGTTACCAAGAGACATCTGCCTAAACTCAATTTGTATTAAGATGACTTTATATGTTAACATAAATCTTCTCACATGTGTCACTTTCTTGTCGCGTGCCTCTCCCTCTTTTTTGCCTTCAACATCAAACATTTAATAAGAATGACAATAACCAACTAGATTATGACCAAAAAAAAAGTCTAACGTATTATAATATATTAAAAACTAGTAATTTAGTATGTGTTTTGCATTGGACAAATATTTATTTGTATATAATTACAATATAATTACAATTTATAATATATAAGTATTTTTTTATTTAATAATTATATTATAATTAAAATCCATAATAAATAAAATTTTTAAATATATAAATCATATCTTGAATTTATAATAAAAAATTTAAATTGCAATATAAATTTATCTCTAAATTAAAATTGATTAGCAATTAAGAAAATTAAGTATGCAAATAAAGATAAAAAAAAAAAAGTAGTTTAAGATGATTGTGAGAGATATTTTGGCAAGTTGTAAGGATAGTATTTGAAATGCATCATTCAAGAAGAGAAGAAAGTATTGAAAATTTCTAATTGAAAGAGTAAGGAAAGTAGTTGAAAGAGTTTCATTCTCTAAGTTACGAATTTTGATTTATAGTATAGGAGTATATTACCTTTAAAAATATTATAAATTAAAACATAACATTTGCCTTATATTAAGTCATGTTTTACTATATCTTTTTCATTCAATTTTATGGTTCTAATAAAGTAATGCATAAGAATATAAAATAAATAAAATATAAAATGTTTTTAAAGTAAGGGTAATGTGAGAATTAAAAGGTTATAACCCATTCTATTTTTGTCCTTTTTCCAAATGATGAAATAGAATTTTTGTTTCTTTCTATTATAAAATATCCAAATAATGGAATAACATTTTTAATCCTTTCATTCCATATGATTTCACTCAATTATATCCTAATTCACTCCATTTCATTATCTACCACCAATCTAAACATAATCCCCAACCTAGTACCTTGCTTAGGGTACCCTTTATTATAGTTATAGAAAATAAATTATAGATTATAGAAATTACATAATTATAGATTATAGATAAATTAGAATAATTATATTGCATGTGAGCTTTTTTTAAGAGCTATTTTTCAATTAGAGTATTTTTAGGAGTTTTCCGTCAATGAAAGTGTTCTTAGAAAATTTTCTTAACCTCTTATCTCTTTTAATTTATCATTTTTATTTTTACTTTTAAATTAAATTTCAATATTTTTAAAAAATAATTATCAATAGTTAAAAATAACCTTGTATTACAATATAAATTGTTTATCACAAATTTAAAATATAATTTGTATATTAAAAAAATATTTATTTATGACATTTTTAATTATAATATAATTTATATATTCAAAAATATTTATTTATTATAAATTTTAGTTGTATAAAATAAACATTTATCTTTTTTTTTATAATCTTAAGAAAAGTAACTATATAATAAAAATCAATTTTATATAATTTAGTTAAAATTATATTCTTCTTTATAATTTGTAGAAATTAAAAAATAATTTAAAATATATTTTTTAAAAATTATATATAATTTTATCAAATGAGTAATTTTGTTATTTAAACATATTTTATATCCAATCATATCATTATCTAATTTATGTCAAGTATAAGACAAAATAACATAATAACATTATTTGTCAATTTGGTTTACCCAAAACATTGGATAAAATTAAATTTATTTTGTTTTTATTTTATTCTATTCTTAGTTTACTCTTATATCCTATCTTATTTTATTATATTTTGATCACCAAACTAGTCCTTAAAACGCATCGTTTGGTTCGATCTCTTTTATTCTTTCGTTCTCTCTCCTAGACTTCTTCCTTCTCTCTATACCAATGTTATAAAAATCGGCTCGGACTAGAAACCGGACGTACAACCGATCCGAACCAGTGATTGGACCGGATACGCTATCAACTCGGTTTGACTCGGTTGGTCAACTGGTCGAACCGGTAAACCGGCCGGTCGAACTGGTGAACCGGCCAGTCGAACCAGTGAACCAGCGGTTGAACCGGTCAATTGATCTGTACCAGTTCAAAATAATTATTTTTTTTAAAGTGTTAAACGATGTTGTTTTAACTATAAATATTGAAAAAAAATAAAAATTTTGACTTATAATATAATTTACATATTTTAAAATATTTATTTACTAATGATAATAATCACCAAAATCATAAATGCAGGTATGCGTATGACATAAGTGTCTCTTGTATTAACATGAATGCATAACATTCATTCACTTGTTCTTGTTTGTTTGCCCTTAATGCGTAACCTCTAGTCCTTTTACCCCCATCTTAAATATAATTGTTGATTGTTTATTTATTTATGGGTTACACATGACCATTAAAATTTAATTTAATAAATTTTATAGGTATGAAATTTACATGTCATGAATACTTTTAAATTTTTTAATAAAGACCGAGTCATGCGGTTCAATTAGTGACCCTCCGGTTCGACCATTGACCCAGTGATCCTGTACCTGACCGAGTCGATGACCGGTCCAAGTTTTATAATACTGCTCTATACTGTGTCTGTTTTCTCCCTCTCCCTCGTAGTTTTGCACTTATTATTATATATATTATTTTAAAAAATTGGGCCAACTGTAATTTCAGGTCTGGACTATTTGAGCCCAATTCTAGGCAAAACCCTCCTCCTCTTCCTCCGGCGTTAGGGTTTGTTCCTCCTTCTGATTCCATCGCAGATTCTTCGCTGGAACCTTTCGACTCAAAACATGGCTACCAGTACGTTTACGCTCACTCAATCTCCACTCCACCGCTTTCTTTTCCTGTTTTTATTTTTGTTCACTCACATTGATAACACCTTTGAATGATGTCTCTTTCGTTTTCTGCATGCAGCTACGGCTAGATCTTTTCTCCAAGTCGCCGCAACGGAGGAGGCTGCGCCGCCTCTTAGAGTCGTCCAGATTGAAGGACTGGTACCAATTCTATGCTTTCCACACTTCAATTGCTCCACTGTTGTACAATTTTACGTTCATATATGGGGTTTTCAGTTTGAAGGGTACTCCCATTGTTAAGCTTGAATTTGTTTTTTTCATCTGTCTAATCTATATACACTTGTGTTGTTGCCTTGTTACTTCGCTTCTTTATTGCAATGTTTAACATCCCAGTCTATGCTGATGGGGACCTGCCTCTGGTTGTAGCTAGGTTTCATGTTACATGTGTACCTCTTTCCTGGTTAATAGTGGAGCATATAAGTTTGTGGAGTTTTTGTGGCAGGTCCCCTTGTTGTAAGAGAATATTCAATTATTTTTTTGCATGATGAAGAAAATACTGACACCAATCTGGGTGCTGTTGTCTCTTGGTTGAGCAGGTTATCCTGAAGATAATTAAGCATTGTAAGGACCACTCACCTTCTTTAGTCACTGGACAACTTCTTGGGTTGGATGTTGGCAGTGTTCTTGAAGTTACCAACTGCTTCCCCTTTCCAGTATGATATCACCTTTCTTTTTCTTTCTTTGTTTCTCTGTTTTTGAATCCTTCAACGTTACCCTCCGAAAGGTATCGTCATTTCTGTTGCTAAAAATTGCAGATGAGGGAGGAGGATGAGGAAATTGAAGCTGATGGTGCTAATTACCAGCTTGAAATGATGAGGTGCCTGAGGGAGGTTAACGTTGACAACAACACCGTTGGATGGTATGTAAGATGAAAATATCACTTTTCAAATGAGATACATGCCCAAGTGTTTCAAACTTCAATGGTTTTATAAATGTGATGGAATTTTGGTTCAATATGGTTTTTGTAATCATTTCACTGACACATGGGATAATTCTCTGAATCTAGGTACCAGTCTACATTGCTTGGCTCCTTTCAGACTGTGGAGCTGATTGAAACCTTTATGAATTACCAGGTAATGAATCGCTGTCAATTTATTTATTTTGCATAATTTTTCTTAGGCTGGGGTTTCTTGGTTAGTATCTTGTATAGTTATATGTTATTATGGAAACCAAATGCACCCATAGTTTGTTGCTTAATGTAAATGTTCACGCCTCTCCAAACTATTCTACCTGGGTCTAATGAGGTCATTATTGGGAGGTGATTACAATAAGTTACATAATAACCTGTGAAACTATAACTTGAGAATGCCCAACAGGCCAACGCAGGATGCGGTCTGCACCACCAAGGATTTGAAATTCAGAACAGGGCACCTATTATGAATTTATGATAATGAGATTCTTGATCAAGAGTGTCAGATATTGGCATGCATAATTTGTTAGATTGAAGTTACCTCTGTTACAATTAAATGGGAATTTTACATGAGCTAAACTATATTATATTTACAAACATGCTTACTATATTGCTTTGAAGTAGAAACAGGTGTTCATAAAATGGGGGAAGTTGAGTCGACTAGGTAGAATGACAAACAAAACTACATTTGTGTATAACCAGACAATGAGAATATCATGCCTTTCCTTTGTCTAGGTTTTCTGTTGCTTAAATTTACTATAAATGGCTGATGATGACTTACAATAATTAAAACAGAAAAGTTAGTTTATTGGATGCAGTTTTTGTGCATTTTTTTTTCCTTGTTTTTTGGCTAAAGACAGTTTTTTCAACAGTATCTAATCTGGTAAATGACCATTTGTATCCAACTTACCAATGTTTTTCAGGAGAATATTAGACGCTGTGTTTGCATAATATATGATCCATCAAGGTCTGATCAAGGTGTTCTAGCTCTGAAGGCCTTGAAGCTTTCTGACTCATTCATGGAACTCTATCGTGGCAATAATTTTACTGGAGAGAAGTATGAATTTTCTTCTGGATGTCTTGTTGTTTTTAAGTTGAAGCATTTGATTTCTCATTTTTCTGTCTTCTGAAATAGATTGAGGGAGAAGAACTTATCGTGGGTGGATATCTTCGAGGAAATATCGGTAAGCTTTCCTGAAATTTGCCTTTCTCGCTTGAGTGGTTTGATTTTGACCAAATAATCCTTCATATAATGAATTGCTGTGTTTTTTTGTGTAACTTTTTTACTATGGAATGTCTATACTTACTAAATCATCTTAAAAGTAAGGTGATTGAAATTTTGAAATGATTGTAAAACGCATTTGTCATGGTGAATTAGAATGGTAATAATCTTTGTAACATTTGTTAATGCAACAATTAATAATGAACTACACATGCTACTGGTATTAAGATCAATAATTTTTTGGTACATATTTTGTAGTATAGAAGTGTATTAATTAGTTTTGGATTATTTTTGTTAGCAAGTTTGTAATCAATGCTGATCATGCGTCATATATATTAATATATCAGATCAAAGTTTCAAATTCTGCCCTTATCAGTGCTTTTATGACTGAGCTGGAACCTGAAACACCAGTCACCCAGGTGAACTATGATCTATAATAGATATTCATTTGGTCATTTTAAATTTAGTTTATGTTTATAGCTGCCGTTGTACCATTGCAGTGTGATTATGATCGTTTGCAATTGTCAACCAGTTCATTAATGGAGAGGAATATGGAATTTTTGATTGAATGCATGGATGACTTGTCACTAGAACAACAAAAGGTTATTTTAGGTCTTTATTTAGTTTGTGCATTTTGTTGTTTTAGAATGTATTTGACTGAAATTTCTTCTATTTTAGTTCCAATTCTACTATCGGAGCTTGTCTCGTCAACAAGCTCAACAGCAAGCATGGCTTCAAAAGAGAAGGTATGATTCAGTTTGTATTTGAACTGGTGTTTGTTCAAACTAATAAATGTATTATGTTTTTGTTGTAAGATTAGGATGCATAGATTGACAGTTACTCTTATGTGGTTTGAAAAATGAAAATATGATTTAACATATTTGAATGGATGCTTTTGCTTCCATGTCTTTGAATATGGGTTTTCTAATTGTTTTAGATTCTTTTTTTTTTTCTCATGATTTCTTGAATAGTCTGTAAAATGTGAAATGTGGATACTTACCCATTCAATCTGTTAAATTTATTATTTTTTAGGAAACTGCAATCTGTTACCCAATTTACTTAGCAGGTGGCCAAGCTGCCCAATCCACCAATGATTTAAATATTGTTTTTAACATATATTTTATTTGGTTTATTTGAATAACATTCTGTTTTAATTTTTTTCTTACTTTTATCTGTAAGAATTTCCCCCACCTCATTGGTTTTCCCATGAAATTTTCCTCTACTTACAACGTAACTTGTTTGTTAATATCAAAAGAAACTAGGAAATCAGTACCTAAGTTTTTTACAGTAACATTAATTTTTGCAAACAATAAAAAGCTAGCACAAGAGGATGGTTTGTAAACTTTATGGCTTTTTGCCAGGGTATTTTATGGTTTCTTAATATATAATTAAAATGTAATTTATTTGAAAATAAACATTTTGTATTTCTGAAATTGACACAAGTTGAATAATGACAATTGACAAGCTCCTCTACTTGAAGCACTTTATTTACATGTGATAAAATAATGCTTTGATATTTTTTAACCATTTCCTGCGTTCTGGTCAAGAACTTTGTTAGACTTGGTGTTGTACCTTGTCAGAGTTTCAGTAGTAAAGATCAGTCCACACAAAACTATTTTACTTGGATGAGTACCATTATCATTATGTTTTTCCCATTGCATGTCATTGGACAACCTTTAACCTCTATTGTTATCATAGTTGCATGAATCTCAATTTGATTCAATGCATTTCAGCAATATGGCAATAAATATTGGAGGCAGAATTGTTTCCTGGGCAGAGTTGTGCCCTGACTCCTTTGAATTGCTACTGAATCAGCAGAATTGCATTTTTTCCGTGTTTCATACAGTTTTCAGTTTTGCTCTATTTCTTACCAGTTTTTGCAAAGTTTTTTAATGAAACTGGCATTAAAGTGATAAACTTTTACAGCTAATCATAGAGTCAAAATATAAGGACAAAAAACTCAATTGTTATCTTTTGAAATGGTCCCCCATTACCTCTTCCCCATTGCATGTGCTCTGGCTATGCTATATGATCAATAGATTATATGTTGGGAAATAGTGATATGCTGCCTTTTCTTTTTCTTTTGGAGGGGCTGGACCTGCACAGTCATTATAATGCCCTTAACATTATATCTTTTTGTCTTTTTAACTATTATAACTTGAATCTAGATTTGTTTTGAGACAATTATTATTCTTGTAGTAGCTCAAATTTTTTATATGATTTATGTTAAATTCAGATGGTTTAAAGTTGTAGGAACCTTTATTATCCGAGCTATGCTGACATTAAATTGGTATATATTTGGCATTTCCTGTACTATTAAGTAAACTAAAGCTTCTGTTGCAAGACAGCACGAGTATCCTGGAAATTAGAGTTTATTTAAGGTTGAGGATCAAGTTTTACCTAGTATATTGGTTTAAATGAGCGAGTATACACAATTGTGCTTGGTCACAATGGAAGGAGACTCTGATACTAGGAAAACTTTGCATAACCCTCAGCCTTGGTCTAAGGTTTAATCTTACAGCTGTGTTTGTGAGAACATCCGACCAAATACCCACAAAAATGAACAAGAAGGATGGTGAGATTGAAGAGGATGTGTTGATATGCTTACGGGTGGATGGATGAATCAAAATGCAGTAGTGCATCAAATGTTGTGTCATTGAGTTTGATTTCTGTTTCATGTCCTGTTATGCTGTGCTTTATGGTTTACAATATTTGGTTTTCTTATATTTCATATCCAATAAATGATAAGTGAATGTTAAAGATTAATGTCTGGTAATTGTTAACGCAATTTTCAACTGTGATATTTTCATCTTAAACTGAACATTAAGGTAATCCAGCAGACTTTGGATGTTCACACATATGGTTTTTGGATCTAACATAAAGATCATGTGTGTTTAGGCAGATAAACAATTTTAATGTTGTTTGTCTTTGGTGTCTTTTATATTTTAAGCAAAAATGAAAATTGACGGTTGCAATAGATAGCTTATCCTGTTTTCAATTATTGGTTCAGCATATTATATGTTTTGGTTTTTGTAATAATAGGGCGGAGAACATGGCTCGTAAAGCTGCTGGAGAAGAACCTTTGCCAGAGGAAGATCCTTCAAATCCCGTTTTCAAGCCACTCCCCGAGCCATCACGGTTGGAGAGCTTCCTCATAACAAATCAAATTTCCAACTACTGCAACCAAATCAATGGGTATGTGACCAGATTTTGATGGTGGCCAGGCTTTTTTTTTCCATGTTTGAGGAGCAAGATACTATGGTTACCGATTAGAAGTTTCTGACTTTCTGTTGTTTCCTCTATCACGGGTATATCTTCTCTAACCAATAGAGTTTAATCATCATTACATTTTTGGTTGCATGTTATGCAGGGTGTCAGGGCAGAGCTTTAACAGACTCTATTTGATGAAGGCTTTGCATGAGGATTGAGAAGGCAATTTTTGTCATTCTGATGGTTTGTTCCAATTTCTTTTCCTTATAGGATGAGAATTTTATGGCGAATTTGGAAGTATATTAGAGGATCGTGCTTTTAAGGCGACGTAATTTTTGTTTATTTTATGAACCCATCCAATTGTATGCAGCATAATTTGTTCTTTTAGAGATACGTGCAGTGCCACTTGTTGCTTGTTATTTGAGTTTTATTACTAAATTTAGCATCCAGTTATATTAACAAACTACTTCAGTTCATTTTGGTGGAAAATATTTATACCTTTTGTGAAGACATGTAAGATTATAAATTTGATGGTATAAATGAAGTCGTCTCTATTTGATTTAAAGTTAGAAAATCAATTCTATTTTCTAATGAAAAATGCGCTTTAACAAAAATATATAATGTAGGTTCGAGTTCATATTTTATTTACATTTAATTGGTTAAAGTTAATTTTATCAAATTTTTAATCTGCGGGAAATCTACGTATTCTACTTTGGTGAGTTATATGTAGGAAGGGAAAGAAATTGAACCAATCACAATGCCAACTGTGAAACACACACATGTGTGTGTGTATGTATACATGTACATGTACATGTGTTTATATATGTATATGCGCGCACACACACACACGTATATGTATATACACACACGTACGGATATAGAACAGGGTGTGTATTATAGTATTTATGTTTTCACTCATCATAAAAATGTGCTGGTAAAATACTTGCCCTCATCTTTATTTTTATTGAGCAAGTATTTATCGTACCTATTGTAAATATTTTTTGTTGGTACACGTAAGATATGAGTAGGATTGTCATTCCTAATCTCGACTAGAGAGGACATCTGTCAATTGTTGTCATGGCATGCATGTTTGTCAAATGGCATTGTGAAAAATATATTTTAAAATTTTCAAAAAAATTAAAGTTGATAATAACATTATTGATTTCGTAGATAAAAATAAAATAATAAATTTTTAATAAGATTGTGACTTTCCTTTAAAATTCACCAATTCCTTTGTCAACTTACTCCCTATACATAAATAATTTTGCAATTATATTATTTGCGTAATTTTATCATCATTTTATCTCAACTCAGGAAAATAGCCCGCTAATAAGATTGATAAAACTAATGACTAATAAGATCTTGACATGCTTCGTCGAATGTCATTGATCACGAAAAAGGTCATATCAAAATTTCCAATCGAAGAGGTGAGTTTAATCCCACATCGAAGGTTCAGGTGCCTTGGAACAAAATTTCAAACAGACAAGTTCAATCCGATGAGAAGATAAATATAGTTTGAAAACTTTGAATAATAATTCAGACACGTGACAGAAGTGTCAAAAAAATATAGGAACATCTTTATAGTACATTTCTTACACTTAAAAGATATTTTTGCTTTAAGGAAGAAAATAAAAGGAAAAAAAGAGAAAGAAAAATGAAATGATTTTGTAGGTTATTTGGTAAAAAAAGGAAAAAGAAGAAAGTTATGTATGTATATAAATGATGCAAATATCCTTAATAAAAACAAAGAAAGATGTGAGTACCCTTAAAAAATCCGTTACATTTCACGGTTATTGGTGTTCTTCAAGTTTTATAATTTTTTTTCTTTTTATTTTGACTTAACTATTTTTTTGCTTCTTCAAATTTAGGCTTAGTTTCCTTTTGATCCCTCAAATTTAAAAGTAATTATTTTTGTCCGCCTGATTTAGAAATAATTTACTTTTTGTCCTTAGTAGGGGGTTAAAATGATCATAAAAAAATAACTTTAAAGACCAAAAGTGAATTATTTTTAAATTAAGAGACAAAAATATTCACTTTTAAATTTGAGAACCAAAAGAAAATTAAGTCTAAATTTGAGGGATCAAAAATGTATTTAAGCATTTTATTTTTATTAATAGTTATAAAATATTGTTTTGTTCAACGCTAGTTTAATGTGAGGATCATTCGTGATAAAATTTAGAATTTACGATGATTTCCTTTAAGCCAAACTCCAGTATGATAACATTATTCTAACACTCAAGTTAGTGTAGATAAAAGATGAAGAAAGAAATAAAATTAGAGTGTGCATCTTGATCTTAATTAGACTTACTTATAAGATTGTCATTGAGCCAACTTAGTATTTTTCACGTCATGGTGTATGAAGGGGGTGTCTGTTATCAAATCCCTTGATTCGTAGTGCTTGTTGCCGATAGTTTATGTTCATAATTTAGTACTTGAAGCCTACATGAACTCTTGAGTGGTAGGTGATATTGGGTTGAAGTCAAGTAATAGACGATTGGGCGTGGTAATTATGAACTTAAATTATCACATTTTGTTTTGTGAAGTAGGTGGGGTTAGTAGTGATCAAAACATACTTCATTTTTATTTTTTTAGGCTATTACTATTTTGGTTCTTATTTTTTTACGAAATTCTATTTTAGTCTTTTGTCTTTTAAAAAGTTTGTTTTAGTCTTTTATATTTTCAAAAAGGCTCAAATTAGTCCTTCTGTTATTTTAAAATTAATATTGTTAATAATTTAAAAATAATGACAATTTTTTAAAAAATAATCAAAGGATCAATTTGGGTCTTTTTTAAAATATAAATGACCAAAACGAATATTTTAAAAGATAAAGGATTAAAATAAGATTTCATAAAAAGATAAGAGATTAAAATAGTAATTTAGTCTTTTTTTATTTTTAAAATTTACAAAAATACAATAAAAGAATACTTTGTTAATAATAATATTGGTTATTTTCGTTACTTTTTATATAAATAATCAAAATAAAATAAATGAAAAACAAATATCATTTTTTATAATTATGAATTTAGAAAATCGCAACTAAAGCACCATCATACACAATTTTACTTTTTTTTTTTTTTGATATCCATACACAATTTTACTTTGAACAATGCTATTTTTATGAATATAAATTATATGTACAGTACTACAGTTAGTATATAGATATTTTATACAAATAATTCATCCTATCAGCGCATGTATTAATCAATATGATCGTGCGGCGACAGGTGTGAGCTAGAGAATAAGATTGAGACGAGCATAGAGAAGTGGTGGTCCCGGATACAGTATTTTCTTTAATTTTTCCATCGCTGTATAATGTGTAAAATCTTTCGGAGATATTGGCCGTACAAAAAACAGAGGTGACGGTCCAAGTTATAAAGAAACCCAATATAGTAGAATCTGTGCTGTGTGTGGTTGTGGAGCAGCACAGGAATGGGTGGAGTGGGTAGAATGAAGTTGGGTTCACAAGGCTTGGAAGTGTCTATGCAGGGACTTGGGTGCATGGGCATGTCTGCGCTCTATGGTCCTCCTAAGCCAGAATCTGATATGATTGCTCTGATCCACCACGCTGTCCAAAGCGGAGTCACTTTTCTTGACACTTCCGACACCTATGGTCCTCACACCAACGAAGTCCTTCTAGGAAAGGTTCCCACTCTCGGCTACCCTTTTCAGTTTTCTTTTGATTATTTGACATGATAATTCTGGGTTTCAATTTAGTTACAATTTGCTTTGGCCTGTGATTTAATTTGTCCTTTGATCATGCATGCATATATATGACATGATATGATGAAGTGTGCATGTGGGACAGGCTCTGAAGGGAGGGGTGAGGCAGAAGGTTGAATTGGCTACCAAGTTTGGAATCAGCTTTCCTGAAGGGAAAAGGGTGATACGTGGTGATCCTGCATATGTGAGGACTGCTTGTGAGAGAAGCTTAAAGAGTCTTGGTATCGATTGCATCGATCTCTATTACCAGCACCGTATTGATACTCGTGTGCCTATTGAAGTCACGGTTCAACTCTTTCTCTATGCTTTTGTTTTGATTTTCACTCTTTTTTACACTCTGAAAGAAAAAATTGATCTTGCAGTGGTTTTAGTTACTTGAACTGATTACTATGAAGCATTAGTTTACTTCAGGAAATGTGATGGGAACACTTCTTATAATACACATGTTGACTCTCTCCTATGTTTCACACATATTATGGAATTTTCAAATTGAATAACGCTGCTTTGCACAAGCAGGGTTTCGTGTGAGTTATACCAATTGATATGATTGACTGAATTCATGTGATAATTGTGGGTACCAACTTTCAAAATATGATTTTTTTACCCCCACACTTGTGTATTGTTATGCATTTTTTCTTTTTGCAGTAAGTTTCACAACAAATTTTATTGTAGTCAGTGAGAAAGAGGAATGCCAAACAAACACATCTCACATCTACATAACTGTCACCATCCAACAATAGCTAATGGGCTAAGACTTTTGTTGTTGTTTAAACATTAGCTGCTCTTACCTTGTTTTCTGCGCACCTGCCCTCTGATTCTACTCCCTCATGCATATAAAAGGTAATGAAATTCAAGGAAGTATGAATCAATCATTTTGTAGTAGGAAAAGGCTTTTGTTGATGTTGTATTGCCTTGCAAGTTGGAACCAATATTTTTCATTGCTTTTGCTGGTTCTTGGTTTGAGACACATTATAATTATATATGTAGCTTAAGATACAAGGGTAGTTAATGTGTTGCACTCCCATGAACCTAGATCTGCCAGATGATAAAGTTTAATATTGGTATATCCATATTCCCCTTTTCTCCGGTTTTTGTCAATTCAGTACTGCAAGATGGAATAAAATGCTAATATATTATTATTTTTCAATGGAGTTGGAATCAGGAGATCTCTCTTCTCACCCTATCTTCTTCTGTGCGTGGACTTATGTGACAGACAATTTAACAGTTCCATGAGCAACATCTTTATAGTATTTAAAGTATTATATAGGAACCCCAATTAACCTTTTGAAGATATATCTATGTATACTGGAATGATTGTGTTGGCGTTTGAGTTTGGAAGAGTTTTGGGCTTTTGGCATGGGTAAAACATGGAACTGTTTGATTTGGAAGAGTTTTGGGCTTTAGGCATGGATGAAGCACAGAAATATTTGATATAAAAGCTATTCATTCTATTTAGATGATCATCCCTCTTCCTCTAATTTCCTCAGGCTAGCTTGCCATTGGGTCTAATTGTGCTAACAAGGCCATGGAACCCATTGATGATCAAATACCATTATGTCTGAGGAGTGGAACTATTTGACTCAAAATACTTAAATTCTGTAACCTCTGTTCCAAAAGCTAGCTATTGATTTTTTGTTGATTCAAGTTTATAACCATGTTCTTCTCCTAATTTCTTCCATGCGGTACTTTCCCACTTCACATCACACCCACACATTTGCATTTCACACTGTAACTAATATTGGATGATATCAATGTTAGATATGAGAATAATTATTTGTTCACATGTATAAAAAGACAATGTATGGTGACTTCAATTTTTTCTTTTCCTTTTTGTATGGTAAGATTGGGGAGCTTAAAAAACTTGTTGAGGAGGGAAAAATAAAATACATTGGTCTGTCTGAGGCCTCAGCGTCGACAATCAGAAGAGCACATGCAGTTCATCCAATAACAGCTGTGCAGTTGGAGTGGTCGCTATGGTCAAGAGATGTGGAGGAAGAAATAGTTCCAACATGCAGGTGTGACTTAATTTACAATTATTATGTTATCTAGCATTTCTCTTTCCTGCAGAACTTTGATGTCACTGCAATGATTTGGGGTCTAACCTCATCACTTTTAATTTCTCCTTCCCAGGGAACTTGGTATTGGAATTGTTGCATATAGTCCTCTTGGGCGGGGATTCTTGTCATCAGGAACAAAGTTGCTTCAGAATTTAACACAGGATGATGTCCGGAAGGTTTGTGGGAAAGCATGCTATTACAGAAATTTATGTCGATTGTGAACTTTCATTATCAACTCTCCTAGCACTGCTTCTTGGATTGTTTCAAGGCCATTGAATGTCACATTCACCCAAAGAAATTGACTTCTAACCATGGTTGACATTCACTCAATCACATTCACATACACACTCATAAGCCACTTCCATAAGCCTAATAAGTTCTTCCAAATGCTACCTAATTGCTGCCCGTAGTCTTGATTTGCCATAAATAATGCAGAAATAGCTTTGCCTTTAGCCAGCGAAGGACATGACAACTAGTATGAAAATTCATAGTTGTTTAGTTGTGCATTTTCATGATAAGTCTAGCGCTTGACAAATAAGTCAATCAACCAAGTGAAGTAAATGCAAAGAATGAAATACACATACCTAAAACTTTAATAAAGGACTAACATAAAACTTCCACAACCCATTGAGATTTCCATAAAACATTTCTTTTCAAATTGTTGATATTGATTTATTCTGTTGATACAAAAAATGCCTGTTAACATGAAAGCTGGTCACTGGTTTTTGCATGTTACTTTCAAGGCTGCCTACTTCCCTTGTACTAACTGTCCTTTCACTTTCCAATTTCCATGATCAATCTTTTCTTCCTATGTTGAGATCTAAGATATTGAATGACCAAACAAAAATTAAAAAGAAAAAGAAAGACGAGGGCATGAATGAAAATATTAGATGGCTTAAAGAGAAGGAAAACGTAACATACATGTTTGAAATATGATTTCATAACATGCTATGGCCTATTGCAGCTTACCCAGATCCGGATTATTGGATTTTTCCTACCTGACACACCTTGTATGTAAATCAGCGAAATTGATTGTTATCATTTAATATGTGAATCATTGATACCTAAATATAATATAATCTTCTGTGTAAATCTACTGTAGACCCTTCCTAGATTCCAACCTGAAAATGTGGAGCAGAATAAGACTATATTCGAGAGGGTTAGTGAACTGGCTGCAAAAAAGGGATGTACTCCATCTCAACTTGCATTGGCCTGGGTTCATCACCAAGGAAAAGACGTGTGCCCTATACCTGGAACCACCAAAATTGAGAACCTTAATCAGAACATTGGGGCTTTGTCTATCAAACTAACACCAGAAGAAATGGCAGAACTTGAGTCCTTTACTGCTGCAGATGCTGTCAAGGGTGACAGGTACGCAGATGGTTTTCCTACATGGAAGACATCTGATACTCCACCACTTTCTTCTTGGAAAGCTGCATGATGAAGTGCATTGCTTAATGCTTATCCTAGTGATCCTTAAATATATGGTGCTGCTACTTTAAGAAACATATCAGTATGAGTGGCAAGCCTTCTCATTTGAAAGGAATTTGGCTATATAAACCTTTCTAGTTTCTAGCAATTGATGTGTCTTTTTAAGTGGTTTGAATTCTATGGCAGATGGTTACCATATTTATGTATATATCAAAATGAATAAAGACAGGCTATGGCATGACTTTTACTTGAGTGTGAGTGATTATTGCCTTGGCAAATTAGCTTTAGTAATATATCTTGCTTCAGAAGCGCATGCTAATCTTTGAGTACAGTGGGACTGAATTTATTTTATGTTGTAATATTGTAATATTTTAAGAAAATATTGTAATATTGTCATATATACATTTCTGTTTTCAACACATATTTTATGGTAACAAATTTAATACAATATAGGAAAAAATGATATAATCTATCTTTTAACTATTATATATTATAAAAAAAAAATTTATAACATGGAAAGATGTTACATGGCAATATCATGTTTATTCTTTTCATGCCTAAATTTCACAGGTTTATTTTTATTCATATAAATATATTATTATATTTAATTATAGTAATCCAGACATTTATAATTAAGTATTTATAATTAAGACATTTATAATAAGTATATATTTCACTTAAATACAACAATTAAATAATTAAATCTTAAATTGATTAGGATTTTATATAACAAGAAAATCATTTTTTCAAATTTTATTGAATGTTATTTATAATCATAGTAATTATTATAATTATGGTAATATTTTTTATTATGATAATTAAACCATTTATAATATATAATAAAATCTCTTTCAACTTATTGATTGATTACTCCCAATACAAATATTGAATTATCATTTTTATTGCAAATAAAAAATGGATTGTTCTGCAGTTGTAATATGAGATCTATTATCTGTTATATCTATTATATATTATAAAAAAAAGTTTTGTCACGTAGGCAGATGCCATGTGATAACACTATATTCATTTTTTTCTTGTTAAAAAGTGATTGATTATTTTATTTTATTTTTTAAATCATAAAAATATATAATTATAATAATTAAGGAGTTAAGGAAATTGTAATCAGTACAATTTTTATGATTTGAACATTCAAACTAATAATACAAGTAAATATTTTGATTCAAATTAATTGATAGTACTAATATATATTCTAGTACATAATTAAGAAAATTATGATCAATATTATTTTTATAATTTGAATATTAAAACTAATAATACAATTATATAGATTTTAATTGTATATAACATTGTAATAAATTTATTAAATATTATGATTTTTTTTTAAATTACGATAATCAATTACCAAGTGATATTTCTATTTTTAATTCATAAAAAATACATAATTATATTAATTAAGGTAATTATAACCAATATGATTTTCATGATTTAAACATTTAAATTGATAACAAAAATATATATTTTGATTCAAATTCAAATTAATTAATATGAATATATATTCTACTTCAAGTTTTAGTAGATTCAAATAAAATAAAAAGTCACATGATCAACTCATCTATAAATACCTATGTACATTATTGTTTTTCATTTTCATCTTTTCTTTCTTAAATAAAAATTGCTTACATTTTTTTTTTTTATTCAGTTTCAATGGAGGGATAAATACAAGTAAGAAATACAAATTTACTAATCTTTTTATTCATTCTTTAAGGTAAAATTTTATCTTTTTCAATTATTTTAATGTTTTTTACATATTTGATCTAATATTTAGTTTTGAACTTTATAACTATTTAAATAACACAAGACTTAAAAGAAGGTTTTACAAAAGAAGATATGGGGAGTTGTACTATATTATTAAAACAATGTTCGGTCTTTATTTTATTTTATTTTTATAATTTTTATTTTTATATATATTTTTTACTAGAGATATTTCTTTCATTGCTTTTTTTTTTTTATCAAATATTTTATCTTTACATCATTTTTTATTTGATTTGTCTTTTTTTCAAATCTCACTTGGCTTGAAGAGAAGAAGTAAATAACTTCTGTTATATTAAATTGTGTGAACCTTTTCTTTATTAGACCAAGTCAAATGTGGAATACCAAATCATTTTTATTTTTCTTTTTATTTAAAGAGAGACTCATAATAAGCTTTATATTAACTTATTTGGGTCTGCCTAGTGGTGGGGGGATAGGTCATATGCATGAGGTTATAGGTTCTAATCTCAGTGCAACTATTGTATACAAAAAAAAAAGCTTTATAAGAAAGATGAAAAAGAAGAGATAAAAAAATAAAAAAAAATACTACATGAATTTAAACTCGTATACTTACAATTTAAGGTGTTTATAATGAGTATATATTTTGATTATTAAATCATTAAATTTGTATAGATTTTGATGTTATATAATACGGTAATAAATTTATCAAATATTATATATTTTTTTGTAATTATGGTAATTAATTACCAAGTGATCAATTTTTCCATTTTTAATTCATAAAAAACATAATTATATTTATTAAGGTAATTGTAACCAATATGGTTAATATGATTTGAACATTCAAATTTATGAACCTCATTCTTGTCCTTATTTTATATCCATGTGGTACTTTCCCACTTTATGTCACACCCGCACATGTGCTTTACATGTAAATCAACATTTTATGAAGTTTATGTTAGACATGAGAAATAACCATTCGTTCACATATGTAAAAGGACAACGTATGGTGACTTCAAGTTTTTCCCTTACTTTTGTATGATAAGATTGGGGGGCTTAAAAAACTTATTGAAGAGGGCAAAATAAAATATATTGGTTTGTCTAAGGCCTCTGTTGGAAAACATTGTTAAAAAATAAAAAGAGGAAAAGAAATACTGTGTCGTGGTAATAGTTATTGTCCTGAAAGCAAATTCTGGTGGACTTCTGGTGCAACCCAAAATTTGATTTGCTTCCCAAGGTTTATGTTGGAACCAAAGACGTAGAAGCGTCCAAACCCTCAATGAAGATAACAAGCTTATTAATGTTCAAGTTTGTGCTTAAAGACTAACCCTATCATGGTTAAGAAGATCACCCAGTAAACGTGTCAAAGAAGACCGTCCAATAGACGTGTCAAAGAAAGACCGTCCAATAAGACGTGCTTTGAGAAGACCATCCAGTGAACAATGAAGATGATCGTCTGAAAAAATATTCAAATATCTGATGCAAGCTTCCAACGACAAATATTCAAACGGCTAAGTTTTATTTTGAACGTCCAATTTATCTATGCTAGTTTTTATTGAAACTAACATATTACTACTTCTATGATCTAACGTTCAAATTGTTTGAAACATTAAATTACATCAGAATCATCCTAGTGCAAGAGCGCAGCAATATCTGATAAAGCAAGTCAATTTATCAAGCTGCTGAGACGAATGAAGAATACTCAGAAAAGCAGAACGCCAGCATAGTCCTACACCTTCCGTTTTAGTGCAAGTCTAAAAGCTGCTGTGCCTGATCACTCTGAAAGGACAGTTTGCACGCTTCTCTTTGCATAACGAAGTCAAAGTCTTCTACAACAGATCCTTTCTTGAAGACTATATATATATGCACCAACGAAGAAGCATAGTGATAGAAGAGACAACATAAGACGAAGAAAAAGAAAAAGAACAAAAAGATATTAGTAACACTTTGATAGAAGCGTCCAGTGGACTATAGCAAAAATCTTGCAAAGATCTCTCAAAGCATTCTTGAGCTTTATCTTTCAAATTCTCACTACGTGAGTTGATATCTGTTGTATAAACACTTGTTGTGTTGTAAAAGCCTGGAGAGGCTTAGTGTGAAAGAATACTTGGGTTAAGTAATCTAGGGTGATTGTGTTGTAAAGCCTGAAAAGGCCGCGAACAATACTTGTAACCTAAGGTTGGTTAGTGAATACCTTCTGGGTGAAGGGACTGGACGTAGCTTATGTTGAGTGAACTAGTATAAAACTTTCTATGTTCTTCTTTTTTCTATCCCTACGCTTGAAAACGTTTTCACACTGATCAACTGGTTTCGAAAAAGTTTTTTAAACGCACAATTCAACCCCCCCTTCTTGTGTGCTTTTTCTATTTCAGTTTACACAGTAGTGTCCTTAAACTCGTGTACTCGAGGCCAAAACATGTTGGAGCCTCACGAATAATGCCCCAAAAGAATACAAAGGAGAAGAAAGAAAGAGAGAAAGATTAAGAAGTAGAGAATTGCTCTTTTAGTGTCAAGACTCTTGTTGCTACTCCTTTATATAGTGCTTAAGAAATTAGACCGTTGGAAAAAATTTTAAATAGCTTTTAACACAAAACTAATACATATTAATCAAATCGTTGGAAAAAAATTTAAATAGCTTTTAACACAAAACTAATACGTATTAATGGATGGCTAATTAAAGCAGTTAATATATCAATGGTAACAAAGCAATTAATATACCAATGGTAACAAAGAAATAATTAGCACTTATGTGCCATTATTTCCACAATCCCCCACTAATAACAAATAAGTGAAAGAAAATAAATTTGGGCAAGGAAAGGTTTTTGTGCTTAAGTGTTAATGTCCTAAGGACTGAATTAACACATAGTGAGGTGAGACAACACCTTATGTTTAAGAAGTGAATTACTCTTGAACTTAATGGACTTACGATGAGACCTTCACAAAACACACTTTTACCTTTAAAATCATGATAACTCTGCATTTTTTTTTCACAATAATTTAGGCCTTTTATATATGCACCTTGAGTTACTCATGAGTGCTCTAGAAAGATTGCCAAAGTCTTTCATGGAAGGTGGCTTGTGCCTTCACACTCACGTAGGTAGATACATCAAGTGCTTCTTTATAGCACCACCCATATTAAGGGTTATGTATCTATTAAGAGCTTATGACTCAACCTCACATTAAGCACTACTACATGCCATAGGGATGAGAAGTGTAGTGCATAGGAGTATTCATATGGCTTTGTTTGACAACTAATTGGGTGTCCACCATACTTTCCTCCACTCATGACTTTAAGCCCATCCTCCTTAACATATCCAAAACAACTTTCTTGGGTGATCCTTTTGTAAAAAGATCTGTAAGATTTTTCTCACTTTTCACATACTCAAGTGAGATATCACCATTTTAATTATGTTTCTAGCAATACTTTATCTCATATGTGTGTGCCTTCTCTTACCATTATAGGCACCATTTTTATTAGCCACACCAATTGCAGCTTGTGAATTACAATTAAGATATATAGGAGGTGTAGGTCTCCCTTACAATGGTATATTAGCCATTAGGCTTCTCAACCATTGTGCTTCTTGACCCACTAGTAGAACTTGTCTCATCGTTGTCTGAAATCCATTTTGAGTCACAAAACCCTTTTAAAATAGCTAAAAAAGTTATTGAAATGTAAACTCCAACCCATAGTACCCTTTAGATACTTTAGAAGACGTAAAGCATTCCATGGATCACTATTAGGATTATGAGTGTATCTACTCAATTTGCTTACAACATATGTAATGTTAGGTCTAGTATAATTCATAAGATACATGACATTACCAATTATTTTTGCATACTTAGATTGAGAGACATTGATTGTACTATTTTTCTTAATATGAATACTAGGATCAAATGGTGTTCTAGTAAGTACAATATCGAAACTATTGATTTTTTTTTTAATTTTTTTGCAACATAATGAGCTTGACATAAAGAGAAATCATTTTTAGTTTTTTGTATTTTAATACCCAAAATCACATCAGTTTCTCCTAAGTCATTCATATCAAATTTGGAACTTAAAAACTCTTTAATTTCGATTACTACTTTCAAAGAGGTTCCACATATCAACATATCATTCACATATAAACATATAATAACACAATTAGAATATACCATTTTTACATACACACAAGACAAGTGTTTACTACAAACCCATAATTCACCAATATGTTATTAAATTTTTTCATTCCATTGCTTTGATGCATGTTTTAAGCCATATAAAGATTTTCTAAGCTTACATACTTTGTGTTCTTGTCTCAACACAATGAAGCCTTCTAGTTGCTTCATGTAAATTTTATCTTTTAAACCTTCACTTTGAAAAAAAGTCTTTACATCCATTTGATATATAACCAAGTTATGGATTGCAGCCTAAGCTATTAAGGCATGTATAGTAGCAACTAGGTTACTGGTGAATAAATATAAAAAAAACTCTATACTCTTTTTTTGAGTAAAACTCTTGAAAACTAATATAACCTTGAAGTTTTCTATTAATCCATCATACCTATATTTTCTTTTGAAAACTAGTAGTCCACCTTTAGCCAAACACCCCCACACTTTTCTCTAATTTCTTATGAAGGATCTTGATTAATATATAACATGCAATTAATATAGCTTCCCCCATATATAGTCAGGCATACCAGAATTAATTATCATGACATTCATCGTATCCTTAAGTGTCCTATTCTTTCATATATTTTTTTTCAATAATTGAACACCCTTTGATGTTAGCACTTTTATACTTCCACTTCATACATTATTTACACACATATGTAACGCAGTTTTGATAATGTACAAAATAATTCTAGCATCAAGGCAAGATTGTTCCTAATAGGTACAACTAATTAAAACACCAATATATATTAAAATAATAAATCAATTTTTCCAAATAGATTTTGTAGGTTCACTTGACACAAAAAGATTAAAAAAATTATTTGGCATATGACGAAAGAAATGATGACATACCTGTTTGTTGTGTTTTTCATATTTTTCGGTTACCTTGATTGTGATCTCCATGGCCTCACTGCTTCTCTAAAAAGGAACTGTTGTTGCATCTTTGAACTGTAGCCAATCCTCAAGTTGCTCGAAGATGATGAGCAGTCTTCATAACCATTCCTTATAGTTGGTTCCATTAAGGAGTTCAAGTTTTGACATATCAAACAAGACATTCTTATTGAGAACAAATCCATTAGAACAACATAGTCAAAAGAAAGAAAAAATAATTTGCTTTCAGATTGTCGGAAAACATTATTAAAAAAATAAAAAAATAAAAAGAAATATTGTGTTGTAACAATAGCCACTGTCCTGAATTTTCAATGGACTTTTGGTGCAACCCAAAATCCGGTTTGCTCCCCAATGTTTACAAGGTAGCGTGCTTGAAACCGTGCACTCAAGACCAAAACAGGTTGGAGCCTCATAAACAATGCCTAGAAGAATACAAATAAGAAGAAAGAAAGATTGAGAAGTAGAGAATTATTCTCTTAGTGTCAAGACTCTTGTTGCCACTCCTTCATATAGTGCTTAAGAAATTAGACCATTAGAAAAAAATTTAAATAGCTTTTAACACAAACAAAATTGATAAGTATGAATAAATGACTAATTAAAGCAATTAATATGTCAATAATAACAAAGCAATTAATATATCACTGGTAACAAAAAAATAATTAGCACTTATATGTCAATATTTCCACATCCTCGGCTTCAACAATCAGAAGAGCACATGCAGTTCATCCAATAACAGCCGTGCAGTTGGAGTGGTCGCTGTGGTCAAGAGATGTGGAGGAAGAAATAGTTCCAACTTGCAGGTGTGATTTAATATACTAACATTATGTTTTAATATCTAGCAATTCTCTTTTTAGGATTTGATAAAACTGCAACGATGTGAAGTATAACTTTATGACTTTTAATTTTCACTTCTCAGGGAACTTGGTATTGGAATTGTTGCATAGAGTCCTCTTGGGCGATGATTCTTTTCGTCAGGAACAAAGCTGCTTGAGAATTTGACACAGGATGATTACCGGCAGGTTTGTAGAAAGCATGCTATTACAGAAGTTCTGAAATTCATGTCAATTACTTGTGCATTTTCATAACCAAAGGCTTAGAGAGAAGAAAAATATGATGTATCTTTCTTCATTTGGATCCTGTGCCACGTGTATATCATTAATTCTAGTTTCATTGTGATACATTGGGTTTTGGTTTAACACATAACATTATGTGATGATAATTTTATATGATCAGACTACACAACAGTGTGACCCGAGATTAATAAAAATAAGCACAGCTTTGAAATAATAATATATATCATAACATGCTATGGGCCCTTGCTGCTTCCCTAAATCCAAGTTTTAGTACTTTCCCAACCTGACACCTTGTATCTATGTAAATAAATGAAATTGCCTTGTTATCTTTTTAAATGTCCATCATTGATACCTAAATATAATTTTCTGTGTGTGTTTAAATGATGCATCCATCATTTAACAGAAAAGCTTAACAGAGTTTAGTACAAGAATTTAATTAGATATTTTTAATATTTGAGAGACTTTATTCAAGAATTTTTTTTCTAAAGACTAAAATCAAAATGGGTCAATTTTTTGAGGACTAAAAACATATTTAATCCTACATTTATTACAATTTTCCTTGTTGCGGGGTCTTTACTGATTTAAGAATCAGAATGTATTTACACATAGGGGTGTTTGGGACTGGATTGAATTAGTTTTGAAAAGAAAAATTATCCAATTTAATCATTTTAATTTTTTTAATTCACTATCCAATCGATTTAGTTTAAGATTTAATTTTGATCTAATCCAATCCAATATAAATTTAGAGTGGATCAGTTTTTGGTTTTGTTTTATTTTTATTTTTATTTAGATAAAATATTAAATAAATAGTAAGATATATAATAAACATAATAAAAAATATCAAATATTTCATCTATAAGTCATTATATAGTTAATAGTAGTATAACTCTTTAAATATGGACTATTAAAAATAAATTTACACAACTTGATAATTTTATTTATATATCTTTATTCAAATAGTCACTAAAAAAACTATCTTTAATTAAATATATTTTTCATAAAGAGGTATAAGTTATATAATAAATATGAGTGATATCATAAATTTATAAATAAAAATATACACATATGTATAAGTTCAGTTTGGATTGGATTGGATCGATTTTTAAAATTAAATCCAAAATTCAATTCAATCTAGTAAAAAAATTTGATTTTGCAATTTTTGGTTTGTTTGGTTCTTGGTTTGTTCGATTTTTGATTTTTTGGATTGGTTTTCTTCGGTTTTTATTAGATTAGATCAATTTATAAACACTCCTAGCTGGTACCCCCCACTTTTGTTCAAAGATTTGGACTCTCAAGCTTGGATCATCCATATCTTCTGAGGAAGACAGCCAACAACCAGATCGACCTATAAGGCGAAGGGAAGTTGGACTTCTAGTTTGAACAAAACACTAACCATACGTAACAATTTGTAACTGGATGATATTAGGAAAAAAAGGCAAAACACTAACCATACGTAACAAGTTCCAATTGAAGAGGTGAATTTAATCCCACATCGAAGGTTCAGGTGCCATGTAACAAAAATACAAATAGACAAGTTCAATCCGACGGGAAGATAAACATAGTTTGAAAACTTTGAAGAATAATTCAGACACGTGACAAAAGTGTCAAAAAAATATAAGAACATCTTTATAGTACATTTCTTACACTTAAAAGGTATTTTTGCTTTAAGGAAGAAAATAAAAGAAAAAACAGAGAAAGAAAAATGAAATGATTTTGTAGTTTATTTGGTAAAAGAGAAGAAGAAGAAGTTATGTATGTATATAAGTGATGCAAATATCCTCAATAAAAATAATAAAGATGTGAGTACACTTAAAAAATCCGTTACATTTCACGGTTATTGGTGCTCTTCAAGTCTTATAAAAATGTTTTTTATCTTTTTATTTTGACTTAACTATTTTTCTTCTTCTTCAAATTTAGGCTTAGTTTCTTTTTGGTTCCTCAAATTTAAAAGAATTATTTTTGTCTGCCTAATTTAGAAATAATTTACTTTTTGTCCTTAGTAGGGGGCTAAAATGATCATAAAAAAATAACTTTAAAGACCAAAAGTAAATTATTTTTAAATTAAGATACAAAAATATTCACTTTTAAATTTGAGAACCAAAAGAAAATTAAGTCCAAATTTGAAGAATCAAAAATATATTTAAGCGTTTTATTTTTATTAATAGTTATGAAATATTATTTTGTTCAGTGCTAGTTTAATATGAGGAACATTTGTGATAAAATTTAGAATTTATGATGATTTCCTTTAAGCCAAACTCCAGTATGATCACATTATTCTAACACTCAAGTCAGTGTAGATAAAAGATGATGAAAGAAATAAAATTAGTGTGTGTATCTTGATCATATTAGACTTGTAAGATTTTCATTGAGCCATCTTAGTATTTTTCACGTGATGGTGTATGAAGGGTGTGTCTATTATCGAATCCCTTGATTCGTAGTGCTCGTTGCCGACACTTTATGTTCATAATTTAGTACTTCACATCTACTTGAGCTCTTGAGTGGTAGGTGATATTGGGTTGAAGTTAAGTAATAGACAATGGGGCGTGGTAATTATGAATTTAAATTATCACATGTTTGTTTTGTGAAGTAGGCAGGGTTAGTAGTGATCCAAAACATATTTCATTTTTATTTTTTTAGGTTAAATTACTATTTTGATCCTTATCTTTTTTACAAAATTTTATTTTGGTCTTTTATCTTTAAAGTCCGTTTAGTCCTTTATGTTTTAGAAAAGGTTTAAATTAGTTATTTCGTCAGTTTGAAATTAATACTTTTAACAATTTAAAAATAATAACAGTTTTTTAAAAGATAATAGAAGGATCAATCTCATTCTTTTTTAAAATATAAATGACCAAAACAGATTTTTTAAAAAATAAAGGACTAAAACAAGATTCCATAAAAAGATAAGAAACTAAAATAATAATTTAGTCTTTTTTATTTTTAAAATTTACAAAAATTCGATAAAAGAATACTTTGTTAATAATAATATTAGTTATTTTCATTACTTTTTATATAAATAATCAAAATAAAATAAATTAAAAACAAATATCATTTTTTATAATTATGAATTTAGAAAATCACAACTAAAGCACCATCATGCACAATTTTACTTTTTTTTATTTAACATCTATACACAATTTTACTTTGAACAATGCTATTTTTATGAATTTAAATTATATGTACAGTACTACAGTTAGTGGAAAGATATTTTATACAAATACTTCATCCTATCAGGTATCAGCACATGTATTGCACATGTATTAATCAATATGATTATGCCGCGACAGGTGTGAGCCAAAGAATAAGATTGAGACGAGCATAGAGAAGTGGTGGTCCCGGATGCAGTATTTTCTTTAATTTTTCCATCGCTGTATAACGTGTAAAATCTATTGGCTGTACAAAAAACAGAGGTGACGGTCCAAGTTATATAGAGGAAATGATTTCGATACATGTTGCAATTAAGGAGTTTTAATGTTTTTTTTCACATTATCAATTATATTTTGATATGTATCAATATATATCATGTCAGATATGATAATATATTTTTTTAATATTGCAACTAAGTTTTAGGAATTTATTAACAATTTTTATCTTATTTTTTCATTTTATGTTTTTTTTTTAAAAGTGAAATTTGATATGTCATTCTTACATCTGCTCGTCTCCACCTCTTCCTAATTTTGTTTCTTGTGAATCATAGAAGAACAATTATCTCCATACGGTTCAATGATAGTACATAGCTAATATATCTTAGGATTCTAATTAAGAGAAAGATAATATTTGAATCAAAAAATAAAATAAAAAAAATAAGATAAAAGTTGTTAATAAGGCCCTAAGATTTAGTTACAATATTAAAAAAAATATGTATTATTATTTAACATAATATGTAATGACACATGTCAAAATATAATTTGACAATGTGAGAAGAGATATTAAAATCCTCTAATTATAACAATGCAGCAAAGTCGTACCCTATAAAGAAACCCAAAATAGTAGAATCTGTGTTGTAGTTGTGGAGCAGCACAGGAATGGCGAGAGTGGGTAGAATGAAGTTGGGTTCACAAGGGTTGGAGGTGTCTATGCAGGGACTTGGGTGCATGGGCATGTCTGCGCTCTATGGTCCTCCTAAGCCTGAACCTGACATGATTGCTCTAATCCACCATGCTGTCCAAAGTGGTGTCACTTCTCTTGACACCTCCGACATCTATGGCCCTCACACCAACGAAGTCCTTCTAGGAAAGGTTCCCACTCTTTTGATTCTTTGTGTTGTCTGATATCATAATTCTAGACCTGTGCTTTGATTTGAGCATGCATATGATAGGAGATGAGATGATGACGTGTGCATGCATATTTGTACGTGGCAGGCTCTGAAGGGAGGGGTGAGAGAGAAGGTTGAATTGGCTACCAAGTTTGGACTCAGCTTTGCTGAAGGAAAAAGGGTGATCCGTGGTGATCCAGCGTATGTGAGGGCTGCTTGAAGAGACTTGACATCGATTGCATTGATCTCTATTACTTACATCGTATTGATACTCGTGTGCCTATTGAAGTCACGGTTTGACTCTTTCTCTATGCTTTGGTTTGATTGTCTTTTCTTTACGTAACATATTTGTCTAGATTAATTAAATATGTTTGTAAAGAAATTTACTAGGCTATAAACTCTGTCCTAATGATGATAATTAGGATGTATTCTCACCCGTGTAATAACAAGATCGTATAAAGTAGAAACCATAGATGATCAATAAAACTCTAATAACTACATCAGCATGACGTCTTTGAGTAGTGAAGCTACTTGACCCAAATCACTTAAATTGGATAAAGTTTTGTTCATTCAAGTTTATCAACGTCATTCTTGTCCTTATTTTATCCACGTGGTACTTTCCCACTTCATGTCACACCCGCACATGTGCTTTACATGTAATCAACATTTTATGAAATTTATGTTAGACATGAGAAATAACCATTTGTTCACATATGTAAAAGGACAACGTATGGTGACTTCAAGTTTTTCCCTTGCTTTTGTATTGTAAGATTGGGGAGCTTAAAAAACTTATTGAAGAGGGCAAAATAAAATATATTGGTTTGTCTGAGGCCTCGGCTTCAACAATCAGAAGAGCACATGCTGTTCATCCAATAACAGCCGTGCAGTTGGAGTGGTCGCTGTGCTCAAGAGATGTGGAGGAAGAAGTAGTTCCAACTTGCAGGTGTGATTTAATATACTAACATTATGTTTTAATATCTAGCAATTCTCTTTCTAGGATTTGATAAAACTGCAACGATTAGAGGTATATCTTTATGACTTTTAATTTTCACTTCTCAGGGAACTTGGTATTGGAATTGTTGCATAGAGTCCTCTTGGGCGAGGATTCTTTTCGTCAGGAACAAAGCTGCTTGAGAATTTGACACAGGATGATTACCGGCAGGTTTGTAGAAAGCATGCTATTGCAGAAGTTCTGAAATTCATGTCAATTACTTGTGCATTTTCATAACCAAAGGCTTAGAGAGAAGAAAAACATGATGTATCTTACTTCATTTGGATCCTGTGCCACATGTGTATATCATTAATTCTAGTTTCTTTGTGTTACATTGGGTTTTGGCTTAACACATAACATTATGTGATGATAATTTTATATGATCAGACTGCACAACAGTGTGACCCGAGATTAATAAAAATAAGCACAGCTTTGAAATAATAATATATATCATAACATGCTATGGGCCCTTGCTGCTTCCCTAGATCCAAGTTTTAGTACTTCCCCTACCTGACACCTTGTATCTATGTAAATAAATGAAATTGCCTTGTTATCTTTTTAAATGTCCGTCATTGATACCTAAATATAATCTTGTGTGTGTGTTTAAATGTACTGCAGACTCTGCCAAGATTCAAACCTGAAAACGCAGAGCTGAATAATACTATATATGAGAGGGTTACTGAATTGGCTGCAAGAAAGGGATGTACTCCATCTCAACTTGCATTTGCCTGGGTTCATCACCAAGGAAAAGGCGTGTGCCCAATACCTGGAACAACCAAAATTGAGAACTTCAATCAAAACATTGGGGCTTTGTCTGTCAAACTAACACCAGAAGAAATGGCAGAACTTGGTCCTTTGCTGCTGTAGATGTTGTCAAGGGTGACAGATACGGGGACGAGGTACCTACATGGAAGACATCTGATACTCCACCACTTTCTTCTTGGAAAGCTGCATAATGAAGTGAATTGGTTAATGCTTATGCTATTGTATGCTTGTACTAGTGTACCTTAGGCATTTGCTATTTAAAAGGAATTTGGCTGTTTGAAGGTTGAACCCTTCTAGTTTCTAGTTGTTGGTGTGTCTTTTCAAGTGGTTTGAACTCTCTGGCAGATGATTCCATATATGTGTTTGTGTATTTGTCTAAATAAACGAAGGCAATCATGTGAAAAGGCTATGGCATGACTTAAGTGTCATGATTATTGCCTTGGCAAATTAGCTTTAAGTGATATATTTTGCTTCAGTTGTGTATACTAATCTTTGAGTACAGTGGGACTGAGTTTATACATCTACATGATTATGGATTTGTATTTCTAAAATTCTGAACAATTGAATTTTTCTTAACAGTTATCACTATTATACTTGAGAGGACACTTGAAAGCTTAATTAACCTTTATTTCTATTAGTTACATTCTGTTGAGGTTTAGTATACAACGTTATCTGTAACTTCTGAGATATATTTGGAATTTTTCTCAAATGTTATTTTTATTTGAATTCTGAATAATTGATTTTTACGTAACAGTTTTTAGTTGTAAACCTTATAATATATAATTCAGAAGATCAAGATCCAGAATTCAATCACTTGAAAGCTTAATTGACAGCAAAAGGAATCCAAAAATAGGCTTTAATCTATAACTAGCATTCTGTTGTGGCTTCTAGCATATAAATTCATCTTTAATTATTTAGATAAATTTCCAATATTTTATTCTAAAATGTAATTTATCAACTTAAATTTTAGTTGAATGTCTATTTATATCCTAAATTAGATAATTAGATCTGGACATAAGTGACAAATTCTCATTTTGCAGCTTAAGTGTACCACCAAGAAGATTGTAAAATTACTTAATTATCCCAGGTAGTTTTCTATATATTAGATCGACAACTTTTGTTTAATCTTTCTCCTTTTTTTTATTGTTTTAGATAAATTCATAATAGAATGTATAGGTTTTGCTGGTGACACAGTTTTCTTGCGATCTGGGCGGGTCTGAACTGAAAGTAAGTAAAGGCGATTCTCATATAATAGACTTGTCCATGGTTTTCAAGTTCAAACTAGAAATTATAGTCCACTTTTATCAGTTATTGGCTAATTTAGCAATTTCTTCTTACCATTTAAGATGTACATCTTGCATAGGAGGAGACATCTCTTTGTTGTGCAATGTGGTGAATTTACTAGAGATTCTTTTGGTTATTTTAAACTTGTTTATGTTTTCATCTGCTGTTGCGCCATTGCAGTGTGATTATGATCGTTTGCAATTGTCAACCAGTTCATTAATGGAGAGGAATATAAATTTTTTTATCAAATGCATGGATGACTTGTCACTGGAACAACAAAAGGTTATTATAGGTCTTCATTAGTGTTTTTTTTTCTGTTTGGTTTTAGAATATATTAGTATAATAATAGAGCTGCCCGTGTCGTGCATAACACGTGTTAGTATTATCATTTTTACTTTTTTCATAAACGTATATAAATTAATTATTTTCAATTATTTTAAGGAGATAAAAACATGTCATAATTTATTATATAAAATTAAGATTAACATACACTCAAATTATATATATATATTTATCATATTGTTTATTTTATCACACACTTCTGCTTCTTCATTTTTATGTTTTTTCGTTTTTCTCTTTTGTATGATTAGTCATAATAACATTACTCTCTCAAACATTGAATTTTAAAGAATAATTAAAGATTTTTTTTGGTTCTATAATGTTCAAGTATCCAAATTCCTTTCCCATAACCTTCTGCTCAGGTTGTCAAAAATAAATTGTTTACTTAAAATCCACTTAAATAAACAAAAGGCCAAAAAAAAGATTTTATTATTATTCATCAGGGCAAAGACTTTATAGACCACATAGAAAAATTTATGAATAAACACCTGAACTTAAAATTAAGTATTGACGTCAAAATTCACCTATCTATGGAAGTCGCAAATACTATATATGTATATATCATGCTTAAATTTTAAAAAAATAATAAAAGAATCTGCAAGACAGAACTGATCAACATATTGAATGTATCAGGTTTGACCAAAACACTAACAAAATTATGAAAAATAAATGCTTCAAAGTGCACTTAAACGTGCTTTCATTTTCTCCGATCCCATGTTTTTTAAACGTCAAAATTAACATTATGCATTAAACTTCAGTGAACTTTCTAACTATCCTGGACTGGACTTTAAAGTGAATGGTACATGACATAATTCAAGTATTTAACCATGCATGTTGGTTACAAATAAGTCACCACTCATTCCCCCATTATATTAATTTCAACATCTAACTGGTGAGCTTGGACTCTCAACCTGGTGAGAGCTTTCAACATCAATCTCATTGTCCAGTAACTCACATTACTCTTCTTCATAAGGAAGAATATTGAGATCCTGAACAAGGACAGGAAAGACTTTTTGTGAACAAGCACAACGACTTAAAATCACTGAAAATTAAAAAAGAATAAGAAGAGGGTGATAGATAATGATAAGTTACTTTGTAGAAGTACTTGGAAAAAAATGGAGAAGCTCCGAATTTGCTACAAGCGACTCATCATTAAATGCTTATATTATAAAGCTTTCAAATTTTTAAGGTCCAATAAGCTGCAAATTTATTATAATTGAAGGCAAAGCATGTTCGCCACTGCTTTACACATGTAATGGACATTTATACTAAATGGTGTCACATTATAAGAAGAACTTACGAATTAGGCAGAGAAATAGCATTTTACATCAATCAATACAGTACCTATGACTATGAGTTGATATCCATGAAAACGAAACATGTAGTGAATGACAAAAAGAGATGAAAAAACAGATTCTTCTCACTTTTTCTGGAGACCAGGAGGGGTTTAAAATAATCCAAGCCAAATATCATTGATTAACCTTAGTGTAGCATAGAATATCCAAAACTGACAATAAAAGCCTTATCACATAAACATCAATATTGGTTTACATTTTAGGTTTATTACACCATCAATACAGATATATCTTTCTGCTTTGATTCTTATGGTATGTATTAAGAGCCAAAATATTATCCGCCAGAAGTAGAGTAGTAGCTGCCATGATTGATGCATAAATGAAATTCTTAAAGTATTCCTCTTTTTCACATCATTTTGATGTTGAACTACAACAATGGGAACGCTTTAAGAATTTTCAGTTATGAATCAAGAAGGGAAGGTAGTGGGAACTCGATATTTTCTAAGGTGCATCGAGGTGGCACTGGTGAACAGAGCACCGAAACAGGGGAGGGAGAGAATGTTGAAGGTGAAGAGAAAGAGAGGGAGAATCAGGGCTGGTCTAATGTTGAATGAAGCTTAAAGCAAACTTTCAAAGAGATTGTTTTACTTTAAATGAAAGAGTTATATGCTGAACTTTTTTGTCAACATATGTAGCCTTTATATTTTATAAAAACTAATAACAAATAACTTTTTATTTATAGACCTAAAGCTTGAGCTTTGTACCCTTGGGCCAGCCTGGAGAGAATTTGGGGAACGGACAGAGAATTGGTGGAATAGCTGAGGTGGTGGCTGCATGAATTTATAGACGAGGAGGAGCGCCAAACCACAACCGATTCTTACAATCTCACCTTCAATTTCTCGTTTCCGGATTAACTAGTATTCTCGAACACGTTTCTTTACTTCTGCAGCACATTCAGGGCAAAACGGCGTACGTGATTGCAGTGCATGGCATGTGTGGCCGGGAAGACACTGTGGTACTAATTACATGTCAATGAGAACTTCCTTTTACCCAAAGCTTTTCTTCATCAGAATTCAAAATATTATGCGTTAGTGGGTTCAAGTCATCCATAATTCACGCTAACTTAACGACAAAGTAATTGTATATTCATGAGAGAATACATGATGAGGTAGCTACTATGATCACATATTAGTGTCTGAAGTCTAAATACAGGCTATCAATTAATTAGTTACATAATTTTTGCATGTGTACAAAATATAGGTATAGTTAATTTAAATACTAGAATTATATAATTCTTATATTTAGATCTTACAGGAATGATTCTTAAAAAAAAAAATTTACAGGGATGAAAAATTAAAAAAATGTTAAATTACAGGAACAAAAATCATATTTTAGCCTAATTTTAATTAAATACATTTTATTTTTTTATGTTTATTAGTAGATTTATATTCATTACTGCTATTTTTGTTTACTTTACATTTCATTGAAAATTATGATATTAATTTATTTGATTGAAGATTATAATTTTGTATATATGTGATTAGTGATATTATAAATATTAATCAACATTTTTATCATTATTTTAAATATTTTATCATATTTAGATAATTGATATAATATTATTTTACTATTATTTTTCACTTGCGACTGACTGTAATACTATTATATACGAATAAAATTATCTATAAATTTTATTTTTTCAATATTTTAATATCAATTGCCATTAATTTAGTGTTTTGATTTATAATAGTTATTTTATACTTTTTATAGGCATCGTAGGTGCAAAACTTGTTAAATAATTAAAGTTTTGTATCCTTATATCATAAAAGAGAAATATTAATAACCCAATTTTTAATACACTTTTTGGAACACACTCTCTATATATTATTAATTAAAATTTATTAAGAATCACAATTTTTTATAAGTACGTATCACTTCTCATTTAACAAGTCTTTTTCCTTATTTTATAATTTTCAATAACTTCATAGTTCTTCATTAATTCAAACTTCAATTTGAGAAATAACCCTGTTACAGGTTTAAAGATCTACAAATAAATGAACCACATACAAGTTAGATATCCAGAACCAGAACAAGTACACTATAATCTTGACATTGCCACAAACACTACTTTTTTGAAGTGGACACAAACACAACTTAGTAATACATTATTTTTATTCTTTAACGCTATTAACTTCAATATGGAAATGAATATGTGTAAATTAGATTTTAATCTTAATACTTTTCATTGAATTTATATTTTAATTGATAAATAGTTTATCTTTTTTAGATGACAGTTTTGTATATCTTCACTCATATGAATTTCACATGTATTATAATTGATAATGAATTAGATTTAACTCAACTTAACTCTAAAACTATATTTTGGTCATACATATAAAAACTAGTTGCACCTAGGACATCATAGAATTGAGATCGAACCTTTGCCTTAAAAATGAAAATTTGTGCTTGTGTGTTTCGGGGGAGGGGGGAGGGAGAGAGGCTATAACAATGAAATATTTTGACATGTTGGGTGGAAAATACAAAATAAAAAGAGGATATGTCTATTCTTAAAATCAAACTGAAATGAAAAGGCAGGTAATTAAAACATCTTCTGCCTGCAAGACCTTCCAAGTTCAAAAATCTGATTTAAAAGAGTGTCTGTAGAATCCATCCGGAAAGGGCAATAATTTCTGATTTTCGTTGATTTAATTTGTAATTTCACCTGATTTGATAATTGAACTTGAGACAAAAAGAAACATAGTATCCTTGTCTCCCGCACGCTAGGAACTAGTAATATATTTGACATTTGAAATGTCCTTTCTTATTGCTTCTATTCTCCCAAGAATTCCCTTAAGTGCTATATCAAATGCATCTTCACCGGTCTCTGATCTAGAACGTGGATCACGATATATTATCCTTGGAATAAGTCTTATAACCTCATTTCTCATTGTCAACACTTCACTTTTTGGAACTTTGGACAATGTCTCGTTGATCATTACTCTCTTGTCTGTGACATCTCTTTCTGGTATGTACACAGAGTAGCTAGAACCTTTTTTGGGTAAATGCCACAAATATTGGTTATATGCTGATTCTGGATGAAAGAAAACAGGAATGCAACCTGCCAAAATTGAGTCAAACGTTGATCTCCTAGTGAATGAATCCCCCGGAGGCTGTAAACAGAAAACTGAGCTCTGAAACACCTTTGTAACATGCACAGCATCATTGCAATAATTGTGATGACCATCCTGACAATCTAGAAGTTTGCAACTCCTAGAGGATTGGCAATTTTTGATTATCTCATTTCTGATGGAGGATGATGAATTAGAACTAGGCCTTGGAGCACCTGCAAATGAAAACAAGTGAGGCCTTTTCACTTTTCTCATTTTTTTCTGCCACTGAAAAATCTCCTTATCCTTAGAGGGGTGAAAGTAAGTTGGATATGGAATTGGAAACTCATTGTCCTTTGAACCAGCAGATTCAATTAGCAAAATTGACATGTTGCTTGCTTCTGGCAAAAGCATTAGCTTGGTGCCCCAGTCATCATCATCTTCTGTTTTTCTCCTGAAGTCCCAACCAATTCTCCCTCCAACTATGAAATGATCCCTACCCCACATTCTTTCCCATTCGGGTTGTTGTGCCAGCCATTTCACTAGTTCTTTTGGTGAAGCATCTCTAATCGAAACATTGAAGCCGCCCCAAAGGTACTGACCCACATCAAGGCCAGCATAGTAGGGTACATATATAGCAGAAGCCAGTGAGGAATCATTGGTTAAGCACTTGTAGTGCTTCATTGTGTTATGGAAAATAACTTCAAGTGAAAATTGGTTAGTTGCATACCAGTTTTCCTTCAACAGAACCTTCTCCTTTGATTTCTCAATAACCTTAGGTCCAAGGCCTAAGTTAGACATGTAAGGACACATATCAAACCACTTCATGAGAGAGTGACAACCCTTAAGCAAATCCTCATTGAACCTGCTAGGAAGATCATAAACATAGATATATTGGCCTGAACAAGAATCCAAATTTCTTGAGGGCAGATTTGTAACAAGTCCAACATTGTCTCTAATCAAAGGAGGGGAACTCTTGTGGTCTCTCCTATGCACTTCACCATGTGCTGTGGGAACTATGGTCTCTGTGTGATTCTCAACAATGGACCTTGGTATATCAGAGGCCCCAGTTGTTGTATTATTTTGATTGGCACAACTAGTTTCTTTAGGACGAACGGCAGTTTCATTAAAATTGAAAGGAGAATATGAGGGTTTAGGCATCTGTGCATGTTTTGCATCATTCATGTTGGAAAGTAAAAAGGTAATGCCACGATCACTGACAGCCACATAATAATCCAAGAGAAGCAATGACGAACAAAAAATAAAGGAGGTGAGAAACACAAACCGGAGTTTATCAAAGTACTTCCTCAACGGAGGCTTGTCCATGTTCTCTGTTTGGCCTTTAGAGATTCAGTAAAAGGGTATGTGTTTCTCCCTGATGATAAGGGAAGAGAGAGACAGAGAGATTGTGTAATGTAAAGTTTGTGTGCTAATTGGGGACGCCATCAAATGAATGATCTGATATGGAAAGAGAAGAGAGAAAGATATTATTGACTTTGAAAAATTTTAATGAATATTCTTTTTTGCTTAAAAGGAAGAACTGAATAACAATGGAAAGTAATCAAAGTATTAACATTTAATTGAAGACGACATTAAAGGAATAAAATCATACAAAGGGTTGAAAACCATAATGTTGCTATTCCATACACCAATATTTCATAAGCAAATCAAAATAATGTACGTTCTGCTTCACAGCAATAAGTCAATAACATGCATTCATTGCATTATGATTGAGATTCTCTTAGTACAGGATTGATATACATATGTGAATGGTATTACATGATTGGGTTCACATCTCGTGCAATGCTTTTCCGCTAGTAGGAATTATCATTAAGTATCTAAATGGTCCTTCATTGTCCCTCCTCCCCGCAGATTGAACTGACCAAGTTGTTCCAGAGACCAGATAGCAACGCCATAGAGAAGCAGCACCATATAAGTATCTAAATGGTCTTCATTGTCCCTCTATAGTCCTTCAGCCACCTTATTTATAAACGATAGATAATCAGTTAATCACTCCTGAACTATATAACTATAGACCCATCACTATGAAATTCCAAATCTATTATTTTTTTTTATATATAACCATGCTATAGGTGTGAAATATTCAGCGACTTTGCTAATAATTAATTTTTGCCAAAAAACTTAGCTGGTTACTTTTAGTAGAGTTTCTTCTTCCAATTTTTTTTTTTTTCATTCACAACACTCGAACCCAAAACCATATCTAAGGAATTCGAGTCCAGTATCACTTGGACCAATGAGACATTGGTCCAAATCTACTATTTATCTCATTGTCATATGTCTTATAGGTTTTTATATCAAATTAAATCAACATTTTTTACTTTAATTAATTATTTAATTAAATAAATTTTAATTTTTGACTTTTATTAATTATAATAAAATGCTTACAGATTATTATTAAAGTAATATTTCATTAAATAAAATTATTTTATTTTTTAGATTAAAAATTTTAAACAGCTATTTTTTTAATTTTAATTTATATTAAAAGATTAAAGTACTATTTAATCTTTTATTAAATATTTTTGAAAATTTTACGTTTTATGTATATTTTAATTTTTACATACATTCGTGTACTGGACTGAATAATTTTTAGTTATATTGTCATAAAGGTGATATGAATATTGAGACTGCGTTCTACAATATTGCAAATATATATAGCTGCTGAAATATATATGAGAGCAAATATACATGAGTGAGTAAATTGTATGAGATGTAATTCAAGTAATCATAAAAGCCCATTTAGAAATTTCTTCAAATTATTCAATGCTTATAGCATCCTTTCCCAGCTTCCCCATCTCAAGACAACCACCATTGCTGACAAGTTTATTCCAAAAAATCTTTAATGGTTGCCGTATACGTAATTCCTTTTTTTATCTAAAGAAATGCGTACGTCAATTAATACATTTTAAGTTTTTTCTTTTAAAACGCTTTTGTTTTATTTGACATGAAGTCGGTTTTTTTTATTTAGTATTTTTTTTATGTGTACATTTTTTTTTTAATGCAGACTTCATAATATATCTGTTATGGGATCTAGCCAGATAGAATTATTATGGGTAGCAAATTTTCTTTTCAAGAATTTAACATAGTTACATATCCAATATTCGAATATTCAAGACTCAAACTCAAAACTATTGATTAAGCTAGAACAAATCTATACTAGTTGATATATGCAATTAGTGGTACATTTCTATTTTTTTAATTCTTAACCATATTTTTATTGTAATCATCATAATTAGGGTTTTTGACTCCTCAGTGAGACTTTGAGGTATTCCTACAAGTTTTGATCATTTGAACCGACTATAAGACTAATTCTCGATCCGATATTTGGTCATACTTAGGGCGTGTTTGGTACAAGGAAAATTTTTAGTTTCCTAAGAATCTAAAGTTGGGAATGCTTGCTTTCCATGTTTGGTACATTATTTAAAAAATAATATTCTCAAAAAATATTGTTTCTTGAGAATATTTTTTACCTATGTTTTCTACAAAATTGTTCTCATAGAAGAGGTGAGAATCTTACTTTTCTGATTTGTGAGAAAAATTTTAATGTTATAAAAATGTCATGTTACCCTTTTTTTGGTAGAAACGTCACATTACCTTTATTAACTCATTTAATACAATTATATAAAGTTTTGAAATAATTTCTTATTAAATGTAATAAATAATTTATATGATTTCCAGGAAACATTATAAACATTTCGAAGAATGTTTATGAAATTATGATCAACTAAACATATTTTAGTCTTTTCTGATAATCATGATTCCTAATATTCATGATTTCCAAAAAACATAATTCCTGGGTGTGAAAAAAAATTCCCTTCTACCAAACATCTCGTTAAAGCTTCTCACCCCTCCTAAGAATATGATTTCTTAACCATACATGTTATATTCCTTGGATATTTTATAAATATTAAAAGTTATAAATAAATATTAGTACTTCAATCATAAATTTCGATATAATGAAGTTTAAACAATATTAAAAGGAAGATTTTTGTTGATTTGTTTGGATGAAATAATTTGAAATTTCTTATATAATAATATTTTATTAATTATTTTTTATTTGTCCATACATATTTTATAAATGGTAATTTGTTGATAAAAAAACTTATTTAATTGGTATATAATCTTTGATAGTATGATATCATGTTTTTGCGTACCTTTGACTTTCCTTGAGGTTTCCTTTAGGTCTCATAATTAGTTTGTTTTATTTCTAATATTATTAAAAAAGAAAATAGGTTATGTACTGATAATGTAAAATAATTTTGCACTGTTATCCAATCACAAATCATCATGTATAATAAGTTTGTTGATTTTTACAATAACTATCTTAAAAATCATACCAATAGTGATTTCCAATTAGTTGACAGTGTAAAACTTTTTACATTAACAGTATATAGTTGTTAAACTCTTATTAAAATTCATCAATTTTTTCCTAATTGTTAATTTATTTATTTTTGGCTAAATTTCTTATTGACAGTATTTTATTTTAGCTTTAATTAGGTATCCCAGAAAAGAAATTTTATTTTCTTTAATTATTTCAATTAATATTCATATTATTTAATCAATATTGGTTATGATAAAATATTTACAAGATATCACTAAAATAATATTTTATTAATTAAACTATTTTTTAAATGAAATACTTTATATATTTTTAGATTTTAATCTTTTTGTTAGTAAAATAATTTTTTAAAATTTATATTTTTTGCATATTGTGCATGTAATTATAATTCATGAGAGGGTTCAAATTCTCACAATTGAAACTTTGATACAAGAGGGTAAAGTTTTTTATTGATGGCTAAAATTTATTAAAATATACTACTTAATAAAATTTTATAGCATAATATCAATAAAGTTCAGCGAAAGATAATTAATTTCTTTAAATATGTAAATTAAAGTTCAATTACCAGATGGAAAACTCTTTTGTGGGAGAGATCAATCCACTCTAGTAATCTTTACGTTTGAAAGGGAATAATCCTTAAAATACACTGAAAAAGTTATATCATAATAATATTTTTTGTGGTGAGATCTTGTGTAGTGAAGAAATTTCACTACAGAGATTCTGAACCCGTAATGAGATACTAACTATTTTGTATACTTTTTTCTACAAAGTTGGTGAGTTTTAAAATGTTTTAAGATAAAAATTTTAAAAAAAAATTAATGACGAAAATAAAACATAAAATAAATTAAAGGGTGAAAAATAAATTTCTGCCTATCCATATCTATGTACCCTTTATCAACAGAGTTTAATGGCTATGCATTGTCAATATAAAAAATGTTAAACTGACAACCAATCAAAAATTATTGTTAGTATGACTTTTAGGGCCCGTTTGGTGGCCAGGATATAATAAAATAAGATAGGATAACTATCATATCCTGTTGTAATCCGTTGTTTGCTGTGCCAGTAAGATGATAATGTTATCCTATCCCTTATCCTATCATGTTGCTCCAATGTATTTCTTATCCTAAGAGGAGAGCTGGATAAGAAAGAAACAGGATAGGATAAGCTCTCTTTATATATATATATATATATAGTAAATATAATATATAGTAATATATATTAATTTATATATAATAATAATAATTTTGACATATAAATTTAATGTATATTATCAATTAAAATATTAAAAATTAAATAATTATTATTCAACTATTTATTAAATAAAATTATTTGAATAATAATTATAATTTTAAAAATATTATATAATTTTTTTATAATTTTAAAAAAGTAACTACATAAATAAAAAATAATAATATTATATAGTTTAGTTAAAATTGTAATTTTTTTGTAAAAAAATAAAAAATTAAATTAAAAGTCATTTTTAGAAAATTATATGTAATTTTATGAAATAATAATTTTATCATTTGAACATAATTTATATTTTATCTTATCGTTATCTGGTTTATTATCTAGTGTGCACCAAATATTAGATAAGATTATAGCTTATCCTGCTCTTATCCTATCATGTTCTTATCCTGCTCTCATATCCTATCCTATCTTATCCTATCCTGACTACCAAACAAGTCCTTAATGTAGTTATTGTAAAAGTCAATAAACTTACCATGAATGATAGTTTGTGATTGAATGACTATGTAAAACTATTTTATACTGTCAATGCATAGTCTATTTTTTTTTATCGATATTAATGTGACACTAAGAGTGTGTTTGGCCCAATTTTTATTTAATTAATATTATATATAATAAAATATATTTAAAATTAATTTTGTTAATTAAATTAATTTTTTTATATTTTTAAAATTAATTTTTTTAAATGTATTTATTACATGAAATAAAAAAAAACATTACTATATAATATAGTTATATAAAAATTTTTTATTTAAAAATATTTATAATGTTTATTATTTAAATTTCATTTAGATTTTAGATGTTTTTAATTTTTAAATTGTTGTTAAGTATTTTCATTTTTAATTACAACAATATATTTATTAAATACTTTTTGGAGTATTTGTGCAATACTATTTAATGTATATTGGCATTATTGAATTCAATTTAAATAAATTATTTTTTTATCTTACGTAAATATTATTGAACAATAATACAATTTTTTTTAAAATACTTTATCATTTGTAATTAATACTTTTGTCATTAGTATTATATATAATAAAATATTTATAAATCATATTTATAATTAAATTTTATTGATTAAAATAGTTTTAACATTTTAAAATTAAAAATTTAAATTTATATATTTTATTAATTTTATGTATTTTTGTTATTATTAAAATAAATTTATGTTAATTAAATTAATTTTACATACCTATAACTAAAAATTATCTTTACATAATATATTTTATTTTATCAATATATATATTAGTCTATTGTGTGAGACAATTGGTTTTAAGTAAATTTAAATTTTAAAATTTTTTACCTAACAACTTTTAACTTAAAAGAAGCTTTAAAACTAAAAAAAATAAAATACCAAAAAACTTCTGCTTATTTTTAAAACTCTTATTTTAAGCTTTAACATTAAAGTAGTTTTTAAGCCCAAAAAAAAAGGTGAATCAAACATAACCTAAGTCATTGAAACTGGATTAATGATGAAATATTTAAATAATTTATATAAAATTATAGATTTAAAATTTATTATCGTCATTATAAAAAAAATATTTATATGGCATTATAGTGCTTCTTTTTTTTTTTTTTGGTTTTTTAAGGTAGTTATAATTCGTAATTTAACTTTATCCTTTTTACTAGATAGGCAACTTAATTCTTGAAGAAATTATCACCACTAGTAGATTGAAAAGGGATAAATAAAAAAAATCATACAAAAAAGAGGAATTGAATTATTCTATCGTTTAAAAAACTTTTTGAAAAACTTTTTATAAAGACAAAGGGTGAATTTTAAAAGTGCTATCGAACAAGCATAGGTCACATAATAAGCTTTAAAAAAAACTGAAAAAAGGTTCAAAAACTTTTCATAAAAGATTTTCTTTCAAAGATAAATTTGACATCAAGATTCCCGCATAATTAGAAAGATAAAGGAGAGAAAATATTAACGCACGAAGTTTATATTGATTTATCCTATAAATTTAGGGCTTCATTTAGGCCTTGATCAATTAGCAAGATTTTCATTATATTTACACTTCTAATGTTTACCTCATTGTCTAAATATTCTTTTATCAGTCTCTCCAAGTTAATAATTAAGGTATTTTTGTTCAAACCACATTAGGTTTCACTTTCCTAGAAAACTCAAAAAAAAAAAATAATGCTATATGTGTAACGACTCGCTTGTCGCTACATGGACAACTAACAACTAATCCAACGCGAAAGATTTAATTTTAGACGAAAACTCTAGATTAATTTATTTGTGAAAAAGAGCATGAATTTTTTTATTTTCTTTTTGGCGAGACATACAACATTCATTCTTTTCAAAACTTTGACGTATAAAGCACAAGCAATCATCTAACATACTAAAATAACTCATGCATACATCACAAAGTATCAAATGCAAATTGTTGCACCTTATGGCACTTACAGACCAATGTCATCATCAAAGCGTCTCAAAAGAGAGTGGTGCGTGCATATACATCAGTGTGTCAATCAACAAAAGTACATCACAAAAGGGGAAGGAAAAATACATCACACACACCCTAGGCTAATCATACTTCTAAACACTACATCTAGGAAGGAGGAGTAGTAGGTGGAACATCAACAGGTAGCTCCTCAGCTCTAGCAAATCTACGACGAGGGCGAGGTCCCTAAGCAACTCTCCTTTGTAGTAGACACTCTGAAGCTCACAATCAATCCTCCAAGCTCCACCATCTCCCACAGTAGTCTCACGAAAGTCAATGCGAAGGGACCCATGTGAACGCAGTTCCGGATCATGGGCAGCGATCTCGAAACTCTGGGTCATCTCGGTATCTACTCCCACAAACACAATGTTCAAGATCATCACAGGCACGAACTACACGTGCAAACAATGCAAGGGTAAGCTTATGGTAATAATAAATACAGAGTCCCTAACTAATCTAATAATTACTTTCAAGAAAGAGAAAATACTAATATCAAAGGAGATTTCAACATTTTTAAATAAGCATATATAAACACAATACAACACAACTTCATGTAGTTCATGTAGACACTACTCCATGGAGATTTTTTCAACAACTCAAGCGGTCATTATGGAACATCCCTTAACATAGCACCAGAGCCACAAGGATCACATGGATTCTTTCAAGGCACTACTATTGGGGGAGCCCATGAATTGATCTTGCGGAAGTCGGTAGTGGTTTCGTCAGGATAGACGTACGTGAGTAGTGGCTTACCACGGCACAAGGTTCGCGATGACCTTGACCTTAATGTGGGATCTGCCCGTCTATCTATCCTCAAGGTCCATCGTCAACTACCCCACTCTTTCTTTCAGCACTACGTTGAGAGCTATACACTGACTCCCAACTTACGTGCCTACTCGCGACACCGTCCAAATAGGACTCATGCATATACATACATATCATCAATAACAATAGCAACTCAACATAGGCCAAGATGCACAACCTATTTTCTACAATCAATTCTCATTCTCCGTTAATTAGCGGATAACGTGTGTTATTAAAATTTTCAAACTCTGGCTTTTAAGTTTTTGTCTTAAATCTTTTTTTTTTATTCTATTAACCCTCTCTAATAACTTAACAACTAATATTCTCAATAATAGGAAAACTAAGAGGGGATTTTATGTCAACAAATTATACTTTTATATGTAAGAAATCATACTTATAATAGCATATTAAAGTATAAATAATATTTTAATTAATCAAAATTTTAGTCTCTATTGAGAAGATGATTTGTTGAAGTGAAAAGTTATTTCATTTTTTTTTAAAAAAAAAACACGTTGTTTTTATTATTATTATCAATATATATATATATATATTGATAATACAAATTTCGTTAATAATATATTCGGATTTCATTTACTATTCTCAATAATATATATGTATATTTGGATTCTCGAAATTTGTTGTAAGTTCCAACAAAGTCCTGGGAAAACTTAATGGATATAGCTTGATATAATAATAATAACAATACGGGCTCCAGCGTGATATTATAAATACTAGGCGAACTTAAAGGATACAACGTAAGATGATGATGATAATAATAATAATAATAATAATAACAACAATAACAAGGGTTTTAAGATTTAAAACATTGATATTTTAAGTATTTTGTGATTTCAATAAAACCTAATAACGTCAAATTCATCTCTAGCATTTTCTTTTTCTAGGTGCAGTAAATAACACCTGAGAATCTAATAAACACAGATTTATATATATATCCAAACAGTTCAGGTTTTTCATGTAATATAGAATCAAAGTGAGGCCAAATAAAATTTCTACAAGCATATATACCTACATTATTAACTCACATAATCATACATTATGACAAGAAATACATAAAGTCATATTTCATTTCACACCAAATCAGCAGGTAGCATATGTCAATATACCACATTTTCATAGTTAAAACAGAACCAAAGAGCAATAAATAAATTGCTACAGTATTGATAAATATCATAGAGTTAACAGTGAACAAACACAAAACAAAAATTCATCATACTAATGTGATTATATAAGAGATTGACAAAGAAAGAAAGCAAGAAGATGGATAAACTCCCTTACTTGTAGTCCTATTTTGTGTGCAAGAATGTTCCAATAGAAGAAGAATGAACACAAAATGGTGGGGAAGAATTTGCTCTATGTTTGCTCCAGCAGAAGGGTAAGAAGGATTTTAAGAAAAAGCTCCTTCACTGATATTTGTAGGCAAGATTTTTCTGTGGGGATACTCTTTGCTGTTTAAAAAGAAACGTTCAGGGTTCTTTTTTTTTTTTTTAAAGCCAACGTAATTTCAAAGGGGTTCAAGAAACCAACGTATAATTCAGGGGGGTTCAAATTATTATTCACAGAGGGGGGTCTTTGAAAAAAAAGGCTAACGTGCAAAAAGCTTGGGCTTTGAAGAATAGCATATTAATAGGTAGTAAGTTGATTTAGACTTTGGGTTAAAGAAGGGCCTTGGGTGGCCGTGGAAGCAATGCCCAAAGAGGCATTTTGCTTTTCAAAATTTGCTACTTAATTTGGCTAAAGTGACTTACTAAGAATGAGAGATAAGGTTTAACCAAAATTGGTAAATTAAAAATTAATTTACCTTGAGGTAGGTGTTAATTATCTTGGAAAAATGTGTTAGTGACACATTAGGATTGGTTCATGACAAATTTTTGACTACGTGTTCACTTACATAGTCTAATTTTACACTGACAATATATAATTAAAATTTTAATGTAATTAGAACTTCATCCAAATTTGTCACATAAAATCATACAAAGTATTTTAATTAAATTTTCTCAATAAAACTAAATTTAAATTTTCTCTTGTAATTAATTTCAGTCACTTTTAATCACTTGTTAAGAAAACACGGTGTTACAATATGAAAAATGACTTAGCTATTTATAAATATTTTCTGAATTCAAAATTTATAAAGCTTGTATTGCGCTACTCATTTGTGGATATATCTTACTTTAGTCTCGAAAATTGATTAATAAAATGAAATTTTTATAAATCCAAAGACTAATTTATACGTACAAATAAATGTAAAGATTAATTTGTAATTTAAAATAACTTTCAATAACTAAGGACCAGTTTTAAATTAATTTTGATTTTTTAAAAAACTTAAAGCAATTTTAAGTTTAAATATTTAATAGTTTCTTTTTTTTAAATAAGACTAGATTTTATATCGGTGCGTTGCACGGGTTTACTTAAATTATATATTTTTTTATATTTGTATTTATTTTTATTTTAAAAATATAAGTATATAAATAAAATCATTAATTTTTAAAATATTTAATAGTAAATTAAATATAATTACACTAAAATTGAAGAAGATGATTAATTATATTTTTAATTGAGCAAATGTTGTGTTCAAAAATATTAATCATATTAAAATTTATTATGATTTGTTCTTTCTTCAAGTGATTAGTGTTGCGATACTTATATGAAATACATAAATTAAAAATGAATGTAAGCATAATGAATATGAATATATAAATGTTTAAATTTGAGTGGTTAATCTTGTTATTGTAGATATTATGCTAACACGTAGTTGATTTTTGCATGTTTATAATTAATAATTTTAAATATATTTGTTGTAAAAAATAAAATTCATTTTAAATTTGTTGAAATAGTATGATTTTTATTAAATATATATATAGTTATTAATCATTTTAAAATGGTGTTTTAATTATTTAAAAGATATTAATTTTAATTATGGGATATTGTTAAAGTTTTGAGTTGGTTAACCTTAATGCGACATAAATTGAACACTCTTGATTAGTGCGATGAGATTAGTCTATTATTGTTGTTGTTGTTGTTGTTATTTAATTTTAATTTCATTACTTGCTACTTTTTAAAGTTATTTATCTATAAGAGATATTATATATATATATAGTTGTTAATTATTTTAAAATAATCTTTTTAATTATTTAGAAGATATTAATTTTAATTATGTGATATTGTTAAAGTTTTGATTTGGTTAACTTAAATAGAACATAAATTGAACACTCCTGATAAGTACAATGATATTTGTCTATTATTGTTGTTATTGTTGTTGTTGTTAATGTTATTTGTTATTTAATTTTAATTTCATTACTTGCTACTTTTTAAAGTTATTTATCTATAAGAGTTATTATATGTTTCAGACTTTATATCTTATAATTTAACTATTATAACGATTATTTTTCTATAAGAATTATAATTTATGTGTGTTACTAATTTTTTTAATATTATTACATACTACTTTGCATATGTTACTTTTATTTTTTTCTATTTCTAAATGAATTCAGAAAGACAATGCTATTAATAATAATAATTACACTAATATTGCATACTCTATAACTATTTTATATTTATGATATATAATGGGAATTTATTATTCTTTAAGGTTTAAATTAATAAGAATAAAAAATCATAAATTGATTGTTATGAAAAAACTCTATTATTATATTTAATTATTATTATTATTATTGTCTTATTTGTATATTAAATTATACATATTAGGCTTTTGCATCAATTTGATTGTCATTTTCAAAATGTTATATATATGTGAAGAAAAATTATGAAAAACAATAAAGTGAACCTACTACTATCATTACTAACACTATTGTTGTTTATTATTGTTGTTGTTGATATTATTATTATTATTGAGGTTTGAATTTATAGGAATAAAAACTATAACGTTAAAATTGACTTTGACGAATTTGAAAGAAGTTTATTTATGATTATTATTATTATTATTAATTTATAATTATTAAAATTGTGTAATTATTGTTATTAATGTAATCAATTTAATTCTTTATTAAAATTAAACCTTATAGAGATAGAAAGATTAGTCTATAATTAATTTATTTTATAAAAATAATTAATTATTTTTATATCATAATTCATTTGGACCAATTAATAAACATTAAAGTATATTTTTTGGTACATAATAAACATTACAGTATATAATAAACTATATAAATAACACACATAAACATATAATTAGGAAATTGAATTTAGTAGAAAAATAAAAATAATTAATTGGATAATTTAACTATATAAAATTCATTAAATTGTGTCAAGTGAATTACATAAAAAATATATAATAAAAAATAAAATTCATGAATAAGAAGTATAATTTTAACAATAATATGCTCCCTTTATGTTTTGTTAAACAAACAAAAAATTGTAAGTGAAAGATATAAAGTAAAAGTAATATTATTATTTTTTGTTGCTCAAAATGAGAAAGACTAATATATATATATATATATATATATATATATATATATATATATATAGAGAGAGAGAGAGAGAGAGAGAGAGAGAAGGGATCAAACGACACCGGTGTAACTTACACCAACTATTACTCCAATAACTTGATATAGAATGTGATTTCTATTGATCCAATCGTTGAATTATAATTTCATGTACCAAGATTGTTTGTGTCAATTTTTGTCAAAATTGAATAACAATAAGAAGGTAATCAAATGACTCATGTTTTACTATTTTGAAAAGTATATATTATGTTCATTTTGATCTATATGAATAAGGTATCAAATAATTTTGGATTAATATAAAATTTTGAACATATGATCTATGTTAAATGAACTTTCAATCCAATGGTGAGTTTTGGGATAAAATTATCCAATTAAAAGTTAAAAAACAAAATAAATAATAAAAGACATGAAGTAAGATGATATACCTAATGATGGTTCTCTTCCCAATACTCACTTTTCATCCCTCCCAAATTTGTTAAATGATGTTTTGCTGTAAGAAGTTTCTTCTCTTATCTACACAAAAAGTGACATTGCTGCAAGTAATTAAACATATTAAGCAAAATTCTCTTTTTATCAAACTAAGGTAAGCAAATGAAAAGATAAAGAATGAAAAAATACATCGGCTTGTCAACCCTAGACCTCAGTGGAAAAATATATAACAGAGAATAAAGGCACAATCATTATTTAAGAATTTATTCATTTTTATGAAACTGAATCTAAGAATTAATTATACCTGAAACAATACACTGCGCTTTACAAAAAAATTAATTATCCATCAAAGGAGAAATGATGACCTTTTAATTTATTTTTTTAACTTTAATTTTTAAAGCCCACCCACTAGAAATAATTTTTTTATAATTTTAATTTGATACAAAATTTGAAAGACTAATTTAACCATATTAAATGCAAAAATTAGAAATGCCCCTATATACCTTTGGTTTAAGCAAGGAAAAATTGTCCCAACATCCTTTCTTTATGCATATAAAGATATTAGACACCAAAATTCAAATTAATTTTTATGACCTATAATCAAAACTTCTCTTTTACGTTATGGAAAATAAAATATCTCTTTTCTTTCCTATTGAATTATTTATATTTATATCGTAGATTAAAATAATAATAAAATAAAATGCCAATTTATTATTTGTTTAAAAATATTCATATTTATTTAATAATATTCTTATTTCCATATTTAATTGATTTAATATATTAATATGAAATTTATTACAAAAACAAATTAAGTTAATGAGTTCTATTAATGATTACTATTTTCTTGTATTTAATTAATTTAATACTAATATGGAAATCTTTATATATCTTTATATATATATATATATATATAAATGAAATTTGTACTAAAATTTATGTTTGAAAATAATTTAATTTGAAATTAATATGAAATTATTGATTGATTAAAATGAGTCAATAATAGATTTAATGAGGAGTATTTTCCTATTTAATTGATTTAATAAATTTCGGTGGAACTAAACAAAACTTTATTATAAATTTCCTATTTAATTAATATGAAATTAAGTTTATTATGCAAGTCTATTTAATCAAAACTACTAACATATATATATTTTCTTAGTCAAACTTTATTTTAAATTTTCATATATATATATATATATATATATATATATATTTGAAGATAATTTTCATATATATTTGAATCTTTATATATATTTGAAATCTTTATTTTAAATTTATATCTCTATATATATTTTCATAAACAATCAATAAATTTATTTTCGAAAAAAATTTAATATGAAATTATTTTTGGAAACAATTTAATATGAAATTATTGATTGATTACAAAACCCTAACAAAAACCCCAAGAAATCATATTTAAAGCTTCTAAAACCCTAATGTTGGCAATGAATGTCCTTGAAACCCTACAAAACCTTATATATATATATATATATATATAAAGAAAAAGATATATTATAGTATTGATTATATATTATATAAATTATATTATTAATTCTATATTATCTAATATTATATATTATATTATTTATTTATTATTACTAAAATAGGAACGTTTAGCAATAATATGGATGTTTAATATGAAATTATATTATATATATATATATATATTATTGATTCTATATTATTTAATATTATATATTATTTTTTATTTATAATATTATTTATTTATATATTATATTTTTATTATAATGTGTACTCCAATTTATTTTCAAAAACAATTTAATATAAAATTAACATGAAATTATTGATTAATTAAAATCATTCAATAATAGGAGAATCTGAATAAAGTACAAAACTTTAGTGTCACCAATTAATACCCCAGAAACCCTACAAAACCTTTCTTTTATATATACTACAACATAAACCCATGCAATGCACGAGAGAATTATTGGAATTTTTTTATGTATAAAATAATATATTGACATTTTTGTTAATTTTTTATTTTCATGAAAAAGGATCTTAAATAAATTAAAATTTTGGTAATAAGGAAATTAATTTACTATATTATGATAGAAGAATAACATACTAATTATATATGAACTTATTCATTAACTAATAAGAAGAAATAGAAGATAATTTAATGTGTTTATTTTTCATTACAACTATAAATTTGAATTTTAAGTTTTTTAATAATGCTACAAATATTTCCCACTTAAGAAATCCTACACTATTCTCCATTTGAAGAATGAAAACATTTATAACATATTTTAAAATTTCAAGAAAGCATTTATAATATTTTTTAAATAATTAAAATTAGCCAATTTAAAATTGCTAATTTAACCATAAAATATTACCAGTTTCATCAAACATTTATAACATTTTTAAAAATTTAAATTTTAAGAAAACATTTATAACAGCTTGTAAATAATTAGTATTAGTAAATTCAAATTTAATTATTCAATTCCAAATATTTCCAGTTTCAATAAAACATTTATAACATTTTTTAAAACTTTAAAATTTCAAATAAAGTATTTATGGCAAGTTTTAAATAATTAAAATTAGTATATTTTAACCCTAATTGTTTCCAATTTTGGGAAAACATTTATAACATTTTAAAAAAATTAAAATTTAAGAAAGCATTTGTAACAGTTTTTAAATAATTAAAATTAGTATATTTAAATTTAATTATTCAATCTAAACAATTTTCGGTTTGAAGAAAGTATTTATAAAATTTTGTAAAAGTTTTAAATTTTAAAAAAAATTATAATAATTTTTAAATAATTAAAATTAGTATATTTGAATTTAATTATTTTACGTCAATTATTCTTAATTTTTAAAAGTTTAAAATTTCAAGAAAGTACTCAAAAAAAAAAAAAACAAATATTTACATTAATTTTAAACAACTAAAATTAGTAAAATTGAATTCTTAATTAGGGGAGGGAGAGACAAAAAGTGCATCAAGCTGCATAATTCAACATTTACTTTGTTAGGTGTGTCTTTTTAAGTTGGATGTTTAATTGTTTAACATCACGATATCAGAAAATGTCACTGTTTCAGGTTAAATCATTATATTAATCTAGCTATTAAAGCATAGTAAACGTTTTAAATATGACAAAAATGGGAATGAAAATTGAAAGCTAAGATATTGAACATAAGCCTTTAAAGATTATGAATGTGCAATAAGAACTCTTAGTTGCCAAGAAATTTACTGATCTTAGCCTACGAATGGCTCAAACATACTACAATCAATAACCTATACATTTTTTTGTTTAAAATATACGATAAGCTAAATCCTGGTTGAAAAAAGAAAGAAAGAAAGAATTCATTTTTTTTGCAATAATTAAACTTGCATAATTTATACTCTTATTCTTGATTGTTTCAAATGTTTATGTGCACGAAATACTTTTTTTAACAGGTCAACTGGACAGGTATTAAATTTATAAACTTTATATTATTATAATTATTTAATAAAAAACATAAAGTTTAATAAATAATTAAAATTTTGAAATATATCAAATTATTATATATTCTAAATTTTAAATATGTCAAAATATCAAAAGATTAAAAATTATCAAGTATAAATAATTTATAAACTATAATTATCATAGATATAACTATAAATTATTATAAAATCAATAAAACTAATAAATTATAAAATGGAATATTTATTGATATAAATTACTTTTAATAGTTATTGGTATTCACATTATGAATGTTGTGCAGACCTCCAATTTTCCAAAAAGGTAAAAATTTAGTACGGCTATTAAAAAGTATGCTTAAATTGACGATTAATTTGAGTGAAAAAATAATTGATTGAAAAAATAAATAGTAGATAAAGTTACTATTTTAACCCTATAATTTCTAAAAGACTAAAATGACTGTAATATCCTACAATTAAGCGAAAAAGTTGAAAATACTAAGTTATCCCAACGACATTACTTTTTTTTATTATAAATCAAATAATAATTATATTCATTGACCATTTTTGCTATATCAACACTTTAAATCAATTTGGTATTTAAATTTCATATTAATTTAATTTATCTCTTCTTGAGTTAGAGATGATGAAAATTATTAATTAGTGGCTAATATATGATTGAAATAAGTCAATATTTGATTTAATGAGTATTATTTTCATATTTAATTGATTTAATATATTACTATGAAATTTATTAAGAAAACAAATTAAATTATTGAGCACTATCAATGATTACTATCTTTTCGTATTTAATTAATTTAATATTAATGAGGTAATCTTTATATCTTTATATATATATAAATAAATTAATATAGAATTTGCACTAAAATTTATTTTCAAAAACATTTTAATATGAAATTATTGGTTGATTAAAATCAGTCAATAAAAATTTTATGATTAGTATTTCCTATTCAGTTGATTTAATATATTAATGTAGAATTTATTATGAAAATAAATTATATTAATAAATAGTATTTACACATTTAATTGATTTAATATATTAATTTTGAATACGTCATTTTTTGATTGATTGAAATCAGTACATATTTGATTTAATGAACAGTACACTAAAATTCAAATTGATTTTTGTGACCCGTATTGAAAATTGATTATATTGATTATCTCCAAAATTGATTATAAAAGCTTATTATATATATTAAATATACCTTTTATAATATATTTAAAGTATATATTATACACCGAAATTCAAATTGATTTTTTGACCCATAATAAAAATTGATTATATTGATTAAAATTTGAAATTGATTATAAAAATTGGTGAAAAAAACCTAATTAATATATTTGCAATAAATATACTTTTATATATAAGAGTATTTATTTTAAATATACATATATGAGGCTATTTTTATGCTTACGAATATCAGGTAAAAAGAGGAGTAATTAATATTCTACGTCAGATTTACAATTTAATGATTATTGATGTATTTTGTCATGCAATAAATTGTTTTCACATTTTTAATAATGTAATTATGGATAATCCATATTTTATATTAGATTTATAATTTAACGCTTACGAAACTATTTAATCTGTTTTACGTCTTCTTATTAAAGTAATTAATATAATATAAAAGTACTATTTAATATATATATATATATATATATATATATATATATGTTTTTATAATCAATTTTAAAAATAATCAATAAAATCAATTTTTAATTGGGTCATAAAATCTTTATATATTTTAGTTTTAAAAATACTAATAAACTAAAGTTGTACTAAAATTTTGTACTGAAATTATCTCTCTCTGGGTCAATTTATTGATAACTAGTATTTTAATTTGAGCATTACACAAAATAAATTTTATTTTTTAAAACTTAAATTTATAATAAATAAATGCTTCTGAATATATATATTATATTATAATTAAAATTTATAATAAATAAATATTTTTTAACATATAGATTTATTTTAAATTTATAATAAATTATTATTGTAATATAATGTTAATTTTAATTATTGATAATTTAAAAAAATAATATTAAAATTCAATTTAAAACTAAGATGTTGATAATGATAGATTGAAATAGATAAGAGGTTAAAAAAATTCCTAAAAACATTCTCGTTGAAGAATGATAGCTAAAAACACTCTTGTTGAAGAATGATAGCTAAAAATACTCTCGTTGAAGAATCACAGCTAAATACACTCTCATTCACGATAACTATTCCAATATATATATATATGATTTATTTATTTATTCAAATTTGATTCAAATTTATTTATTCAATTCTACTTAGCTAATAATGTTTTCTTTTATTTCTTATAACATTCAATTTTGTACTAAACTTATCTCTCTCTCTTAGTCAATTTATTGATTATTTAGTTATTTGTTCAAATTCATTATGTCAAAATCTAATTATTTCTAAAATAAAATATTTCTGAATTTTACTAAAATAAATTAATATGGGATTTATACTAACATTTATTTTTTGAAAACAATATCGTATAAAATTAATATAAAATTATTGATTGACTAAAATTAGTCGATAATAAGAGAATTTGAATATAATATCCGAAGATCAATTTGAGTTTACAAAATAATAGATTGATCGAATTTAAAATTATCTCTCTCTCAGTCAATTTATGATTTAATAAGTAGTATTTTCATATTTATTTGAATCATAACTGTTATATTATGTTATAATAGATTAAAATATTTATAATTATTTTCGATAATTATATAACTGATTTTAGTCAATTAATAATTTCATATTATATTGTTTACTAAAATAAATTTGAGTACAAATTTCATATTTATATATTTTAGTAAAAATTTGAAGATATTTTATTTTAGAATGAATAAGATTTTGAAAGAATCAATTTGAATTAATTTGAATAAATAAATAAATAATCAATAAATTGACTTAGAAAGAGATAATTTTAGTACAAAATTGAATGATATAATAAATAAATGAAAACATTGTTAATTTATTAGTATTTTAATCTATTATATATTATATAAAGATATAAATAGTTATAAATTATTCATATAAAAATAAAAGAGATATGAATAATTATTTATATATGAATAATTTATAATTGTTTATATCTTTATACAATATATATTATAGATTAAAATATTAATAAACTAACATGCTAATTTATTATTTATTTAATAATATTATTATTTATTTAAGAATATCCGATATAAAAAAAATATAACTGATTTTTTACTAAGATAAATTAATATGAAATTTGTACACCAATTTATTTTCGAATACAATTGAATATTAAATCAATATGAAATTATTGATTGATTAAAATCAATCAATGATAAGAAAATTTAAATATAAAATATGAAACTTTAATGTCGTCAATTAATGTCCTAAAAACCCTAATGTTACTATTTAATGTCCTGAAAAACCCTAAGATTGTCAATTAATGCCCCAAAAACCTAAAAATCCTAATGTCGCCAATTAATATCCTAGAAATCCTACAAAACTTATATATATATATATATATATATATATATATATATATATAAAGATAAAGATTACTATGATAATTATATAATAATAATTATATAATGAGAACTTTGTGAATATTTAAAAGTTGTAACCCGAGAGCATATTTTTACGCTTTTTATATTTGTTTTTAAATTTTAAAATTGTTAATAAGGAAAATTTTATAAAGCAAAAATTAGATACCATGCTGAAAAATCCTCCGGGTATGTGTGTGTAATCACACACACACATAATAATCATTGATGTTTTGATGGGATAATTCGTGACAATAGTATAAATATTTTTTACACTGATTTTTAATTACAAATTGTGACGTAATTAAAAATTATTAAATTTTACAATAATTATTTTAAAAGTAATAAATGTATTAAAATTGAATTCTTTTATAATTTTTTTCTGTAAAATATTGTATACACCTTCACTTTGGCGTTCTTCGAATCAAATTAGGCCTCACCTCGTAAGATGATATTGGGCTTCACCCTTTCAGTTAAACTTGATCCAGCTTATATTACATGTCCAGCAAATTTTAAATAGAAGTCAAACTTTTTCAGAGCCAATAAATTATTGGTTTAACAAACTTTTACACAAGTTACGGATTAAGGACGATAATCTGTTAACTCGAGTAATATAATCTTTTGTTCGGTTTTCTCTAGTTTTGTTGCTTAAAAACTTTTTCATGATTCATCAATCTTATTTTTTATATATATATATAGTTTATATCTTAGTAAATATCAAATAAATAATTTTTGTAACACAATTAATAATTTTACGTTGGAGAAAATAAGAGAAAAAACACTTTACATATCATATAATTTATTCATAATAATATTTTAATAAAATAATTAATTAGACATCAGACCAACTGGTTAGCCTTGCCTGCCATAAAGCCAAGTCATATGGGACTGACTCAAGTCAAAATAAAATATATTTAAAATTATATTTTATTAAACCAACTAACTCTTTTTATCAAGTTATTCCTCCAGTGATTGGACACAGCACATTTAATATTCTTACTTTCATGTCGTGATACATGAGTCATGACTCGCTTTGTTATTGCCACTTGAATAGTTAGTTGGGTTCCTTGGAGAGTGACTCTCCCGTTATAGTATGCACTTAAAAATATTTCGAACACTTTCTGCCTTGTGATGATGGTAATTTTTTCCAAAGTAATTTATCTTACCTTTGAATGCACCCCTCAGTGAAAATTTTGATTTTTAATTAAGATTCCCAGAAAATTGCTTCGCTTTACGAAAACATATCAAAATTTTAAAGTTCTCTAATGGTGATATTTTCACATAAAAATGCTTTTCAAAAAAATATTGAAAGTTGCATCCATCCACACAAAAGCCAGTGGTCAAAACTCATTACCGGCAAAAATTGTCTTTGACTAATAAAAGTATATTACGCTACCCAACTAATTGAAGTTCAAACAAACAAAAAAAAAAGTTAAATATATTTTACCAAATCATGAAATAAGGGACAAAAAAAAAGATGGGCACGTGCTTAAATATTACTTGCAGAGCTCCCTTGTGATTCACTCTATGATGTTGATATACAAGTTAAGTAAGACTCAATGATAGGCTCAGATTAAGTTAACTAATGATTTCAAAATGACATACTTATAAAGGAAATAAAGTCGAGGGAACAGAAACTCTATAATGTAAAGATGTGAAAAATCTGCAAAAGAATGCCTTAGTACACAAGTGATGCTAGTAAGGAGGAGCCCACCTAGGAATATGGTGATTATTATTTGGGAGCTTGTACAGGAACAAAAGTTAGTTTTAGAGCCCAGTACTAATCCTGCTTATTGGCCTGGCAATCTTAAATGTATTTTTTTTTCCTTACAAATTCCTAAAGCAGGTTGAGTTGCACAGTTTAACCAACTACCCACTCTATTACTCTAACACACCCACTCCATTACCATTTATATATACTCTTTATCTCACATACCAAACTTGGATTGAAAATAATTTATTTCCCACGTAAATCATTCTAACTTGCTCATAAAGACAAACAGGAACCTAAATATAACCCCATTCTAGGCTCCCTGTTGATAGATAGCTAGGCTAAGCTCAGGAATATTTAGAAGTTGCTTGCTACACCTAAAATTTGGGTTTAGGGAAAGATGAGAAACCGTATGGAAAGATTAGTAGTCCTTCCTTTCTCTTTCAGCTGTGCTTCCCATTCAAGTGTGGAATTAGGTGCACCCAAAGGAACAAAAGCAGATTCAAAAGACCCTATTGTTTCAAGTAGTCTCTGCTCTCTCTATCTCAGTATCTCTCTATTCATTTTTTTTTAGTGATTGGAGTGCTATCTGTAATTTGAGATATTCGTTATGCAAGGAAGACAAGAAGGACAAGATACATCAATCATCACAGCCAAAATGAAGAGAGGCAGCCATTCTGGGTTTCTGGTTCTACCAAAGCGTAATGTAGCTGCGGGCATACAGCGAATAATCAAGGGCATCAAGAATTTATCTCAATTATTTTGTGAGTAGAACAATCTCTATTCTTGTTAATTAATTTTGTTTGTTATGAATTATGGTTGGTCTTAATTACATGAAATTTCGATCTCCATTACCCGACAGAAATCAAAGAAAAAATCATTTTTTAAATACATATAGTTTATGGTAGGTGCATTATTTTTTTTTCCTTCTGATAATAATTCTCTTTTATTGGATCTTTCTCCTTTTTTTTAAGAGTTTAATAGTCATACACTGTCAGTGTAAAAAATTTTACACTATCATATAATCAGAAATTACTATTAATATGACTTTTAAAATGTTTATTATAAAAGTCAATAAACTTACAATAAATGGTAGTTTGTGATTAAATGACAGTGTAAAACATTGTCAGTGTATAACTATTAAACTCTTTTTTTAATATGTGTTTATATGTAATATGATTATTTTTGGACTAAGTATGACCTGTGCTACTCCGTTGGTCCAATTGAAATTGGTATGGGCCCATAACATTAGAAATTAAATGGAACATATATATGTAATTGAAATTTAGAGGCATCGCAGGGGTTAGATCAGAGGTGTGGTCTGAAATTTGAAGGGTGATTTTGATTTTAGGTGATTATATTCATTCGTCTCCCCTAATTGAAATGATTTTGTCCAACTGTTGAATATGGGGACACTAAATTCTAATTAAAATTGTATATACAACATAATTGTATTTAATTTTAGAGTCTGAATCCCACCTACTAAAGAAACGGACACAACATTAAACAAACGAGACCAAAATATATGAATATATATATATTAAAAATACTAATTAGTTAGTTGAAAAGTAAATAATGATAAAATTTAACAAAAATAATTATTAAATTATCTACACAATCAATAATGAAGTTAGTAACCTGAGTTGTGTGGCAAAATCTGGAAACAAGGAATTCAATAACTAATCACAAATTTAAAAAGAGACTTGCAAAGTTGCAAGAACTCTCAACCCCACGATGATCTAAAACTGCCTCTGTGTGTGTGGTCTAAAACTGTGTGTGTCGTTAAAATATATATTTTTTAATCATCTATACATTAATATTGAATTAAGTTATTAAAATTTGATTTATGTCATCCAAGAAAATTTACTATTGGTCATAATATAATTATATTTTTAAATAGATGATTAGATATGTGTTTAACGTTAGTTTTTGCTTAACACAAATGGACTGAGCTAGAGCCATATTTAAGGTTAATTTTAATTTAGTTGTTTGTTAAATTATTAATACATGTGTCTAAGATAATTTACCCACTTATCTCAACTCTCCTTTTTTATTTTCGCTTTGTTGCATCTTTGGAATGTGTCGATTGTTGAATATTTTCTTCACTTCAACTTAGTTTACAAAGAGGATGTCGAGGAAATGGAACCTGAGATGGAAATTGGGTATCCAACAGATGTAAAGCATGTAACACATATTGGAATTGATGGGTCAACCATTACAAATAATGTCAAGGGTTGGGACAATCTGAAGACACCTGAATTATTGTCTCTGTCTCCAATTTCATTCAAGCAATTTGAATTGGCCATGGCTAGCCAAGCTCACTACCCTCTCATTACTGATCCTAATTCCTCAAAATGTGATTAAATCACTTATGGGAACGTTGGCACTCCCAAGTCCCTTCTTCTAATTGTAGATTAATGATTATTAAAGATGATGATTGATGACGATGTATCTAGGAGTTCATATACAAGGTCACAAATTGAAAATTCATGAACGTTTGTAATCTCTTTCATCTTTGTTTTGCTCGGTTCTTGAGATTGCCTAAGCTTCATTACGTTTTTCAATGTGAAGTCTTCCACTTTAAAATTGAGTTTTTCTGTCTATAATATTTTCTCAATTAAAAGAAAAATAAAGCTAAGTAGGATTCACTTTGTAGAAAATTTTGGATCCAGCAGCCATTGGTTTCTAATAACGGTTAATAACTTACTTTTCTGATGTCGGTTCGCAAATCAGAGATCAGATTTGGCTCTTAATTAAAGATAAAATAGGTAATTTTAGATAAGAAAATCAATTATTGATATTAATTTTTTCTTGGTGAATTGTTATTGATATTAATTTACAACACATCTATAATTTATTATGAATATACATAGAAACAACCATTAATTTTCTCATAATAATTAATATTACTCATTTTACTCCAAAAGAATCGGATTCCCAAAAATCAATATGAGAAGTATCTTAAAAGATCCAATTGACACGTAAATCCTTTGGTAAGAAACAATTCTGAAGTAAGTCACACCCGACTATTCTTGCCTGTTTGTAAAGTCACCAAAACTCCATTTCAATGAAAGGAGAAAAAATTGGCTTTTAAAAAAACGCGCTTTGAAAATTAAAATGTGTGTTTTTACATTATAAAATGTATAAACTCCATCGGATAAGTAAAACAAACACAACCTCACCTAAGAATCCAATAGAGCTTCCTATCTAAAATGCAAAATAACTTTATCTTATTTTTTTTAATACAAACGAAGAAATCAATAACTTACCTTTTGTAAACAAGTATGAAACAGGAAAATAGTTATAAATTAGTAGCAAAATCTTTATAAATAAGCGTAGTTGTATTTTTAGTCCTCCTATTGTGATTAATATGTGATTTTAGTTTCTTAACAATTTTCTTTGCTCAAATATAGTTTCTTAATTTCTTTATTTAATTTGCTACAATTAAGTTTTTCCATTAACTTTTCTCTTTCTAAAACTTCCAAACTTTTCTTTTCTTCTCAAAATTCTGGTGATTTTTTTTTTGTGTGATTGAATCAATTAAAATATTTAACTCCCCTTCAATTTAAAATCCATCGATCAAAACATCACACAAGTAAAATATTGTAAAATTCCTCCTTTAAAACCCTAGTCTCACATCCTATTTTTGGCATACAAGTATAATGACAACATTGAAGTTAGAACTTATGACATCATACAAGTTACCTCAACCCCTCCACCACTAGACTGACTTGAGTGGATTCTAGTCTCACATCCTATAACTTCTTAAAATTTTATTATATTCCTGACTTCTAAAACTTTTAAATTATTTTATAGAGTTTAATGGATATATACTAATAGTATAAAAGATTTTATACTGTCAACCAATTAAAAACCAGTTTTTGTATGACTTTTAGAGTAGTTATTATCAAAGTCAACAAATTTACCATATATGGTGAATTGTGATTGGATAACAATGTAAAAAAAATTTACACAGTCAATGTATATCCTTTTATCTCTACTTTATATCATAATTTTTTCCTAAATTCTAAATTATTTAAGTAAAAAACAAATTTAAAAGTTATGTAGAAAGAAAGAAACACCATAGTAGGGGGAGACCTGGATTTGATTTTCACAAATTCTTGGAGAAAGGTGAGTAGTTCTAAGTGTGACTAAGCTCCAAAAATGGGGATTTAAAGTAAGGATATACACTGACAGTGCTATTTGAAGACCTAAGAAATTTTGAATGACCACTCACATTGTTGTTGTCAATTGAATCATCATCACCACTTGATGGAAGACTACAAAGGTTGCCCTCAACATTTTCATAGTCATTAAAAAATCATCAACTTTTCTTTGGTATTGTGTCATGTTCTTTTTCACTGAAATTATGTCCCATGTCATCTGCTACATTCACAAGGTCTCTTCTTTCATTTTCTTTTTCATTCAAATTTGGTCTTTTTTCATCTTCTTCTTCATTGAAATACTCTCTTGTCTCACTCACTTCTTCATTCAAAACTTTTCTAGTTTCACCCATTTTTCTATTAAAAAATTCAATTATTTCACCCTCTTCTCCATTTAAATCAAATCTTTTGTTACCTTTTTCTTCACTTAAGTAAGGGTCACCCACAGATTCATCACCATAGTCAATAATCTTTTGATTCTCTTCAATATCGTGCTCAAAATAAACATGTATCTTTTTTACCATTGCTAAGGGGCTATTATGCACATTTTCAATATATTTGTATCATTCTCTAGTACATGCAAACCACAATCCATTCCTTTGTCAAGCACAAGGAAGTAAAGGTTTTCAAATTGTTTATCACCTTTACTTTCTTTGCAATAAGTCATGCAAAAAGAACACATTCATATAATTTGTCTCCATTTCCTCATACACACAAATTTCACCATCCTTATACTCTATTAATCCATTATCATTTCATGTGAACTTACCCCCATGATGCAGAACAAATGTGATTTTAAATGTCATCCTACAAGCTGAAGTGACAAAAAATAACTTTTTCATAGAAAATTCAAAAAGTCACGGTAACAACGAAAAGTGAATGCATCAAACAAACAACTAATCAAACTTAGAATGTCATCGAAATGCTAACGGAGCAAAAATTAACTAAAAGATACATTAAGTCATCAACCAACACATGATCAAATAGATATCGCAATCAAAAGCGAGTAAAATAGAAATCATATTCTCTCAATGAACACTTAAAAAATGAAAAAAAATTGTAAAAGGGTTTTTTTTTCCATACTTGTCATCCCTGCAAAACACCAATGTTGGGTTTTCTTCTTCAAAATATGTTTTCAATATGCTTCTTCTTCCTTGTCTATGAAGGACGTTGTCTTTGTTCTTCCTTTGCCTCACTACGCGGGAAAACAAAATGTAGCTAAGGGCATTGAATGAAAAAAGAATGATGTTACAACTTATAAATAAGTTAAAAACTTTAACCTTTCATTTTAGTCCCTGGTGATTGGACATTTGACTTGTCAACCACGTGTGCCATAGGTGTGCCACATATACACTTAACGTGCCATGTAGGCACAACTGTTAAACTTAATGGATCAACACTAATGGTTGAACTAGCGTAAGTGACATATTACAATTTTAGGATTTTTTATTTTATTTTCTTGATTATGGGGACCAAAGTGACAACAACTTACAACTTCAAAGACTAATGAGTTTGGTAAAAATAGTGGTTTAACTAGTTGATAAGTATAAATGACATAAAATGAGTAAATCTCACATAATAACTAAATTATAAATCACAAATGATAACAACTAAATTACACATCTATGATAAAAAATATTCCCTCTAGTCCTTAATATAAGGCACTTGTAACAAAATTACACAAACCAATAAAAATAGTTAAATTAGTTGGTTTTATTGGGTTTTTTTTAAAATATTATAACATACAAATTTTACCTTTATTAATCATCCTTAACTTGTTATGAATGACGTGAAGACATTAAAGTTCAAATGCATTATGCATCGGGGTGGCAATATAGGCCCAAGTTGGCGGGTCAACCTGCATAACCTGATAAAATAGGTTAGGTTGGGTTATTTCAACTTGCTGAGCCAAATGATGGGTTGGGCTGGGTTGGCCTATCGGGTTAGCTTTTTTTATTTTTTTTCCTTTCATTAGGCTTTCAATTTTCAGCGCACATTATAGCTTTTTTTGTATTATTTAAATGTCATATGTGAAGTCTCAAGATAAAAAGACAAATTTTTTTGGTCATTAGAATTTAGGACAAATAAAAAATTATAGTTTAAAGTTTATGATTAATTGATCATTTCTTAAGTATTAAGTAGTTTTTTTTTTACTAGTTTTATAACTTTTTTTTCTCTTTTATAATTTTATTTTGATCATAAAATTTGAAAAAAAAAATAAGGCAAAAAAATAATTAAAAGGTTTATAATTTTTTTTAATGGGGTGGGCCAACTTAACCTAACCCGCAAACCCACCACAGGTTGGGTTAGGTTAGGATTTCGAACCTAATCAAAAAACAAGTTCAACCCAACCCAACTAGTTTTTCGGCTGGTTGAGGGCAATTGGATCGGGTTGGCCCATTTTGCCACCCCTAATTATGTACCACTATCAAATAAAGGTACAAATACTCAAAGTCTTTAATAAAGGTAAATAATGAAAAAAAATAAATGCTTCATAGGAATTGTAAACACCTTATAAAAAAAAACCATCAATATCTTATAAATAATGCCTTATATTAAGGACCATAGGGACTACATTACAAATTATTCATAGTTAATTAGTCACACACTATCAATATCAAAAATTTGTAATCTAACATAAGTAAAATAAATATCTAATACATAGTTCAAAAATAAATAAATAAATAATTGACTATGTCTTATTTTTCATTTTTAAGGATAATCCCAGATAGGGGTGTTTATAACCTGGCTTGACCCGTTGACCGTCCCAATTTAAACTTAATTTTGATGGGTTTGAGTTTAGAAATTAAACTCGATGTATTTTGATGATGGGTTCAAGTTGTATATTTGGGTTGTTCCAATCCAATCCAAAGTCCAATATTCTTTTAAAAATGTATAACTTTTTAAAGTAATTATATATTAATAATACAATTTCTTGACTTAATAAATAATGTTTTATGTAATATAATATTATATTTAGCCTATAAAAAACATAATATTATATTTATATTGATATTATTTATCTTAAAGTATATATTATAAAATATACCTTAATTATAGTTAAATACCTATTTTTTTTTATCTTTAAACTATATATAATATTAATATTAATATATTATGTCTATGAATAAGGTTAATCTAGTCTTGTCCATATACTTTAAGTTTTGATCGGGTCAAATTTGAGTTTAAAAAATGACTTTATCAAAATTTTGGGTCAAATAAGGACAATAATAAATCTGTCCTAACTTGTCCCACAAACATTCTTAATTTCAAAACATAATCAATGCAATTAAAAAAATATAGGACACAAAAATTAGCAAAAAATTATTTTATTTTTTTATGCCGTTCATTAATTAACTAGTATGGCGCCTGCCGACAATAAATTTGGCCGATCATGCTCACTTCATAAACTTAATTGGTATGTTTGTCCACCAAAATATATTTCTAAAATTAAAACATTATTTTTTAAAGCATATTCCATAGCCTTTTAATATATAAAACAATTCATAATTAAAAAATTATTTTTGTACAATAAAAGTTATACACAAATTTATATAATCATGAAAGAGATTGAAGAAGACAGAAAAATGTTCAATAAAATATGTAATGTGATTTTTTTGGGTACAATAATTGTATAAAAAATAATAATAATTGTACCAAAAAATGTAATGTGATTAAAAGAATTAGAAAAAATAGTATTATAAAAAGAGTTTAATAGTCATGCACTAACAGTGTAAAAAGTTTTACATTGTCATCCAATCAGAAATCACCGTTAATATTACTTTTAAAGTATTTATTATAAAAGTCAACAAACTTATAATAAATAGTGGTTTGTGATTGGATGACAATATAAAATTACTTTACATTGTCAGTGCATGACTATTAAACTCTTATAAAAAATGATGTAAAACTATGTTATATAATATAAATCTATAATTTGATGTACAGAGTAAGAGAGTGAAGTGTAAATTGATATATAAAATATAATATAAATTTTAGATTAAATTAAAACATATTGCTTTAATTTTAACCTAGTCGTACATTTTTTTTTTCCAAAAATTCTAATTTTATATTATTCTCACTTAAGCTTTAAACAAATAGTAATTTAACTTTTTTTTTCTCTAAAACTACAACTAAGTCTCATATAACTTTATTTGTAAATTCAAAAAAGTACTAGGTTAGAAAAAGAATTAAAAAAAATATTACTGTTAATAATGAAAAAAATTGTGAATTATTACACACTCAAAATTCGAACAAGTAAACTATAAAATTTAAGAAATAATTTATCAAAAATCTAAAATTATGTCAAGCTTTTGTCATTCGAGTTAACTTTATGTTCTAGAAGAGTCCATCAGTTTATGGTTTTTTTGTTTTTGTTTGAAATACCATTAGTTTATGATTTTTTTATAAAATACCATTAGTTTATGGTTTAGTGTGTACTGTTGAGTATAATTATCAGAAGATAACCCGTTGATAAGTTCCTGTCGGTTGCCGTTACTTACGTCTTTCTCTAACGTTCCTTTACAGTTCGTTTACAATTCCCCCCCCTCTTCTTCACTCTGATTCTTTCCATAGTTAAAAACTTTTATTGTAAAATTAGGGAAAATTATTTTTAATAAATTTAATTTTAAAATTTTAAATATAATTAAAATATTTATTTAAATTAATTTTAATTACAAATTTATATTAACAAGTGTGTCAGTAGAAAAAAATTAATTTTAAGTGTTTGTCTATAAATTCTTTTTTATCACAATTTTTTCAAACTCTGTTTAGTTTAATATTAAAAAATATTTTACATTTTTTTAATAAAATAAATATATTTTAAGCGAAAATAGTATATGCACTATCAATATAAAAAGTTTTTATATTATTATTCAATCATAAACTGTAATAAATGATAAATTAAAAAAATATTTTTTATTTTTAATAAGATAAATATATTTTTAGAGAAAATAGTATGTGCACTATTAATATATATAAAAAAATTATACTATCATTCAATTACAAACTATAATAAATGATAAATTTATTTACTTTGTGCATGTTTAAATTAACATGCAAAACCCATATAAACTTGCAAATTCACATTAAAATATGGCAAATAATGCATAAGCAACACTTAGTTACTTCAAGTTGATGTACCATCAGTCTCTCAATGTTAAATCAAACATATAATTTTATAATATTGGTTGACATTATAAAATACTTTATATTCACAATACATACTTATTAAACTCATGTTTTAATATAAATTTAGAGTTTAATAGTTATGTGTCGTCAGTGTAAAAGTTTTATACTGTCATCTAATTAAAAATCACTATTAATATGATTTTCAAAATATTTATTATAAAAATTAACAAACTTACAATAAATGGTAATTTATAATTAAATAACACTATAAAACTATTTTATATTGTCGGTACATAACTATTAAACTCATAAATTTATGTCTAACAATTAATTTAAACATATTAAGAATTAATATTAACCAACTTCTATGAATCCATTTCTTTCACAACAGTCACGTTAGAATAGACCCGCGAATCAGAATCCCCCCAAAAAAAAAGAGAGAGAATAGACTTGCCAACTAAACCGAGTAGTACAGCAGCGAAGGGCAATAAGGCCATTTCACATGTCCCCCTTAGGTGTCGGTGGAGTAGCGTGGTTCTTTGCCTCAAAGCCAGTCTGTTCTTGCTTAAACATCGAACACTTCGTGTCCCACCAACACTTTATACAACGTCGATTACCCTAAACATGTTCGACACATAACCACACACACTAAGCACACGTAACACCATCGGAGAAGGACCTTCCATCTACCAAACAAAGCACTCGCAGTATAATTTCATCGATTCTCCCCTTTCTCTCTCTCTGCGACCAGAGATGGAGACGGCGAAACGAAACGCTGTTTTGGCAATCGCGTTGGTGCTACTCGCGGCGGCGGCGAGTGTGGAGAGTCAGAACTCGGACACGAAGACGCTGGTGAAGTACAAGCACGGGAAGAAGTACTGCGACAAAGGGTGGGAATGCAAGGGCTGGTCAATTTACTGTTGTAACCTCACCATCACCGACTATTTCCAGACCTACCAGTTCGAGAATCTTTTCTCCAAGCGGAACTCGCCGGTGGCGCACGCCGTCGGCTTCTGGGACTACCACTCGTTCCTCGCCGCCGCCGCGCTCTTCGAGCCCCTAGGGTTCGGCACCACCGGTAATAAGACGTCGCAGATGATGGAGATTGCCGCGTTCCTCGGACACGTCGGCAGCAAGACCTCTTGTGAGTGTCTCCTATCGTGAATTTGTTGATTTAGTTTTCTGAACTTGATTATGAGATTGCGTGTCTGTGTGTGTGTTTGTTGTTTAGGTTGAGCTGGCAATTTTGAGATTGTGAGATCTGTGTATGTTGTGGTGTTTGAGACTTTGGATGATTTGGATTTGTTACTGTGCTGTCTGAATTCTGATTTTCGCGTATTCACATAGTCGTTGGCTCGTTGCATTTGTGACCGTTGGATGAAGATTGGACGGCGCATATTTTGAATGCGTGTTTTAAGTCTGACTTTAGGTTGAGCAAGCGGTTTTTTGAGACTGCGGTATTGTTATTGCGATTTTAGGAATTGTGATGGAGGAGATCTGTGTGTGTGGTGTTTGAGACTTTGAATGATTTGGATTTGTTATTGTGTTGTCTGTGAAGCTTGGAACTGGATTCAGTGCAGTCAATTTTTCACGCATTCACGCGGTCATCATTGTGAATGCATGTTTTAAGTCTGGTTTATCGAAATAAAGCATGAGTTGTCGGATGAACATCTGATGGTTCAGTTGTTGAATGTGTGAATGCATGGAAAAATGAATGATCTGGATCCGTAGTGAATTGTCTTAGATGTTTTGATTTGTGATTGACATGTTGCCTGATGTGTTTAACTAGCATTTTGTGAGGTATAAAGATGTTTGGTGAGAGTTGATAAGTCGGAGACATCTGATTTGGATTTATTGTTCGTGTTGTGGGAGTTGCATATAGTGCAGTGGTTGATTTAGTTGTGCTTTAATTTGTATAACTGTGTGTGGTTTGATCGTTCTTCTAATGCTGGTGTGCCAGGTGGTTATGGAGTGGCTACTGGAGGGCCTTTGGCCTGGGGTCTTTGTTACAATCATGAAATGAGTCCTATGCAGTCATACTGTGATGACTATTTCAAACTCACGTACCCCTGTACTCCTGGTGCTGAGTACTATGGACGTGGAGCCATTCCCATTTTCTGGTATGTGTATGTTTTTTGTTTGGCTGTACGGAAAATGGATAATAGAAGCATATTTTCCTGGTTTTGGAATTCCCAGTTGTTTGACTAAATTGCTTTGTAATACATGGAGAGGCTAAAAGGTAGCTAGTCTTAGAAAGTTTCTTTCTCATTCCTGAAAATTGTCATTCTTCTCAAATTTGTTCAGTGTTGTTTTAAGGTTTCCGCAATATTCCTGATCAGTCAGTACCAAATCAATCAGCCTTGTTGAAGGGTTAACCCACACCACAAGGTTATTTGTTCTTAATTTATAGCTTCCCCTCTTGTCTGAAAAAATGGAGTTAATGGATAGCAGTTAGGTTCTGGTGTTCTCGCCAATTAATTTATCTGAAGTACCTCAATGACCATGATCATCAAACTCACTTTAGCAAAGAAGTTTGTGGTTTGAGCAGTCTATGAAATGTAAATGACACATTTCATACACAGATAACTACTATAAGGTTAAAACCTTCAAAATATCATTTAGCTGCCCATTGTGGCAATTATAGGTCCTACAAGTCATAATAAAGAAAAGATAGGAGTTAAGTGGGCATTGCAAAGTTTTGAAAGATTATAGCAATGAGAAAGAACCTGTTGCAACAAGAGATAAAGTAGGATAAGGGTGGGGAAAATAGAAAGAAAAATGCAGTAATTGATCAGTTACTGGGAGATACAGAGCTGGATTTCTGGGTTTGTGTAGATGATATATGAAATTATCAGTGATACCAATGAAAATTAAAAATAATATATGCATGTGCAGATTTTCTGTAACACCAGTCAAATCTTAAACCTGTTCCCAAACTTTCTATTGTTCTGATATACAAGTTTCTGTTTGGTCTGAATGGGTAGGATTTTTGACCATATCAGTATAATGGCAATCTGATCAAATTAAGTAGCATCTCAGACTGTCAACTGTACATTTTGTCAAAGAAGAAATTGTTTTGAAGATTTAAACTAGTATTTTATGCATATTTTCATGAAAGGCAGTTCTAGTTATATTTTATTGGAGCCAGTTTTACTTGAAACGTATAGATAGGCAATAAGAAAATGATTTATTAGGTTTTATCAACATCATTGTGCTTGTTGAATATGGAGCTTGTACTTAATGGTATCATCAATATAGGAACTACAACTATGGCGCTGTTGGAGAAGCTTTGAAGGTGGATCTACTCAGCCATCCAGAATACATAGAGCAGAATGCAACCCTTGCTTTCCAGGCTGCAATTTGGAGATGGATGACACCAATTAAAAAGTCACAGCCCTCTGCTCACGATGTCTTCGTCGGCAACTGGAAGCCTACCAAGAATGACACTATGGAGAATCGGGTTCCTGGTTTTGGCACTACAATGAACATTCTCTATGGGGATGGTGTTTGTGGACAAGGTGATGTGGACTCAATGAACAATATCGTTTCCCATTACCTATATTATCTTGACCTTCTAGGTGTTGGTCGAGAAGAGGCTGGGTCCCATGACTTCCTTACATGCGCTGAGCAGGTTCCTTTCAACCCATCTTCCAAAGCTGCCTCATCATCTTAGATTATATTTATTAGCATATGATATTGTTGTGCCAATCCCTTTGAAAGTGTAAGTTAATAAGGGTTCTTGAAATTATTGGTATGCAATAATTTTGAACTGTGTGGCAGTGTGCGGATTCTTTATAGCTTTTGTTCGTTGTTGTGTAGAAGTTAAGTCATTTGTAATATCATTCGTCGTGAAAAATCTGTATCTGGTATATATTTACGTTATGGGCGATTTTGTTATTTATATATACATTCCTTTGTTGTAATGTTAATTTGAATATGTTTATTTCAAACAAAATCTATTCCGAGTCATCTAGGTCTTTATTAGTGGCTAACAATATAAATTATTTATGCCACACATTTAAAATTACAATTAAATAGCACTATTGTGCACCTGTCACGCAGAGGAAATTGATTTGCGTGTTAAATTTTAACGTGATAAGGTTATGTTCTAATTTTGCATTTGTTTCTCTTTTGATAGACTTTAAATATGATAGACATAAAAGTCTGTTTTATGTTTAAGAGGAGAGTAATAAATATTAAGTCTGTTTTGAGAATTATTCTCCCTTCGGGATGATTGTCTGGAGTTAATCAAATCTACCAGAAGCAACACACGAGATAGTAGTATGTTGATGAATTTTTGTGAAGCCTATAATCAAAGCATGAGGTATGAAAATGTTTTCAGGAAGTGTACTCCATTCTAATTCAAGTAAGGGAATCTTGTAGGTCTCAACAAAAATTTACCAAGTGATCCCTACAAATCGTCTGTAAAATAAGTAACACAAATCTTCAACCTAATAAAATTATCTTCTTGGTCGAAACATGATCAGTTGCCAAATTTGTCCATAAATCCAAATTTAACCATATGAAAACTTGAAAGGAAAATTCTTGTCGTTTATAGAGATAAATAATTAAAATTGTTAATGGACCGACCCGTTCATACAGTAGGTCAAGTGTTCTTTATGATTATTTGTGGGCCAATATCGTTAGTACGATCACAGGCCGAAAGTCTGTATTCTATTTGTCGCAACCAGGGTTATTACGGAGATGGCACAAAAATAATTTTTACATGGAGTCACTACTAAAATTTTATTTGAGGGGAAAATACTGGAAAACCCTAAAAACATGGTTTTTGAAATCAAAGGTAGGTTTGAGAGTCGATTACGTGTAGGGAAGGTATTAGTACCCTACAACGCCCATTAAAATGATATCTCTAATTAATTGTGCAAAACTATGTAACTTTTATAAATATTTATTTTACCTCAATAAAAACAAGAACAAAATATTATTTTTTTGAGATTTTTATTTTTATTGTTTTTGTTTTATTTCCAAAGATAAAAATAAATTTGATTTATATATTTTTTTTTAAAAAGAAAGAACTCTAAACTAAAATTTGAAAGGATATATCTTATAAGGACTTTTATCTTTTATCATTATGGCAATGAAAATCTTGAAAAGATATTCTCATTTTTATTTTGAAAAAAAAAAGAACTTTTTAAATTTTATTTAAAAGAAAACTCTTGCACAAGGATTTTTGCTAGCAAATGGCTAGTCATTAAACCCTCACAACTCAAATGATGTTAAAGATAGAATGCTATTCCATTAACGCTATTGGTTATTGCACATTTGAATAAAATTTATTTTTTGAACATTTTGTCAAAAGAAAATAACTCTCACGCACAAGAGTTTATGATAGAAAATGGTTATTTTATAAACTCTTATGATTTAAATAACATTAAAGATATAATTGCTACTCAATTAATGTCACCAATCATTGTATGAGTTAAAATTATTATTTTTATTTAAAACCACAAATACTATAACTAAAATGAATAAAAATGTAAAGTCAGAACCTCTTTTTTTTATTTTTCAATGAATCATATCTATTACTTTAAAAAAAAGAGAATGAAATTAGCAAATATAATAACCGCAACGTACATATCCTTGGAAGTAAAGCCAAGACCCTTTAATGGTTTTTTTCAAATCTAAAGCTAAAACAAACCATTTCAATATCCTAATATACTAAACTTGCGTTAAAGCGAAACGTACAAGTCACCCACATACATACATGAATAAAAAAATCGCGAGAGAAGAAATATTAACGAAGAAATAAATTGTGAGACGCCTATAAAGAACTAATGTCAATTAGTGGAAAAAAAAAGTGAGGAACATACAGGGGCAACGTGAACTTTATATACTATTGGCATTCATTATCAACAAGTAAGAAAAAGTTAAAGAGAGAAGAAAAAAAATATACAGTAATGTGATGAATTGAAATGATAGGAATTGTGTCCTATATGTGTATAACATAGGATAATGGTGAAAAGGAAAAAAAAATAAATAAAAGTGAGAATAAACCTCTGAACGAATGGTCCTTCTTGATTTACTTTCTACGCCCAGGTTGCTTTGCTTTAGAAGTGTTGCTGCTGGTGTGAATGGTATGTAGTAGGGAAAAAAAAATCGTGTGAGTGAAAGAGATTGTGTTGTTGAGAGAGCTTTTCTTCGGTGTCTTTGATAGCCTTTTTTGCTTCTTGCTTTTTGATCCCTCCCTTAGAGAGTGAGTCTGTGGGTATTAAATAAGCAAACAAACTTATCTCTTTGTAACCACTCTAATCACCTGTATCCAGATCTAGATAATGGTATCATATAAATTGGTTATTCACATTGTTTATAATTTACCGAGCCCAATGTTGCTTGGACTACAATGCTAATAGTTTTTTCTCAACTCGTTTTTGCTATTCACACCATTCTTGTATACTTAATTTCAGCTTAAATATATTTATAGTTTTTTAAAATTTGGGGTAAGTTTGTATTTTATGTTTCAAATTTAAAATTGATTTTTTAGTCCTTGTAATTTGAAAAAAAGCTTGTTTTAGTTTCTCTACCCAAATATCTTTTACTCAAATGTCACTAGAATGAATACTTTGAAAGAAAAAAAACACATGTAGTAGACTGTTTGATAATAAGAATGGAAAATCAAGGCTAGTTGTCACGTAAACGACTTGTAATTCATTAGCTAGGTAAGTGAAGTTTCTAACGACATTTAGATGGAGGGTACTAAAATAAGTTTTTTTCTTTCAAATTGTAGGGATTAAAAAGATAAATTTTAAATTTGAGGAATCAAAAATAAATTTAACTCAAATTTGAAGAATGAAATCTTATTTAAGCCTTTAATTTTTTTCAATGTATGTTCTACAATAGTTAATACATTGAGTTCAAATATCAATTCAAATACACAAGGATATCATAATTTGATCAAGTCTAATATTTGGGAAGTACAAGTCTAAGAAAAAAAATACATCTAAAATAAACATTTAGAAAAAAAAAAGAACCTAAACAATTCAATCATATTAGAAAAGAATATAATTTTACTTAGTGAAGCTAGGCTAATTTTACCTAAAATAAGGATCTAGGTGAAGAATTTACTCAATCTAGGACCTCAAATGAGGCTTGGGTTGGCATTTAACATTATGTAAATCCTACTTTTCTGACTTCCCAACAAAAGATTTTTCCTCTTCACCTGATTTTGTTGTTGGAGACTTTGAGTATTACTCTGCTTTCGAGTTCCTTCCACTGCTATATCTCTACCATATGTTTGTTTCTTCCAAAAAAATAAAAAAAAGTGGTTCCATAATATCCCCTACATGTCAGAATCACATGGTTCAAAATGCGCCTCTCTAATAACCTAGCCCCTATCATTTGTGCTTAGTTACAACTAATGTTCAACACAAAGATTTCTTTATAATTCTTCTTATGTTACTCTTCTAGTCCAGTGATTAACGAATCGATTGTGTAAGTTTTAAACTAATTCATCGTGTCCTCATAACGTTCTATTTTACAATTGGTTTAAGTAGAACTTTTGCAGTTAATTTTTATATTAAGTTAGATAGATGTTTTACTTAGTCTTTGATAGATAGGATTTCCATAAACACATGGGTTTCACTATTAAGTTTAGATCATTTTTTTTTTTAAAGTAAAGTTTAGATCATTCCTAATAATCGAAAGAATTAGAAAATTTGGGTGACATGTCATCGGTACTAACAGACCTAGGCATTACAATAAATATATTTGTTTCCTTTAAATCTTATTGCCATAATTTTATCATATTTGCTGTTTAGTACTTTAGTTTCCAAAGGTTGAATAATAAAAGGAAAAGTGATAGTGTACTTAGTTCCTCTATATGATTCTAAGATATTGGAATTTTGTATTCCTATTGACGTATTAATGATCTAGATCATGTTCTTCTCAAAAAATAAAAAAAACGATTTAGGTCAAGTTTACGAGAATTTCAATTCACAGTCTAAGGCCACAACTTGTAACAACTGTCTAGCTATGGTACAACAATAACCCAATTCCATATATATAAGAGGGAGGAGAAGAAAGCGATTTTACAACTTACTTCTTGGATTAAAAGGGCAACAACCCAACAAAGATAAAAACAAAGGAAGTGTAATACTCAAATTCTTGGGTTATATAGTGAAGTAGCCCGTGTTGGAAAAAAAAAGAGACACAAGATAAGACAAGACAAGACAAAATTAATTAATTAATTATAATAACAAGTTAGCTTAATTTATTTAATTATTCTTTCATATGAATATTTCTAACACTCCCTCTATTAATATTTTAAATTCCAACAAAGCAATTCCTTAATAATGATAATATTACAATAAATTCATTTTACGTCCAAAAATAAATTCATTTAACTTTATGAAAATTATTTTTTAAAATTAAATTAATCAAATTTTTTTCGAAATTTTTGTTTATTGGAAACAAAAATATCTTCACAATTACGGAAGTATATCAAAAATAATTTTTTTCATATTCAAAAAATTAGGGGAAAAAAGAAAGGATGTCACAGAGTTCACGGAATGGATGGATTTATTTTGAGGGAAAAATATCGAATACAATTATATCAGTTTTGTTCGCTGCCTATCCAATCGGTTTAATATTAAAATCAAATTCATTTCTAAGCAATTTATTTTGATTTAAATTGGATTGATTTTCATTTTCTCAAAAGTATTTATAAATATTAAAATAAATTAAAAAATAAACAAATTAATCTAATATCAAATATAGCCTATTGTATACAACTCACAAAATAATTTAAAATATAAATTCAAATTGTAAGTTAAAGATAATTTAATAATTTCGCAAAGAATAAATACATCATAGATAAAAAAAATTAATTCATATAAATTCTTAAATACACAATTATGTAATCCTCTCTATATATAAATTAGAATAGTTATTTTGAACAAGAGCGTTTTTAACTGACTATTTTTTAATGGGAGCATTTTTAACTGTCATTAGCCAAGGAGAGCTTTTTAAGGAATTTTTTTTAATCTTTTATCTCTTTTAATCTATCATTTTTAATATCTTTAGTTTTGAATTGAATTTTAATATTTTTTTAAAAGAAATTATCAATAATTAAAAATTAATATTGTCTTATAATAATTGTTTATTATAAATTTAAAATATAATATATATGTTTAAAAATATTTATTTATTATATATTTTAATTATAATATGATTTATATACTCAGAGTATTTATTTATTATAAATTTAAGTTATATAAAATAAACATTTATTCTATACAATGCACAGGTTAAAATGTTAGTTATTGAATAATCTTAAATACATGATATAGTTCAATTTAATTTGAATAAAATAAATTTTTAATAAATTTTTTATTTTAATTTTTCAATTTTCAATTTATTTGATTATAATTTCCCAGTTCAGTTGGTACGATTTGCATTTAATTGAATATGTTGATCAACACGCCTTAAACTTATATAAGAAACAAGGAAAACACAAGTCTCTTCTCTCTTTTCTTTCTCCCATGAAATCATTTGTAGACTTTTCCGAGTCCCACGTTAAACCTCCTTAAAAAATGTTGTCGGGACAAACTTGTCGGCCAGATCTACAGTCAAATAAATCCGACTTTGGACCAACAAGGTTACTCCCTCGACCTCTTGCCATGCATAAAGTTTTTCTTTTTTCTTTCTAGTAAAAATTAATTTTAATAATCAAATTGATGCAAAAAAAATATTCTTTTTAAATAATAAAAGTTGGGTTTGGGTGATTGAAATCACGGACTTTGTTGACTGAGTCACCAACATGTTCACGTTCTCAAATCTCTAGTGTTTGTTTAAGTGTGAAACCGACGCAGCAACGCTCATGGAAACTAAACACGTGCACGGTGCACACCATTCACAAGCTAAAAATGGATGAATCTAGAATGTTGTGAATTTAGACAGAAAGGATATTGGTAGTAGAGAAATGTTAGCAATACATTCTTAACTACTCTTTTATTATTGGTTAGAATTTATAAAAATAACAAATTTTGATAGTCTAACTTCTAAATAAAGAGTAAGACTTATTAAATTAGAAGTGAGACTTACTTAAATTTATATTTTTCAATAAATTCTAGTCAATAGTAGATAGTGTTAGAAAGAAAGTATTTGAGAAAGTGTTGCTAGCACTTCTCTTGATAGTACATTTTGCTTTACACAACCTTTCCATTAAAAAACCTTCAACAATCTATTTTGTCTTCATAATAACATTGATTATCCTTATTTTTACTCAATCAAATCACTTTAAAATTTATTTTTGAAGAAGTCTTTACACAATGTTTTAAATCAGTTTACCATCCAGAGTAAATCAACTAATACAAGATTATTTCAACTTAATTAATGATTTTGAATTCAAAGTCTGAGTATGCAATTATGTTAAATACTCTAAAAGAAAATTTTACTATTTATAATGGTCCTACTCAACTAAAACATAATTGTTTACCATCGAGTATGTGAATGAACTGCCGCAGGATTATTCTAACTTAACTAGTGGTCTCGAATTCGAGTCTTAGGTATGCAACTGCATTAAATACTTAAAGGGAGAGCTTTGCCACTCATAATGGTCTTACTTGACTCAAGCAAGATTACTTCCTTGAAGGATATTTGTGGTCTAGACAAAAAAAAAGCTTGATTGTCTCTCGTAAAAAGTATTTGTGGGCTTGTATTAAAAAAATATTTTTTCAAATCCTTATAATTAATTAATGAGTCGTTTATCATGAGAGGAATTTATCTCTTTTTTTTTAAAATTTTTTACACGAAGAGAATTTACCGCCCCCCCACCCCCCCTCTCTTTTTACATAGTAGACAATTTGAAAAAATGAATTTCTCCAAATTATTCAAACTGTTTAGCATTCATAGACTATTTTAGTGATTTTGATAAAAAATTACTGAGAGTAATATAAAGACTAAGCACTTAAATTAGTTCTATAAATATACACATGATATTAAATTGGTGTACACAAAATTTTTAACATTTATTTAACTCTTTAATATCTATAGTAAATATTAATATGAAACATTAATTTCATCTTTAAATGAATGTTCGATTTTATACAAGACTAAATTTATATTCAAAACCTTTGAAAGACAAACATAATATTTTGTTTATCATCGTATAATTAATTTGAGTGTTTATTTTATGATAAATAAGGTTAAACTTAATTTATCTCTTTTTAATTTATGAAAATTGCAAAGATGAACCTATTACCAAATATAAAAGCTTACTCTTACATAATAAAAAAAGAGTTTAATGACTATACACTGTCAGTATAAAAAGTTTTACCCTTCCGATAACTCATTACTCATTATTATTATTTTTTTGTTCATATCTAAGTCAAAAACTTATTTTGTTACTTAATTAAATTAATTGTGCACTCCTTTAAAGTTTTATTTTTTAATTTATTTCTTTTAAATTTAATTTAAATTATAAAATACTTGTGAAATACACGGATTATTTACTAAGAAAATAAAATATGACAACTATAACAATTCCATTTTATACATATTTTCAATGTACATCAAATTAACAGTGAATGTCAATGAGTAAAATTTGACAACTATGACAATTCCATTTGATTCATGCTTTAATTGTGCATTAATTAATAATAGATCGAAAACGACTAATCTTTTAGAAAACAAAAATATTAAAGACGATATAATTTTTTTCAATAAAAGTCTCTGTCATATACATGATTAATAATTGAGTCCCAACTAACATATTTGAGACTCTCTACTTAAGGTTTAAGATTATCTTCAGTGACATATTTATTAAAAATACTATAAATTATTTAATTTAATTTATTAAAAATACTATAAAGTAATGCTTAAAACTTATAAATGGATGAGATGTATTTAATGGACATTCTCATGTTAAATTTTAATGGAGAGAATCTTTATCCCTCTATTTTAAGGTAAAGAGATCGTAATTAAGTGTTACTTTTCTAAATAACTTTTTTTTTGCACACACTACATATATTTAAGAGACTATTATGTTGGGCTCAATATTATTATGATTTAAAAGTTACTTTAAAGTTAAAATTAAAAATAAGAAATTTACAAATAAAATAAAAATTGTTTAAAATTTTTATTTTAAAATTTCTTTAAAACTAAAAGATATATTTGTTTATTCCATATCAATTAGTTCAACATAAGAAACAAAAAGAGATTATAACATATGTATCTTATTTTAAAATTATTTTTTTCTTTTTTTTATATAGAAAGTAAGTTTTTTTTTTTTAAAGTTTTCTTCCAATTGTATTTGACCTAATTTCTTTTTTAAGAAAAAAGAAAAATTAAAAAAAAGTTGAATCAAACACTACTTTAATTATTTTTTTTATTGAAGTGACTAATCTCTTTTTTATGTGTACAATAGTGATAACAAGATTAGAATTTAAAACCTTATACATACTATCCAAATCTTTTCTTGAAATGACCTAACCTCTCCCTTAAAATGAAAAGATGCTTAAAATGAATATAACATGTCTTAATAAACTTTTTTTTTATACAGGCAATTAGAAATTAAACTCAAATTTTAACAACAAAGAAAAGAAATTAAACTCAAATCAATGAGCTTAGCAACATCACTTTTCGTCATTAATTGATTTGACCGTTCAAACCACCGGCGTCTGGTAGCAGAGAAGAAAAGATCAAGTAGTGATTAACAACATTGAATTTAGTCATTAAAACTAGATGTTGCGTAATTTAGGTATTTTACGAAATTGAAGACCGTATTTGAACCGAAATTGAGATAAGTACACGAAGTTCATCCGTTATATTAGGTATAGTCTTTGACATATTTTTGACATAATTTTATTATTTAATGAATTTGTATAAAATTTACTGATAAAAATGGGTTTAAATTATGTAGTAAAATATTTTACAAAAGATGTATTTAACAATAATATTAAGTTGAAAAGAATATATTTATTATATTTTTCCGTTAACGACTATGGTTAGTTATAACTTATAAGACCATCACTATTTTTTCTCATTCCATAATCCTATCCATCCACTCCCCGAGTAATCCAATCATCGGTGCCGTCCAAGCCACGTGTCACTGTTATTTATCACAACGTTTTTTTTTTTAATTATTTCTCAATTTCTCAATCTGCTGGTACACATTGTCGTTCTGATCTATTCTTTCTTATTTTCCCTCAATCAATATATTCCATATTTTGCGTAGCGGAGAAACAAATTCTGTTGTCACAGCCATTGGTCGAAAGCCACCACCTGCCGGTGACGCACCCGCTCGTGACGGTAGTGCTGCCCTCAAGGTTTTCCAGAACAAGACGAACGCGTCGTTCAATTCTTCAAACGGGATTTTTGGTTCGTCGATTCGCTTCTCAGTTTTGGCGTGCGAATCGAAGGAGAAGGGGAGAAAGCGCTGGATCGAGAATCTCGATTCGCTTTTTGTGATTTGACGGTTTGATTGCATGTTATTCAAAATACGCGTTTTGAGTTCCGATTCACACGCTTTTGGACGAAGTTACTGTCACATAGGTTGATACGCTATTGTATTTTGAGTTGATTTGATCGAATCGGATTTCACTGCAATCATGACTCAGGTTCCATTTTAATTTTTTTTTTTCGTGTTTGATTGTGGTAGTTTCTGAATCTAAATATATAGTGCCGTGATTTGTGATTTTTCTGAAATGATTATGATTATGATTATGATGATGATGATGATTATGATGACTATGATGATGATGGCAGGCGGTGGAGGTGCTGAATCGGTATGGGACGGATCTGGTGGGGGAAGCGAGGGGTTCTGACTCTGAGTGTATGACGGGTTTTGAGTGTTTTCTGAACATTGTGAGGGCACTGGGAATGGGATCGTGCATCTCGGAGGTTGGGGCTGGTGGTAGTTCCCCTCCTCTTCTTCCTTATTCGGCTGAGTCCAATTTGGATGGTGGGAAGAGAAGGAGGTTGAAGGGTTCCTCTTCCTTTGATTTCAAAGTGCCTGGGAGGATGTTCTTGAATGGGTCAAGCGAGGTGGCATCCATGTATTGCAAGCAAGGAAAAAAAGGGATCAACCAAGATGCTATGCTTGTTTGGGAGGTTAGCTCCCTCCCCCCCTCTCTCTCAGCATCTATTGCATTAATGTTGTTTTGGGATATGATGCCTTTTACATTGCATTTGTTAGTTGTATACTTACTATGTGGTTTGCGGTAATAGAAATGAGGCTCTTTTATTTTTCTCCTTTTTGGAAGTGAAGAAGTTCTATATTTGAAAGGGAATCAAAGTTGAGTTGGTGTTCTGCTTGTTATAAGTTTTTAAAAATATCAACGAATGGTTAGTAATGTTTTCAGTTTTAATTTTTTTGATTATTTTAGTATATCTTTCAGCTGAGGCCAAGTGTACATGATTTAGTGTTCTCGTTTTTTTAACAAAAAATAAATCAGTTTTTTGTGTATTTGAAACAAATATGAACTGATATATTGAGCCTTGACGTAATACTAATGAGTAAGTTATTGCCAGTATCTGACCTTTACCTCTGTTCATTTCTTTTCCAAACACTCTTCCTCAATCTTCTTATGTTGTTGGTAGTAGTTCCTTGTCATGTCACCAATGCAGTATAACCAACATCCTCCCTCCTTTGCTTTCAAATAGTCTAATCTTATAGATCATTGTGTTCTCCACCTCTTCCCACTTCAGCATAGTTTGAATGAGATACATCAAGTTTACAAAACAGTAGTTTTTGTTAAGATGTCGCACACCAGCTAAGAATATGGCCAAAATACTCCTTATAAGGCTTGAAAATTCTCCCTCCTTGAGTTAACTGTTGGGGTTGAGTTAGACCTATCCCATTTTTATAGTTTATTTATTGGCTCTCTTACAGCTTGAGTCTTCAGATGTTAACTCACAGTTTAATTGTTTCAGTTTGCACTAAGACTAATGATATAATAGATGTTAATAATGTGCACAAAACTTTGTCTATTTTCCTTTTGTAGAGCTTTTGTTCAAAGGAGGACACCATTTTTTGTGGTGTTTTTGATGGTCATGGACCTTATGGCCACAGAGTTGCAAAGAAAGTTAGGGATTCTTTCCCTTTAAAGCTTAATGCCCAATGGGATTTGCATCATAAGAGTAGAGATGGACTCAGTGATCATAGCAGTGCCACAGGAAGTTATAAATCTGAAGGGACTGGATTTAGACTGGTTGATGAGAAAATTAGTCCCACTAATCATGAACTTGATGAAACAGATACTATTTTAACATTAAGAGAATCTTTTCTGAAGGCTTGTAAGATTATGGACAAAGAACTGAAACTGCATCCTGATGTTGACTGCTTTTGTAGTGGGACTACAGCAGTTACCTTGGTCAAGCAAGTAAGAAATATAAATTACAATGTAATGTTCTCTTGATGGTTTCCTTATTTTTTTTTTACACTTGGTTTACTTCTTATGTTCTTTTAGGGGCTGGACCTTGTTATTGGAAATGTTGGGGACTCAAGAGCTGTATTGGGTACCCGAGATCATGATGATTCCCTTATGGCTGTTCAGTTGACCATTGACCTTAAGCCAAATCTTCCAAGTATCTCTCTTTCTCTCTCTCCTCCTCCCCCCTCCCCTTGTGTGTCTCTTCTGAATGAACTTGATAAGTTGAAGAACTTTGTGTGTGTTTGGATGAGTGTCAGTAAAATTGATTTTTAATAAAATTAATTTTGTAAAATTGATTTTGGTTAAAATTGATATTGAAGTGATGTGATATATGTTTGGATGTTTCTATTATAAAGCAAGTTAGTAGTAAAACTCAGTATAAATTTTTTGATCCAATACGAAAGTTACCTAAAGTTGCTTCAACTCAGGATCAATTTTGGGCCCATAATCAATTCCTCAACGTCAAACCAAACATATGAAAATTTACCTAAAATCACATTAACTAATATTTCAATGTAAGTCTGGAGAATTCAACATGAGACCAAACACGCACTCCATCTCCTTATATTATTTCCCTTGAATTATAGAATCAATAATGCCAGCTTCATGATGGTGATGTTAGTGACGGTGCTTGTATGATTTAGAAAATGGACTTATCATTTATGGAAAACTAGAAAGGTATGCAATGAATGTGTTGTAGTAGTATTTGAAAAACTCCGGTTAAAATGCCTTCTAAGCCTTTCCTTGATAACTACTAGAGGATATTTATATTTAATGATTTAGTGTGTGACTGATTGTGTTTTTGTTTTTCAGTTTTTAAAAACTATTTTATAAAACAATTTTCAAAATCTAATTTTTAGAGAGTAGGAGTGAGGGGAAGAATATGTGAGAAGAGATGTTCTGATTTTTTTTATTTTAAAGACTGAAAAAGATATTAATTTTGAAAACAGTTTCAAAAATTTCTCTTATCAAATAAGTTTTTTTATTTTTTGTTTTTACAAACAGAAAGCAGTTTTCAAAAAAGGAAACAAACAGACCCTTAGTTTTAGCTTAACTCATGTTCAAAGGAAATTAAACAAATTGAACATTTGTTATATTGCACTTTTCAGTACATTAGCCACCTGAGTAGATCAAAATCAAACTATCAAACATTTTGCTATGTTGGATTTTTTTGGTCATATCTTTTAAGGCTTTCTATGTATCATGCAATCTGCTGACAGCTTGATACTAAGCTTTCATCACCCTTCATTCAGAACCTTGGCCATATGCTCCACCTTGGCTCATCACTTTTGCATTTTGAAATAGAATGTGGTGCTGGAGATACGTTATCTTTCTAATGGGTATCTGAACTTTAATTATCATGCCTGTAATTTAAACTTTTTGTTGGTGTACATAGCTGGAATAGTAGAGTGGTCAGTTGATCACCAGCTGGTAAAATATTTTACATTCAAATATAAGTTGTAGCAAATATTCAACCCTTTCAAGAGTCAGAATACCGTTCTGATTCAAATGAAATAACTAGAAACTAGTTCCTATAAATGTTTGGTCAATTGCAAAATGAAAATTGACTAGCCAGTTATCTTGAAATGGTTACTGCCTGGTGCCTGTTTTGTGGTGTCGTTGGGCAGGGAGGAAAGTTCTGCAGTGTCCTTATCATTTACATCTTTTCTTTTCTTTTTTCATTTTACCTGTCTTTGGGAAAATTACAGAGGCTTCCCTCTACTTTATGGAGATAATCTCCATTTTTTCTGGAGAAATGCAAATACTCTAGCTAAAACCTTACTTTTTCTTTGTTTCTTTGATTTATTATATATAACTTAAATGCCTTTTTCTCTTTTATTTTATCCAATATATTTCTCTGGTTCCCTTTTAGAACAACTTGACTTTTGTGAAAAGATGTATTTGGCATTGGTAAAACTATATTTTCATTGTATGATTTAATAAATGCTGTGACTTGGCATTTGTTTTGACTTTTGATACATCAGTCAGTGTGGCATATCTCTATGGGTATGGATTTGTGATGTGAACTTGTTTTCACTTAGGGGAAGAAGAGAGGATCAGGCTTCGTAGAGGAAGGGTTTTTTCCCTTCAGAATGAACCTGAGGTGGCTCGAGTTTGGCTGCCTAACTCTGATTTCCCTGGTCTTGCTATGGCACGGGCATTTGGAGATTTTTGCCTGAAGGACTTTGGATTGATTGCTGTTCCGGATGTCTCATATCATCGCATTACTGAGAAGGATGAATTTGTTGTATTAGCAACAGATGGGGTAAGGCCTTAGGGGGCTCTTTTCTTATGATATACTGTCTTCTATGATCTACATGTGTTGAAATTGATCCATTTCAATATTGTATTTGTAGTTAGCCAATTCTAGAATGAAATTGACTCTAAATGGTATTTGAACTGTCACTTGCATTACCATAAGTAAGTTGAAAAAACCAAATTTGGTTCCAAGTTCACTGCATTGAAATTCACCTCTTACTGTTTAAGCTAACCAGTTATCATGTAAAACTTATTCATAAACTTTATTAATTATTATTTGTGTTATCTAATGTAAATGATTAGCACAAACTTACTCAATATCAAAAGCTGTATCAATTTTGATCCAGTTGTATCTCAAACCCATGTTTATATTTATACACATATGCACGTTATTTCTACCCTCTTTCAAACTGGAATTTGTAAATTGTTGAGATTTTGGACAAGCTTGTTCTTTACATCAATATAGTGATTTACCTTTTTCCTTCCCCCCTCCTTCGAAGTTGTAACTCTAATTTTGTGAAATTTTATATTCTCCAAATTGTCTTGCATCATAAAATATGTTTTGGACTATTTTCTCATAGTTCTTGCATCTTTTGCGCACCTAACTGGGTTATGGAATATAATTTGCTGTTATGATATGCTTGATTAGATGGATGAAAACTACATTAGCATTTTATAAAAGCAAAAAATGCTAGTGTAATTAGAAAATTACACTAGCATTTTATTAAAATTTGCAGAACCCTTCAGAAAGTTGATTAAAATTATCTTTTGACTAAATGGAGATTTAAAGACGAGCTTCCCCTGAAACTTCTGAGCTTTCTGCCTTAACAAATATATAGCATATGTTGCTCCCTGCCATTGAACTTTGAATTTTGATTGAGAATGAAAGTTCCCTGTTTGAGTTGTTTCTTAGCTGGAAATATTTGAATTGTTTTAACCTGTTCGATTCTTGTGGGCAGATTTGGGATGTTTTATCAAATGAAGAAGTCGTGGACATTGTAGCATCTACTCCACGGTCTACTGCTGCTAGAGCACTGGTTGAGTCAGCTGTTCGAGCATGGAGGACAAAATTTCCTTTCTGTAAGGTTGATGATTGTGCCGTGGTTTGCCTCTTCTTTGATTCAAATTCAGATTTCAAGTCAACAGATACTGAAGACAAGTTGTTATGGGAGGCATCTATTGACCAATCTGAGCAGTTATCTTCACTTGATGAAAAGGGAATTGGATTGGAAAATGAAAAACAGCTGCACTAGCACAAGTTTTGTACCATGTCTCTCCCGAGCCTTGCTGGATTTATTGAGAAGGTTGGGAAAATTGTGCTGCAACAGTCAAAAGAGAAAGGATCATTATTTTGATGATTTTTTGGGTAGTTTTCTGCCAATATTCTTTTCATTATTTATCTTTCATTTCCTTCCACAGCATTTGAGGGGAAAGAAGGGGGTTATATATATATATTTCATATATGGAGGAAAAGGGGTACCCGGCTTTTTTTTTGCTGGAGGTCATTTTCCTTCTCTGTAAATTTGGTAGATTTGGGGTTTTTGTAAATCCAAGTCTCTAGATTCATATTATGTAGTCTGTTCTGAAATCTGCTGTTTTTCATTTGCATCATTGTTAGGTTGTATTTTATATTTTCCAATTTAGTCAGTAAAAGCACGAGAACTGAAAAGCATTGGATTTATTTCTTATGGACTTTGAGTCAGGTTTTCGCACCTCCATGTTGTGTTGCTGTCAGAGACTAAATGATAGTGCCAGTGTGATACTATTGTGTGGAAAAATTTACTCCTTGGAAATTTGTCTTTAAGTTATATAAGAAACTGTATTACCTGTTGATTTAATATATATTATTTCACGGTTTTAAATTAATTTTAAGAAGGAAAAATTTATTTTTAAAAGGCTTATTTATTTTTGGGTACAGCCATATAGCAATGTCTTCGGAGGGAAGGAGTATGCGTTAACCTTGTTAAAAGAAAACAAATTTTAAGCTTGGTGTGCTGTTTCTGTGACTATTCCTGATAAAAGTGCGGGAAGATGTACTAGCCTGCGTTGAGGGTAGGAGAGAATTAAGGATGGTAGCATGTCAGAGAATAAATTTGTAGTTTAGTTCCTGAAACTTTAAGTGTCGGTTACTTTAGTTTTTATTGAGGATTCTATGAAGTTAGGAATTAAATGACTTGACACGTTGGGATTTACTCATTTCATAGAAGCACCGGTCTAAGAAAAGAAAGACTTGACATGAAGTGGAGATGTAGTTGAGTTTTTTCTCAAGGCAAACAGGATTTATTTTCCGTACTCATTTATCAAACAAAATTAAAAGAGTTTTTGTCTATACTAAAAAATTATAAGTTTTAATCTCTGTACACGTATAAATTAAGTTTTGGTTTCCGTTATTAACACAGCTACTAATGTGGAACCTATTCCTTTTTACTTTATTTGAAAAAAAAAAAAATCACTTCAAAGTTCAAATGATACGAAGAAAACCCCCTGGTACATCATGCACTAATTAACAACTTTTCCATATCAAAAGCCACCTATTCTCGTATATAATTAAAACAAAATGTCATATATATATATATATATATATATATATATAAAACTCAATGTTGAGGCGACATCTAGCTGAACCCTACTGACATGTAGTTAACCCGTGAGTCACAAGTTTAACACCATTAGATATAATATAAAATAATGAATGACTGTAGATCATGTACCAATGACTTGAGCTAAACCATAATTACAAATTATATTAAAATTGTAAATTAGTCCAAAGAAACGTTGATAACTAGTCCTCCTTAACCCTGTATCAAATCTTCTTCCTTTACGAAATGAGCACCTCCAATTTGCCCCTCCTCGCTTCCAACCAACCATACCGCCCTCGTTGATAATGCATATTTTGCTTTCCCTTTTTTTTTTATAATTATTTTCTTGGATTATTCAGCGCATGACTTGTTGAAATCCATTATTTTATAAGATGAAGTGGATTATCTAATTCTTGGAAGCAGATGATGTGGTCCACGTGCATTCAGTTTCCACATAGCTACTGCAATTGTTGAAAAAAAGAAAAACAAAGAGGAGAAGAGAAGAGAGCCAAAATAGAACACACAGCTTTTATGTTGGAACTGCAGAATGTATTTTCGTTCTGCATAATTCAGCAGATTTTCAATGACTTGTGTTTGGTGAAAATACAAAGATACAAGCAAAAAAATACAAGCAATGCTGACTTAGCTTAACTACTCTCCAAAATCATGGATTGTCACCCAATTGCAGCTGCTACACATTGACTAAACAAATTACAAATCAGAAAATATAAAAGTAACATATCTAATAGATTTTACATTCAAAATATCAAGAAAAGTCTCAAATCTAACACTCCTCCTTGAGAGTTTTCTTGAGCACTCCAAGTTTTGATCTAAGCATCTCAAAGTGTCCCTTGGAAAGTGCTTTAGTCATGATGTCTGTAATCTATTTTTCAGAACTGCAATGCTCCAAGTTAATTTCTTTTGACTTCTCTGCTTCTCTAATGACATGAAACTTTACCTTGATGTGCTTAGTTCTTCCATGCTGGACAGGATTTTAGCAATAGAAATAGCAGACTTATTGTCCACCCAAATGAAAGTAGCTTCACCTTGAATCTGCCCCACATCTAATAAAATCTTCCTTAGCCAAATAGCTTGATTTGCAGCAGCTGCAACTGAAATATACTCAGCTTCAACTGAGGATTGGGCCACAACATCTTGTTTCTTTGAATTCCAGGAGAAAATAGCATTGCCAAATGAGAAAACATAACCAGAGGTGCTCTTGGAGTCATCTATACTTCCTGTCCAGTCACTATCTGCATATCCTTGAAGCTCTCCACTCTCATTTTTAAAGAAATACAAACCATAATCAGCTGTACCCCTTATATACCTCAAAACTCTATTTGCTGCTCCAAAGTGAACTTGACTAGGAGAATGCATAAATCTAGAAAGCAAACTTACAGCAAACATTATGTCTGGTCTGGTTGTTGAAAGATACAACAAACTTCCAATTATACTTCTATAAACAGAAGCATCTGCTTTGTCATCACCATCATCCTTTGATAATTTTTCATTCACAACCAGTGGAGTAGCAATAGACTTGCATTTCTCCATGTGAAACTTTCTCAAAATCTCCATAGCATATTTTTTTTGAGAAATGAAGATTCCATCATATGACTGAAAAATCTCCATTCCAAGAAAATATTTCATTTCACCCAAGTTAGTAATTTCAAATTCTTTCTCCATATCATTCTTGAATTGGTTCAGGGAATTTGATTCACTCTCTATCACCAATAAATCATCAACATATAAGGAAATAATGAGCTGTACTTCATTCTTTGACCACTTCACATGCAAAGTGGCTTCATTTTCACTCATTTTAAAGCCTTTTTGCAGAAAATAACTATCAATTCTGCTGTACCAAGCCCTTGGTGCCTGTTTCAAACCATACAAAGCTTTGTGAAGCTTGTAAACTTTGTTTTCTGCAACTTGAAAACCTTCAGGTTGTTCAACATAGATGTCTTCCTCAAGCAAACCATTTAAGAATGCTGACTTAACATCAAAATGATATATTTTCCAGCCCAACTTGGCTGCCAAGGCTGCAAGCAATCTAATAGTATCATGTCTTGCAACTGGAGCAAATGTATCCGAAAAATCAACACCATGCTGCTGAAAATAACCTTTTACCACCAATCTTGCTTTGAGTTTGTTCACAGAACCATCAGGATTAAGTTTGGTTTTGTAAACCCACTTAACACCAATTACCTTTTGATTATTTGGTCTGTCTACAAGCTGCTAAGTTTTATTTTTCTCTATCATCTTCATCTCCTCCTACATGGCAGCTTTCCATCCTTTTATTTCAACAGCTTCAACATATCCTGCAGGCTCCAATGCAGCCACATTGCATCTAGCATATATATCTTCTAAGGTCTTAGTGCCTCTTACTGGAAAATCAGTATTATTATCATAATTTTCTCCATCATCAAAATCTTGCTCTTGAGAATTGTCTTTTCTAAGCTGCCCCTTGCTTGGACCTTCTGCTTGATATTTCTCCCAATTCCATTTTGACAGCTCATTAAATTTCACATCTCTGCTGACAAGAATTTTTTTGGTTTCTAAGTTGTATATTCGATATCCTTTAGAGTTACTACTGTACCCCAAAAAGATGCTAACTTCAGATTTATGATCAAGTTTGCCTCTCTTCACTTCAAGAATAAGAGCATAACATACACAACTAAAAACTTTTAGATGCTCCATCGAAGGCTTCCTTTCATACCATGCTTCAAAAGGTGTTTTTCCCTTCAAAGCTTTGGTAGGCAGCATATTCAACAAGTATACTGAGGTATTAACAGCCTCAGCCCAAAAGGTTTTTGGAAGACCTTTCTTAAACAACAAACACCTAGTCATTTCCATAACTGTTTTGTTCTTCCTTTCACTCACTCCATTTTGTTGGGGAGTGTAAGGAACATTCAATTGATGCTGAATTCCTACTTGCTCACAAAATTTTTTAAATTCCCTTGCTGTATACTCAGTTCCATTATCAAACCTGAGCCTTTTATTTGACATCCAACCTCATTTTCAACCATGAGCTTAAACTTCTGAAATGCAGCAAAACACATCAGATTTTTGCCTTAGAAAAAACCCAACTCATCCTTGTGAAATCATCTATAAATAGCAAAAAATACTTGCTGCCATTTAGAGAAATTGTGCTCATTGGACCACACACATCAGTATGTATTAGCTGTAATTTTTCATTAGCTCTCCAGCTTGCTACTGCAGGGAATGGCAGTCTACTGTGTTTTCCAAATTGACATACATTACACACATCAACATCATCATCAATGGAAGGTAAATTATGAACTAAACCATTTGAGCTCATTTGCTTCAAAGTGGAGTAGCTAAAATGACCAAGTCTTTTGTGCCATAAAACAGAATCATTTACTGCACTTGGAAAGGCATGCATAGTAGTTTGTTTCCACTCTATTGGAAAACTTTTATCTCTCATTTTGATAGACATTAACTCACACCCAGATGGATCAAATATGGTGCATATCATGTCTTCAAAATGCAGGGTATAATTCTTTTCAAGCATTTGGCCCACACTCAAAAGACTTTGATTTATCTCAGGCACATATAAAACATCCGAAATATATTTAGTACCTGAAGGCGTTTTTATAGCAACAACTCCTTTGCCTTTGACATCAACACTTTCTCCATTGCCAATGGTGACTTTGGAGAAATAAGATTGATTCAACTCCTTGAAAATGCTAGCATCATGAGTTATATGATTTGTGCATCCACTGTCTATAAGCCACACCTCTTTGCTACTGCTTACTGAATAGCAATAAGCAACAAATAAATGCTCCTCATTTTGTTCTTCATGCTCAGCAACTTGGGCTTGCTGTCCTTGCTGCTTTGCCTTGCTTTTGCAAACTTTCTCCATATGACCAAGCTGGTTGCAAGCTCTGCAATTGACTCCTGGCTTGAACCAATAGAAATTTTCTGTATGATTCTTCTTTTTACAGTGAGGGCAAGGTGGATACTTGTCTTTCCAGCCTCCTCATTTGTTGCTTTCTTCTTCCTTTTTTCCTTTTTCTTTCTTCCCACCAAATGGCTTTTTTCCAGAGCTACTGCTGCCTTAAGCTTTGCCTTTGGTACTAGCCACAAAAGCACCTTCAACATTTTTTGCCATCCTTAAGGATCTTCTCTGTTCAGTGGCTTGCAGAGCATTTACAAGCTTTGCAATTGATATTTGAGAAAAATCCTTGTTTTCTTCAAGAGAGGAAATTTTGGACTCAAACCTCTCAGGAAGACATACCAAGATTTTCTCCACAACTCGTTGATCACTAAGTTCTTCACTTAGTAATCTGATTTGTGTAACCACCTTGGAGAGCCTATCTGCAAACTCCTTCACTGTTTTAGCTTCTTTCATTTTAATTGCTTCTAATTCTCTTCTCAAATTTAACACCTTCATCCTCCTTGTTCTTTCACTGCCTTGGAACTCCTCCTTGAGTTTGTCCTAAGCCTCTTTTGTAGTCTCAAGATTCAAATCTTGATAAAAACATCATCATGTACAATTGCTTGTATGATGGCAAGTGCTCTGCCATCCTTAGCCACTTCTTCATTGTGAAATCTTATCTGAGCCACTATTGGGTTGTCTGGTAAAGGAGCTGGATTGCTTCCATTTTCCACCACTTCCCACAAACTTTGAGCTCTCAAATAAGTTCTCATCTTTGCAGCCCACAAATCATAATTTTCTCCTGTAAATACTTGAGGTGGAGGTAGGGAATTGTTGCTAGAAGCCATTAGTTGAAGGTTTTTTGTGTGGGTTTTCTTGCTTGTTTTCTCTCACTCTGTTGTTCAATTTTTTTTATCACACTCACAGGCTCTTAAAGATCAATGAAGCTCTTGATACCATGTTAAAATAAAAACAGAGAGGAGAAGAGAAGAGAGCAAAAACAAAACACACAGCTTTTATGTTGGAACTGCAGATTATTATTTTCGTTCTGCATATTTCAGCATGTATTCAATGACTTGTGTTTTGTGAAAATACAAAGATACAAGCAATGCTGACTTAGCTTAACTACTCCCCAAAATCATGGATTATCACCCAATTTCAGCTGCTACATACTGACTAACAGATTACAGATCAGAAAAATATAAAAGTAACATATCTAACAGATTTTACATCTAAAATATCAAGAAAAGTCTCAAATCTAACATTGTCATTTTGTACATGATGAAATTATCAACTATAATATTTGTCCGTCTTATGTTCCTACTGGTACACAATTGGCTGAAATCTTAACCCAGGCTCTAGGCAGCAAACAGTTTTTATTCTTACTAGACAAGTTGGGTATAATACAAAACCTACAAGCACCAGCTTGAGGGGGGTAAATGTGAGATATGTATGATATCTTTCTGTACAACAGTAACAGAATAAGTTCATGGTCAGCATGATTATTTATTTTTAATTAAGGCATCTTTCAGATTCTATAGAAAGTATTTGACTCAACAAAAAAGTCACGAAAGAAGAAGAAATGCACAAGGAAAGAGCACTGCTGATACGTACTCGAGGGAGGAAAAAAATTCAAGTATGTATGCCAATACAACCTGTAGCACGTACATGTACAAATTATATATATATCAATGAAAATCAGGTTCAGATTTTATAGAAAGTATTTGACTCAACAATAAAATCACGAAAGAAGATTAAATGCCGAAGGAAAGATCACTGCTGATACTCGAGAGAGGGAAAAAAAAAAGAAATTCAAGCACGTATGACAATACTACAATACAACCTGTACCACGTGGAAAGATGCTTCACGAACAAAATAAAATATAAATTGCTTCATGAATGAACCAATAGAAATGTGGGTCCACACGTATTGGGATATTACAAAGATACATCTATTTTCTTTTTCATTTCATTTTTATCACATTTTTTTTTATTAAGTTACTTATCATATCTATTATTTTTTTTATGTCTTTTTCTTTTTTCTTCTTTTCTATTTTCCTTCCACCAAAAATAGGCCACATTTGTTCTTTTCCTTCTGTATTTGCATTAAACACAATAATGCACTTTAAAACTCCATTTAATCCGGTCCATATATAAAAAGAATTTAATTAAAATATTTTGATAATGTAAATAATTTCTTACACTAACATTTAGGGGCCGTTTGGTATGCAAGAAAATTTTAGTTTTCTAAGAATCTAAAAGTTGAGAATGTTAGTCTTTTATTTTTGATATAAAATTAAACAAAAATTTCATTGCCTTTGACTTGTGTTTCCCATAAAATTATAAAATTGTTCTTAAGAGGAAAGTGATAACCTAACTTTCCCAAATTAGAAGGAAGGTTTTAATGATGTAAAAAACACGACAATATCCTTATTAACTAATTCAAATACAATTATATGTAATTTTGAAGCACTTTTGTATTAAATATGATAAATCATTAAATTTAAAATAAGAAATACTAACAAATAGTCTGATAGTTATTAATTATAATTTTAAAAATTTTATTAATATGTTATTTTAAAATTTTAATATATTCAACATTATACCTTTTAAATAATTTTTATTTTTTAATTCTTTAAAAACCATCAAGACATTCATTAACAAATTATTTAAGAATATTATTATCACAACATTCAACAAACATTTTAGAAAAAACCATAAAAAAATTCCAAAGTAGGGAGACTGAAAAATTCTATGATGTTAAAATTGAATCAAAATAATAATTATCACACAAAAATATTTTATAATTTTAAAATTTATAAAAAATAATTTTACAACAAAACTTATCTAAACCTATACTTTGATTATATTATTTTAAAAATTTTATCGTAGTTTATGTATAAGAAAATATTATAATAAATTATTTATTAATGTTATTATTTGTATTTTTTTTTTATATATTATCCATATAAATAATTTAGATTGAATTAGTAATGCTAAAATTTAAATAATTTACATAAGAAAATGCTAAATAATTAACAAAAGAAATAAAAATAAAATTCACACAAATTTAATTATTCTTAAACTTAATTCTTATAAAACAATTTAATTGTTATTATTTTAAAATTAAATATTTTCTCAAGAAAATGAGTTGCTAATAATAATCATTTTAAATTTACTTGTTTGTTTATTGCAAAAATCTCAATGCTTGGAAATGTCTGAAGCCTTGGTAATCTCTAACTTTTCTAAACTATATATATATAAAAAAGTATATTGTTGATGATAATCATTTTTAGTTTTCTTTTTTGGTTACGGTGAGAACCTTATGTTAGAATGCTTTAATCATGACAACTTATTGAATTCTATCTTTTCAAGACTAACATGGATAACTTTCTTTCATATTTTCATAAAAATAATATTTTATTAAAATTAATCAATTCAAAAAGTTTTCTAAAAAATTACATAACTTTGATTTATTATTTTACTCATGGATGCGTACGAGCAATGAAACACCCTTGTTGAGTTAAAAAAAAATACATTTTGAAAACTTTTTTCTTATTTTAAATAATAAAGATTCTGATATGATAAGTGCAAATTAAAAACTTCAAATAATAAGTTTTGAAAGAAGTGTTTCTAATAAAGTTACACGTGTGAAATAAAGCATTTGTAAACACTTGAGATCATAATGTCAATTAACGTGTAAACAGGCGATCCTAAAGTCAAATAACGTGACTCCTCTCAAAGTTCTTTATTTTTTATTTTTTAGTTTAATATTTGTCTAATAACGTGTAAACACCTGAGATCCTAATGTGACAAGACAGTTCCAATGAGGTTCGTGAAAAACAGTTTCAAAACACAGCATTGCTGAATTAAAAATGCACACAAAAACGTGGGTCGAGGCAGATTGGCGTTCAACGCAGCTACCACAACTAACCATCTTGAATTGTGTGTGTTTACTTCATTGTTACCAGAGAGATTGTTATCTTTCCTGATCTTTCCTTCTTTCAGTAGCATATTATCTGTCACCAAACTCACTTGAGTTTGCGCGCAAGGTTTCCTGTTTCACAGATATGACAGATAGTGTTGTTGCCTTTCTGCTAGAGAACTTGTCCCGGCTACTTGAGGATGAATTAAAAATGCTTTCTGGCGTGGAGGACAGAATCAATTCCCTGTGCAATGAGCTCAGGTTTATAGACATCTTCCTCAAGAGCTCTGAGGGGAAGCGCAGTGACGAGGTAGTGAAAGAAGTGGTGAGCCAAATACGAGATGTTGCCCACAAAGCTGAAGATGTGGTTGACACGTACGTTGCCAACATCACCAGACACAAACGTAGAAACAAACTGAGCAAGTTATTCCACCTCAGAACAATTCACGGTGCCTCACAAAGTCAGCGCTGAGATAGAGAAGATAAGAGCCGTATTGATGAGATTTATAAGAACAAGGAGAGATATGGCATCGGAGAGGGTGAATTCCAAAGCGAAGAAGCTGCTGCAGCAGGATCACTCCGCAAAAGGAGGAGGGATGTGGAGGAAGAAGATGTAGTGGGCTTAGTGCATGACTCCACAGTTGTAATTAAGCAGCTCGAGGAAAGGGATTCACGTCTTAAAGTTGTTTCCATAATCGGGATGGGAGGCTTGGGCAAGACCACTCTTGCTCGAAAGATCTATAACAACAATCAGGTGAAGGGGTTGTTTCCTTGTCGTGCATGGGGTTATGTGTCTAACGATTACAGACCCAAGGAGCTTTTGCAGAGCCTTCTCAAGTGTTTAAGGCCGTCCACCTCTGAATGAGAAAATTTAAGTGAGGAAGAACTGAAGAAGAAGGTGAGAGAATGGTTGAAGGGGAAAAGGTACCTTGTAGTTCTTGATGACATTTAGAAATCCCAAGTATGGGATGAGGTTAGAGGTGCCTTTCCAGATGACCAAAACGGTAGTAGAATACTGATAACTAGTCGTATGAATGAGGTGGTTCACCATACAGGAACCATGTCTCCCCACCACGTTCCCTTCCTGAAGAAACAAGAAAGTTGGGAACTGTTCTCTAAGAAAGTGTTTCGAGGTGAAGAATGTCCCTCTGATTTAGAGCCTTTGGGTAGATCTATTGTTGAAATTTGTGGGGGTTTACCTCTTGCCATTGTGGTCTTAGGTGGACTCGTTGCCAAGAAGGAGAAGTCACAAAGAGAGTGGTCGATAATCAAGGAGTTTAGTTGGCATCTTACTCAGGACAAGACTCAAGTGATGGATATACTGAAGCTCAGCTACGACAGCTTGCCTCCAAGATTGAAGCCTTGCTTTCTGTATTTTGGAATCTACCCTGAAGACTATGAGTTTAATGCAAGGCAATTGATCAAACTATGGATAGCTGAAGGGTTCATACAACCACAAGAAACCGGAATCCCAAATACAACAGAGCCCGAAGATGTTGCTGACTATTACTTAGATGATCTGGTGGATCGCAGCTTGGTGCAAGTGGCGAAAAGGAGAAGTGATGGTGGTGTCAAGACATGTCGCATTCATGATTTTCTCCGTGACCTTTGCATATCTGAGAGCAAATCAGATAAGTTTCTGGAGGTTTGCACAGAGTCCAACATTGATACGCTGAGTAACACCAATCCCCGTAGATTGTCCTTGCACTGCTGACCAAAGTCTTATATGTCTGCAAACAAATTTGTTAAATCCTCCACCACTCGTTCCTTGTTCATCTTTTCTGGTAGGTGTCAAGATCTAGAAATCTTCAAGTTGGCTCGCGTGCTACATTTTGAACAGTTTATTTTGTTTTCTTCACTACCCACCGATCTGGAGAGGATGATCCATCTAAGGTACTTGAAAATAGACGGGAAAGACATTCCAGCTTCTATAAGCTGCCTTTGGAATCTAGAAACGCTACATGTAAGAAAGGTAAGGACAATATCTAGGGAAGTTTGGAAGCTCAAGCGACTGAGGCATCTTTATTTGATAGGGTACTGTAAGTTACCAAAAGCAAGTGGAGAAAAAATGGAGAATCTCCATACCCTTTCAATAAGGGCTGAGGATGCACAAATTATTTCCAAGCTGAACAATGACATGTTTCCTAGGTTGAGAAAATTAACTCTGGGCAATGAGTATGATAGTTTAAACTCGGTAAAAATCGGTGGATGCCCACAACCTCTCGGTGTTTGGTGAAATGATTTGTAATTCCTCTGTTTCTTTCCATTCACTTTTCTACTTTCTTTTCTTGCATGACCAGATATTTCTGTTAGCTTACCATTGAGGTCTGAACCCTTGCTCGTTTATCGTGGTTAGGAAAATTGTGCTGCAACAGTCCAAGAGAAAGGGTCATTATTTGATGATCTTTGGTAGTTTTTCTGCCATAACTCATTTCTTTTTTCTTTTTTTTTTAATCTTTCGTTTCCTTCCACAGTGTTTTATCTTTCAGTTTACTACTGTTTTCTCTTTAGACTTTTTATCTTACTGTCGCATGGCTTATAGATATTTGGTTGCCTTGTTTGTTCACTGTTACAAGGTTTCCTTTCTTATTTTACTGCAGCACTTTTGCCTTGTTTTAACTTTTGGTTACGGTTCCCTTTTATTTTTTGGTATTTGTAACTTTGGCAATGGATGCTTATTCAATCATGGATTCCTGACCCAAAAATTCGATCGTTGTCAAACAGAATTGATAAAAGATAATACAAATTTCGAGAAATAAGAAGCAGCATCTGAAGCCTTGAAAAAATTACAAAACTACGACATAGTATATTCTTGAAATCACCAGAATAACGAAAAGAAAACTCCAGTAAATGTCTAGATGCCGTAAAAGAAAAGGACTAGAATATGGCTAGAATTGTGTAAAGAAAAATCTAGAAAATTGTGCTAATATTTTATAATACGTATGGCAGTGGTAAAGAGCCTATAAATAGGCATCGGATGTAAACATTGTAATGCACTTCCGCAATCAAATAAAACATTTCTATCAAATCAACAGCTTCTTATACTATCTCTCATTTACGTATTCCAACTATCAACTAGCCTTCTAATCGGTCTTTTCTAACTTTTTAATTCTAACAAGAATTGATGTCTGTTTTTCAATTTGCTAACTATATGTATTATAAGTTATTGGTTGAATATTTAGTTTTAAATTTACTACATAATTTTTTTTATTTCATATATTGTACGATTGGACAAAATTTTATAATTTTTAAATTTCATCAATTTCTACAAAAGATTTTTTTTCTATGCTAGATAAAGTTTTTTTAATCAGTACTTTGGACGGCTTACCAAATACAAAGTGCAAATTTTTCATGAAGTTATTTCTCTTATCCACCTTATATATTAAATAAGAATAGCTATCTTGAATGAGACCGTTTTTAGCTGTTATTTTTCAACAAGAGCGTTTTTTAGCTGTCATTCGTCAATGAGAGCGTTTTTAGGAACTTTTTAAACCTTTTTATCTCTTTTAATCTATCATTTTCAATATATTTAGTTCTAAATTAAATTTTAATATTTTTTTAAAAAAACTATCAATAACTAAAAATTAACATTGTATTACAATAATTGTTTATTATAAATTTAAAATATAATCTATATGTTTAAAAATATTTATTTATTATAAATTTTAATTATAATATAATTTATATATTCAGAAATATTTATTTATTATAAATTTAAGTTATATAAAATAAATATTTATTCTGTGCAATGTACAGGTTAAAAATACTAGTTAATAAACATATCTATTATTCAGCTTTTAATTTTCATCTATTAACTAGTTTTTGAATTTTCAGCTTTTAGTTAACTAATCCATTAGTTTTGTTAAATACAAGAACCGCACAAGGACTAGGCTCAGGACATGCAGCAGCGTATGTATCTACCCTGCAATCAGCCCTCTCTAATCAAAGCTCCCTCAAAAATCAAACAGGTAAAGTAGGCCACCGTTGTAAAAGAGATAAATAAAATGAAAGTTTATCATATAAGTGGCATCTTAGGGGAGAAAAAGGACAAACAATTCATAGAATTGATTATCATTATTATACTATAGTTCATGTAATTGCTTGCTTCTGACATACCTGCAGCACCAACGCATGTAGAAACCCTACTGAATATATATGTGCCTAAACTTAGAATGTTGATGCTTCTGTTTATTAAAGATTGGGATTTTGTTAACGATGCCTACGAATAACGAATGTATTTATTTTTTGTTAGGTTCTAGCACTATTTAATTGTATGATTCTCTGATAAACATTAAACACTTTCTATCTCTTTTTCTTTTCTCGACTCTTATAAAAGAAAATAACAAACCCCATTCACATCATTACTTTTTTTTTTTTTTGAGAATTCACATCATTACTAAACCCCCCTAAAAAAATTAAATTTTAATAAAATTATAAATTATTAAGGAAAATACAATGATTGTAACAAAAAAAAAATAAAAAATACAATGATAATGAATAGGCTAAAATTTTCACAAGAGTGTGAATAAGCAATCAAATTAAACTTGAATAAGCAATCAAATTAAACTTAATCATCTCAAGTATAAAACACCCAATCAATAATTCTTTTTTTTTTTTTTGGTCTGTCATTACCCAATCAATAATGCACCGATTATATTATGGACACCTAGTATGATAATGCCTCGTTAGCAAAGTCTCTGCTGAATTTCTTTACTTAATTCGTGAGCTATTTGTTTTGCAAGACCTGTAAAATAGACTTTAAAGTTTAATGAAAGAAATATTTTGGGTGCATATGTAACTGACATAAGATATTGGCAGGTTCATTATTTAATTTTTCATTGTTAAATGCGTAAATTCTTGCTGTAAGTTTAATTAATTTTGCTATAACCATTGGACACTTGGATCAATTTGCAGGGAGAGATTTTTGTCATTCATAATGATCATATCTGACTTAACTCAAATTAGTAAGATACTCAATGTAGCATTTGGATACTAGCGATTTTAGACAAAAAAATAAAAATAAAAATGCTGTAATCCTTTTCCTTTTTTATGTACGTTATTTAGTTATTATACAACTAATATTTTAGGACGTGCATTGCTTGGCTGATATCTAATATGTAAATTTTATTATTTATTATTTATTATTATTAAAAATGTGACCGATTATTCATATTAATTAATTAAAGTAAATAAATATCAAACACCCTAGATACTATTTACACATGTTACCACTATTATATCTATATATTTCTATATATATATATATATATATATATATATATATATATATATATTATAAAAATAGGGTTGAATCAAGAACAAGGTTAACTTTAACACTGTTTTGACTCTCGAACTTGGCTAATTCGACCTTTTCTTGTTACACCGTTCACATTAAGCATAGAAGTATACGAACATCACTTGGAATCATCAATTATTTGCGTTGATTGGTTCACTTGGTTGTGGAATCATCAAAGGGATGCTAGTATATGTTGAAAAACCACATGGAATCAGCTTGAACAGCATAATCATCTTCATTTCGGTGCCAGCTATAGTGAGCATGTGTTCTGTTCTTTATTTCAAAAATGGCATGCCCAAAACTGGCTTCCCTATAATCAGTGCTGACCCTGGGCCTGGGCCTGAGGGGTGATGCCCTATGGCCCAAGGTTGAAGGGCCCCAAAATAAATTTTAACAATTTTAAAGAGAAAAAAATAATTAATTATTTTTTTGACTATTTATTCTCTTGATTTCTCAATCAGAATAATTTACTATGTAAGTTTTTAAAACTCAATACTTTTAAACTCTTAATTTTGTGTTTTTAATTTCTTATTTTGTTTACCATTTAGCTAGAGTTATATAGTTATTTTTCGGTTTTTCATATGCAGTAAAAGTTTGATGATTGTTCATTGTTGTTATAAAAACTTATTGGTTACCCTAATGTATTTTTAAAGAAAGAAAGAGTACTAAGACAAAAAATATAATTTATGCATTTATAAAAAAATGTATCCTATTGTCTCTTGTACTTTATTTGGATTAAGAGTGAAGTACGGAGGAAATAAATAAGAAGATTAGAAATAAAAGAGAAATAGAGTGAAAAAGATAAGTTGTTTAGATAAATAAAAATAAGAAGGAAAGGAGTGAAAAAATTTCTTCACTTGTTCGTTTGGATGAATGAAGAACAAGGGGAAACAGATAAATAAATTATATGAAAAATATTCTTATATTAATTAAAATATTAATTTTTTACTCTATTATTTTTTTATTAACTTCAAATCATTTATTATCATTTTTAAAAAAATTTATGTTATAAAAAAATTATTTAATTTTTTAAAATTAAAACAAAAACATTTCAATAGCAGAGTTTAAAAAATAAAAAATAAAAAATGATTTCACGCTAAAAGGAAAGTAAGAGTATGAGAATTTTCAACAAGGTGCTAATGTTAATAACTTCCATCTCTTTTTCGTCCTCCATATTTCCTTCTATCCTAATTTGATTAAACAAAACAAAGTGTTAATGATGTTGATGTTATCGTTAATGATTTTTCTTCTCAGAATATTTGAAGAGACTACTTTATGACGTTGTATGTATTTTATTTTATAGGTGCTAAGTAATAATTTTATGAGTACAAAAAATATTTTGTTGATGATAAACGATAGGTTTAATACATTTATAGGTCTCTGAACTTTTAAAATTTTTAATTAAGTCCCTAAACTAAAAAAAAATATAATTGGGTCTTTAGAGTTAATTTATGATCCCTTGAAACCAACAAAAAATTTACAACTTGTGGTGGTTTACTAACACCAATGACCTAATTACAAAAATTGTAGAAGATCGAGAATCTAATTTTAAATTTTTTTAGTTTAAGGACTTAATTAAAAATTCTTGAAAAGTTGAAGGACTTATTGATATATTAAACCTAAGTGATAACAAAGGAGTAAATTCAATGAAAAATGTGATATATTTTTTTAGACTTGTTAAAACTATATTATTCGCTTAATGTAATAAAATGTATTATTTTTTAATAAAATTACATGTCTATTTTTTTTTATAGAATATGTATTTATATTTTAGAATACATGTACATAAAAAGGCCTTATCATTATTTTTCCCTAGAGCCCATATAATGTCAGGACGCCTGCCCTCTATGGAGAGTACTCGGGTTGTGCCTCCATTATGCTGCAGAGCAAAGAAAAAACACGAATTAGTAATCAAACTAAACCTGTTATAGAAGAAACAAGTCATTAATTCAACGAAGAAAAAATTTATAGAGATTACTTCCTTGTTAAGCCTTCAATGTTCCCTCCATTACCAATATTTATGTATACATGAGTTGACTGATCCTTAACAGGCCTACGACAACCATTACAATGTTGTATGCAATATTGAAGATGCATTCCAGATATGGTGGTGCATATAATTTTGGTTTCACCATAAGCAATATTAAAATTAGTTGTTCTATGTAGGACGTTAAAAAAATTCAATTCAATGATGCAATAAAATTATTTCAATAAATTATTTCTATGTTTTTAGGAGTATTGTTTTGCATTCTTATCTAAATAGACCTTTTCTCTTTGAGCTATGAAGTGGTGCGTTTTGTGAGGGTTTACTACTATAGCTACGGTAAAGTTGTGGTGTGATATTTTAGATCACTTTTAGGGGAAGTGAACCTTAAAAGGGTTAAATCACGTTAAAAGTTGTGGTGTAGTTCATATTAATTTTTAGATTAGTTAAATGACACCTAATGAAACAGAGCATTTTTAGCACTTACAGTTCATTCATAAGCATCAATGTGACCAGTGAGCACAACATCAACCTTGTATTTCACAAACCAAGGCTCAAACATTACCCTTATTCTTTTTCCTTTTTAGTAGGGTCGGTCCTGACATTTTATAGGTCCAGGGCAGAAGAATAGATAAGGCTCTCTTATTACATATTACATTTCTCTCTCTCTTTTCTCATCTCTCTTATCATTCAAGATGGATACACATTCCAAAAATTATACAATTGTCATTTTCAATAATTTTTCAATTTCGATATGTTTTTCCTAAATGTTTCTTAATAAAACAAATAAAAGGAACATTATTTCATTGTTTGAAGCAAAGAATGTATCATTCTTATTATTCTAAGGTTAAAAATTAATTTTTGCTTTAGCAAAATTTAAGGGTCAATTATGTTTTTAAAACCTTAAACATGATATCTAAATATAATGAAGATCTCCTATCATTAGAATTGCTATTGTGAATTTTAAAAACTAAATCTTTTTTTTTCTTACAACAATGTTATAGTCTTAAATTTTTTTTATTTTTTTTTGGTGAATGCAAATCTTATTAAGGGGGACTAAAAGCCTCTAGGGAACTTGGGGAAACTAGTACAAGCCATATCCGCTAAAAGGGCAACTGAAATAAAAGAAGGAACTACATCATAGACATGCATAGGGACTTCCAGAGATCTCCCGGCCTTTGTTAAAGCATCCACAACTTAGTTGGCCTCTCGCAAAACATGGCACCAAATGATCTGACCTTCATCAAGGCTGATATTATGGATAGACTTCACCAAATTATAGCAAGGACGGGTTTTATGGCAATTATCCTGAAGGAGCCGAACTGCTACCCAAGAATCAGAGTGCACAATGATAGACCGAAATCCTCTAGTCCAAGCAAGGGTCATCCCATGCAAGATCCCCATAATTCCGCCTCTACAACTGAGCACCTGCCCACTTTAGCCGCAAAACCGACAATAAAGCAACCACTACCATTACGTAGTACCCCGCCACAAGTCGCAAGACCTCCATCCCTCGAGACCGAGCCATCATAGTTGAGTGAAACAAAGCCATGCCTCAGGGGGCACCAACCAATTTCCTGCTCATGAGTGCGAATGGATACTGCCTTCTGATTGGATCAAAGCATAACGTGAGCAAGTTTGATGGCTTCCAGCAAATTGAAAATCCGCGCCACTACTACCTACATACCCCCACCCTCTTCCTTCAAAACAAGCATCATTCCTACACCACCAAAGAGAATGCCCTTTATGGTCAATTATAATGAAATTTTTAGTAGTTGGTTAAATATAATATATTAATCTAAAATTATAATTTAATTTAATTTTTATATTTGACCCCCTCAAAGAAAATGCTTTACCTTTGTCTTTATGGTCTATGATTAACAAAATGTCATCATTTCATATTAAAGCTTACACATTGTTCTTTATTAACTTTTAGTTTGAATTCTTTAATAATTTGAGTTTTGGTTTGTGTTTCTTATCTTGTTAAAAAAGCAAACACTTTAAGTCTATTATCATAAGTTCATTACATATTCATATATCATGATTAGCTAAAAATTCATTTAACATAAATTTATTAATATAACATCAACAAAGAAAAAAAAACTAACAACTAAGAGAGTGATACTTTTTAATCACATATCACATTTTAATTTGAATATAAAAAGGCAGAAACAGAACAATGATTTCAATCTATTTATGAAAATAATATAATATAAAAAAAATCACTACACCACTATATACACTTTTTAAATTTTGGAGCCTTCTAACCCTGGGTCGTTGCTCCTTCGAATTAGGCCCAAGGTTAGCACTGCCCCTTTCGTGTAATGATAGCAGTAATTATTATACCATGCCAAATGTACAAGAACAATCAACCAAGGAGTCTTGGTTCTATCAAGCTTTGGTAGCTCTACCTCAAGCCATGCAAATGAAAAACATAAATTTTCTTGACACATGCAAATGAAAAATACAAATTTAAGTGAAACAAAAAGAACAAAAATGAATGAATAGAGCAATAAAAAAAATCCAAAATAACTAAATTTAAAAGGTGAAAGACATTGTTATTCACTTTTAAAAATTATTTTAGTAAATAAAAATGAGTTTTTAATTTAAAATAAAATACGAAAAATGCTAATGTATATATAAATGTGTAGAGCTTAACATATATCTTATAAAATCATTATAATAAATTTGAAAATCTATTCATAGCTTCAGATTATACGTGACTGAATCAAGAATAACTATCAAGATTTGGATGATATGTGTCATTTACATAGAGGTTCGGATAACAAATGTCATTATATGATGCTTCATAAATATTTAGTTCGGTTATAGAACTTAATTATTATCATTATAGTTATTACATTAACGAATTTTAAATAGCTATATTTGAATTTTGAAATTCAAAATTCTATTAAAAACCTACCTTTTAAATAACTACCTTAATTATAATTAAAAAATTCTATTAGTCATTTGACTTAATTATTTGTTAATAACTAACAAGAATAATATATATAGTTTCCTTAATTATTTATGAAATCAAGAATAAACTAACGATTATTTTTTATTTTTTACTACTACATACATCAACTATGACAAGCCATTGTTGTTTTAAGAAACCAAAAACATAGCTTAATTGATAACAAAAAAGCAAAACCAATTAGTCTCTCCAAAATCTTTGCTAGGGTTTCCTTAGTAGGGCGGCATAAGGGTTTGATCAAGGCAGTTGTCCTTGGCTTATCGGGGCTTGTTACCTGTTATAGTAGTCATTGCTTATGATGAGAAGGTGGAATGTAGTGGAGTTCATGAAGGAGGAGGAGGAGGTGGTAGAATTGTTGGGATCGAAGAAAGAGGAAGAGTCACACGACATATGGATGGTGAGGAAGGTGCTGACTAGGAGATCCATAAACCCTAAGGCATTCAAAACCACTATTGCACAGATATGAAAGGTGAAAGCAGGAGCGGAAATTCACGATGTTGAACAAAATCCATTCACATTTCGGTTTTTTACTAAGGAGGATAAGGAAATGGTGATCAGGGGAAGCCTTTGGACCTTTGTTCATAAACTGGTGGTTCTGGGAGACATGACCCAAAACCCTTAATCCCAATGAGGTGGACCTTTCGTTATGCTTGTTTTGGGTCTGAGTTTATGAATTACCGTTGGGCCTTCTAACGTAGGATATTGCTAAAAGAATAAGCAATACGTTAGGGCAATTTTATTAGTTGGGATGCATTTGAGGAAAATTGCCTCACAGATATATCCGGATAAGGGTTAACCTGATAAACCCCTACGAAGAGGTATGGTGCTAAAGATTGGGGGGCAGGGACCACAAAAAAATTTCTTCAGGTATGAGCATCTAGGTAATTTATGCTATATGTGTGGGTGCCTGGACCATTTGCTGAAAGATTGTGAAGTTAAGAAGGAGGGACGTGGAGAATATGCCTTTTGGGTTGTGGTTGAAGGTGTCCCCCACAAAACCAAATGTGGTGGTAGGGTACAAAAATAATGTAATTTTTGGAGGTATCAAAAGACAAATATCTTTTGATAAAAAGGAGGTTTCGGGATTGGTGGAGAATGGGGAAACAATGAAGGAATCTGTGGAGGAGGTGGCAAAAGGGACAAAGGGTGACCCACATGTACTTGACGTGTCAAATGTAATTGGCATTCTAAAAAAGTGCCATCTAGATCTTGGAAAGGAGGGAACCAGTGGGGATAAGACACCTGTGGAAAAAGATAGAAAAAATGATGTGCCAACTCAAATCGCAATAGTGGACAGTCAAGAAAATTCTTCTGAAACTTTAACTGTCAAGGAGGTACCAAGAGGCAAGGATTCATGGAACAAGCCTCAAAAAAGTGGAGGAGACTTGAGCCTACAAGTGGCACTCGTATTGGTATTGAGCCACTGGCCAGAGGGAAGAGGACTATAGAGGTGGTGATGATGGAAGTGGATCCAGAGATGGAGAATACTAGGTGTATCAAGAAATAAACCATCGAGGAGACAGCGGGTGCTGTTGAGCAGCCCTAACAGTCACAGTGAAGTCTTTAGCTAGAATTGTCGTAGGCTTGGGAATGCACGGGCAATAAGAGCTCTTAGAGAGCTCTTAGTGATGGAAGGTCCCGATGTAGCTTTCTTAATGGAGTCGAGGAAGAAAGCTATAGAGATTAATTATTTGAAAGGTATGGCAAAAATGGATAATGTTTTTACAGTGGATTGTGATGGTTTTGGGAAAAAATGCTCTGGGGGTTTGGTGCTTTTGTGGAAGGAGGCAGTGGAGGTAGAAATAAAAAATTATACCCAGAACCATATTATAATGGAGGTAAATAAAGGGGATTCGTCTAAGTTTTTCCAAGCTACCATTGTTCTGACCATAGTAGGAAAAAGGACTCGTGGGCATTGTTGTGGAGTCAAAAACCAGAAAATGAAGTTCCTTAGATCTGCCTAGGTGATTTTTACCATATTATGCAGCCACATGAAAAGCTTGGAGGCCATGATGCTGATCTTCATTCCATACAGATGTTTGTTGATGCTAAGGATGAGTGTGGATTACATGATATTGGCTTTGAGGGCCATTTGTTCACATGGTCTAATAAATGGAAAATGCCTGACACAATAGAAGATTGGATAACGTGTTAGTGAATACTTTGTGGCAAGATATATGGAGGAATAGTTGGGTTACAACACTAGTCCAATACATGTCAGACCATAATCCTATTGTTCTTAATTTCCAAAAAGCCCAATGCCAATGTGATGGGGAGCACAGAAAAAAGAAGAGATACCATTCTAAAGAGATGTGGTTGGAAGATTTTGAAGGGTGCGAGGGGGTGATTAAGGATGCATGGATGAGAGGGATGGGATGTTAGTCATAATCACTTGTGTGTGGGGGATAACTTGAATAGATGGAGTGCAACTCAGTTTGGGAATGTCCTAAAGAATATTAAATGCTTACGTAAGAGGTTGGAACAGCTACAAGGGGAGATTCAAAATGAAAAGATAATGAAAGAAATGGCCCGAACAGAAATAAAGTTGGATGCAGTCTTGAAATAAAAAGAAATCTATTAGGAGCAATGTTCTAGAGCTAGCTGGCTAAAGCATAGAGACAAAAAAAAACCACTTTCTTCCATCAAAAGGCATCTCAAAGGCGGAAGGTAAACACTGCAAAGAAAATAAAGAACGATGATGGCAATTGTATTTTGAAGAAGAGGCTATAGGAGAGGTGATCACATGGTATTTCTCTGATTGTTTTAATCATCAAATCCACATGAGATTGATGAAATTACACGATTAGTGGAGGGCCATGTTGATTAGGAAATGAGTGTATATTTGGAGAAGGACTTTACAAAGGATGAAATTTATGAAGCACTTTAACAGAGCATCCGTCAAAAGCACCGGGTTTGGATGGCACCTTGGCCTTATTTTATCAAAATCTGGCATGTGGTGGCTCCTGATGTGATCAACTTATCTCTTCAAGTGTTGAATGGAGACCAGGACCCATCTGATTGCACTCATTCCAAAGGTAAAAAAGCCAACCCATGCTAGTGAATTTAGGCCCATTAGCCTATACAATGTGATTTTCAAAACTATCACTAAAACAATTGCAAATTGGCTCAAGACAATTCTTCCTTTCATTGTGCATGAAACACACAGTGCATTTGTATCTCCACAGAGTTATAACAAATAATGCAATTATTGCTTTTGAATGTTTTCACTCTATGAAGCAGATAACAAAAGAAGAACGGGCAATATGGCATTGAAGCTTGACATGTCCAAAGCATATGATAGGGACTGGGCTTTCTTGGACAAGGTCCTAACTTCTATGGGTATCTTACTCAAATGGTAAAATCTGATTATGAGGTGCATATCAACAGTTTCTTTCTCAGTATTGATAAATAGGGGACCATGTAGGAAATTCAAACCGCAATGGGGATTGAGGCTGATCCGTTATCTCCACACCTCTTCATTTAATGTGTTGAAACGCTCTCAGCTCTTCTTACATGAGCTGTCCAATCTAAATCATTACATGGTATCAATGTATACCCCAAGGCACCAAAAATATCACACTTGTTTTTTGCTGATGACAGTGTTATTTTTGCTAGAGCTACCCAAGAGGAAGCTAGATGTATAACATTTCTTCTAAAGTCCTATGAGATTGCATATGGACAGAAGATTAATCTCCAAAAATCTGAGCTCTCTATTAGCCGAAATGTACCTAGTCCTAGAGTTGATGAGCTTACTTTGCTGCTTGGAGTAAAGGTGGTTGAGAGACATGATAAATATCTTGGTCTGCCCACAACCGTTGATAGATCAAAGGCACAAATTTTTCACTTTGTGAAAGAAAGGGTCTGGAAAAAACTTAAAAGGTGGAAGGAGAAAGTCTTGTCATAAGTGGGAAGGGAAACCTTGATAAAATTTGTGGTCCAATCCATTCCAACCTGCACTATGGGTTGTTTTCAACTCCCTGTTGTCCCTGTACAATGAGATAAAGCAAATGACAGCTAGATTCTTTTGAGGGAAGGGTTCTCCTGATGAGCGTAAGTTGCATTAGATGAGGTGGAGCAAGCTATCCCAACCTAAAAGATGTGGGAGGCTAGGCTTTCGAGTCACTCATATGTTTAATAAGGCACTCCTAGCCAAGCAATGGTGGCGCTTACTAACTAATGAGAATTCTTTGATGTCAACTTTTGAAGGCAAGATATTTTCCCCGTTGCAGCCCCCTACTAGCCTCTAAAAAGGCCCAATCCCAGTTTTATTTAGATGAGTATTATGTCATCCAAAGATCTGAAGCAATGGTTTGATACGGAGGATTGGTGATGGTAGAAAGGGGAGAGTGTTTAATGATCTTTGGGTGCAAGGTGTCTTAGGTAATCTCATATATATGTTTCTTTGAATAATGATATTGATGGTCTAATGATGGTGGCAGATCTTACAGACCAAGAATTGCGATAGTGAGATAGGATGAGAATTGGAGAGTTATTCCCAGAAGATATTCGTGTTAAAAGGTGATACAAATTTCTAGAAGGTTATAGATGTAACATATATATATGAAAAAGTAAAGATTATTCTAGAATATTCTTGTAAAATATTTACAATGTAATTAGAAAAATCTAGAAACTTATAGAAATGTAGCTTTAGAAAAAAGTAGAAAAGTTAAGAGAAAAGTTAGAAAACACTACAACAATAAAGTCTAGATATTTCTAGAACTATCCTTGGATGCCTATAAATAGGCAATTGTATCATCATTTGATGTAAGCACTTCCAAATATCAAATAAAGCCTTACTATCATTCTATCAGTTACTATATCATTCAACACCTTTACACATATTTTTTCTAAAACTACTAGTGGTATCAGAGCTACGTTCGGTCATCTATTGGGTGTAGAAATATCATCCAACTACTTCCAAAAAAATTCTACTATATTCTCTACCAATCCCATAATTTTTCCTTAACCAATGGCCAATACTATTCAACCTTCTTCTATTCCTGTCCCTGTTTTTACTAGAAAAAATTATGATTTCTGGAGCATTAAAATGAAGACATTTTTCTGCTCTCAAGATCTATGGGATATTATAGAAGATGGATTTATTGCTCTCGCTGACATTTCTACTTTGACTGCAGCTTAAAAGGAGTTAAAGGAGAACAACCAGAAAGATTCAAGGGCATTATTTATCTTGCAACAAGCAGTAGCTGACACAATTTTTTCAAGAATAATGGGTGCCACAGGTGCTAAAGAAGCATGGAGTATACTATAGGAGGAGTTTCAAGGAAGTGCTAAGGTACATGCCATTAAACTTCAAACTCTAAAATGTAAGTTTGAATTAATAAAAATGAAGGAATCCAAGACCGTAAAAAATTATTATTCTAGGATAAAAGAAATAGTTAGTCAAATGAGAGCATATAGGGAAAATATTCTTGACAAGAGAATTGTTGAGAAATTCTAATTTCTATTCCCCATAAGTATGATGCTATCGTGACTACGATTGAGCAAACCAAAGATCTGTCTACCATGTCGGTGACAGAACTAATGGGCTATCTTGAAGCATATGAGCAAAGATTGAGTAGGCATGATGAAGACTTTGTCGAAAACGCCTTTCAATCAAAGCTCAAATTACGATATCAAAATAAAGAATATGGAGGAAAGAAAAATAGTGGAGAAATTTCTAGAAATAAAGGAAATTCTAGAAGTTTCTCTAAGACCAATCAAGATAAATATCCTCCATGTGGCATCTGCAAGAAGACAAGTCACTTAGAGAAAGACTGTTGGCATCAAGGAAAGCCACAATATCAATACTACAAGCAATTTGCACATGTAGAGAAGAACTGTCGCTACAAAAACAAGCATCAAGCAAATTTTGCTAAAGAAGATGATAGTGAGCAACATCTTTTCTATGCTACCTGAGATTCCAATGATGAAATAAGTGGAAGTTGGTACTTGGATAGCGGTTGTAGCAATCACATGGCTAACGATAGGAGCATCTTCAAGGAAATTAACAATTCTGTAAAAGTCAAAGTTCAATTAGGAAATAGCACCATGGTGGAGTCCAAAGGCAAAGGCATTGTCATGGTGGAGACAAAGAAAGGTATAAGACTCATCAGAGATGTCTTACTTGTTTCCAATCTTAAAGAAAATCTCTTGAGCATTGACCAAATGATGGAGAAAAGCTATGCTCTACACTTCGAAGGAGATACATGCACTATTTATGATAACTATAACAAAAGGCAGGAGATAGCCCAAGTTAAAATGGAAAAAAGAAATAGAAGTTTCCCGATAAGCTTCAAATATACTACCAACATTGCCATGAAAGTCCAAGTTGATGATTTATGGCTATGGCATCGAAGATTTGGCCACTTTAACACCCATGCCTTGAAGCTGTTATACCAAAAGAATATGATGAGAAACTTGCCATGCCTGAAAGAAAATAACGAAGCTTGTGAAGGATATATATAAGTATGTCTTCTTGGAAAGCAACACAGACTACCATTTTCAACTGACAAAGCATGGAGAGCTAAAGATGTGTTAGAGTTGATCCACACTGATATTTGTGAAACAATGAGGACATAGTCACTCAACAACAATAGGTACTTCATCCTCTTCATCAATGACTTTTCTAGAATGACCTGGGTATACTTTATTAAAGAAAAATCAGAAGTCTTTGAAATATTCAAGAAGTTTAAAGCTCTAGTCAAAAAGCAAAGTGCGAAACATATAAAGGTACTTAGAAGTGATTGAGGCAAGGAGTACAACTCACACGAGTTTAATAAGTTTTGTGAAAATGAAGGCATTGAGCGCCAACTTACTGTTGCATATTCTCCACAACAAAATGACATCTCTGAGAGGAAGAATCGTACAGTCATGGAAATGGCTAGATCAATACTGAAGGAGAAGGTTTGCCTAACACTTTTTGGGCAGAAGTAGTTTACACTGTAGTCTACATACTCAACAGATGTCTGACTAAGGCAGTACAAGACAAGACTCCTATTGAGGCATGGAGTGGGCAAAAGCCATCAGCTAAACACTTACAAGTATTTGGATCCATTTGCTACATACACGTTCCTGATGAGAAGAGACATAAGTTAGAAGACAAGACTATACGAGGCATCTTCTTGGGATATAGCACACAATCAAAAGGCTATCAAGTCTACAACTTGCAAACAAAGAAGCTCACCATTAGTCGAGATGTTGAGGTAGATGAAAATGCTACTTGGAATTGGGAAGAAGAAAAGGTTGTGAGAAGCAACATTCCCATTTTAGAGCGATAACCTCAAGAAGAAGCTGAAGAAGTAGTAGAGGATCTAGGTATGCTTCTTCCACCTCCACAACAAGAAGATTCTTCACCAGAATCTACTTCGAGATGAGTAAGATCTTTGGTAGACATATATGAAACTTGCAATACAGCCATGCTTGAGCATAAATGCTATGAAGAATCATCAATAAGATAGAAGATCAAATCGCAAACATTTTTACGAAAGGCACTGCCAAGAGCAAGATTTGAGCATCTACAAACAATGCTTGGAGTTTCTGAAATTTGCATCAAGGAGAAGTGTTAAAAGGTGATACAAATTTCTAGAAAATTATAGAAGTAACATATGTATATGAAAAAGTAAAAATTATTCTAAAATATTCTTGTAAAATATTCACAATGTATTTAGAAAAATTTAGAAACTTATAAACATGTAGCTTTAGAAAAAATGGAAAAGTTAAGAGAAAAGTTAGAAAACTCTACAACAATAAAGTCTAGATATTTCTAGAACTATCCTTGGATGCCTATAAATAGGCAATTGTATCATCATTTGATGTAAGTACTTCCAAATATCAAATAAAGCTTTACTATCATTCTATCAGCTATTATATCATTCAACACCTTTACACATTTTTTCTAAAACTAATAATTTGCGACAAAATCCAAGCTATTGCTCTAGGTGACTATACCAGATTGTGTTTTATGGAAATGCACAAAGAATGGGGTTTACACAGTTCAGTCTGGATACCATTTGGCTTTTGAGTAGGAGTAATGAAGAGAGTGCTTCCACAAGTGTAGTTCCAGGTGACTTGTGGGGGAAGATTTGGAAGGTAAATTCTGCTACAAAATGTGCAAGAATCTCATATGGAGAGCTTGTCAGAATATAATGCCTATGCGAGTAAACTTGAAGAAGAGGGGTGTAAATGTTGACTCTTGCTATCCCTTCTGCGAAATAGAAGAGGAGTCAACAAAACACGTGCTTCTGAATTGTGAGGGTATAAGGAGGCTTTGGCTTGTTTCAAATACTGAGGTGCATATTGATTCACTTATACAAAATTTTGCAGTATGGATAAGTGAGTGTCTGTCTATCTCTGATGCAAAAATTGAAGGAAATATTTTTGAGTATATTTGGGTGCTATGGAGACGGCGCAAATGCTTGAGTTTTTTCTCATAAGAATACTCTAATACCTCAGATACTATCAATGTCTGCTATTTTGCTGAATTACCAGGAGCCATCTCAGCCAAAGATAGAAACCGCCTCATTGTGTTGAAAGCCACCTGATCAAATTCATATCAAAGTTAACCTGGATGCATCAATCAAGCGTGGAGTTGGTACTGGACTGGGTGCAATTTTCCAAGATCCGTTGGGTCAACCCCTAGCAGCAGCAACACAGTTCTTTCCAATTTGCTATGATCCCACAATTGTAAAGATTCTAGCTTTCAAGTGGTGTATCACTGTGGCAGCACATATGTGTTTCGAAAATACCATTTTTGAGACTGACTGCCAGACACTTTTTCATTCCTAGACTCACAAGCATAGGGAGGATAGATCATATAGCTCGATATTAATTCAGGAGTGTGCTAGACTGATGCATAGAGGATGGTCTTTGCCCCTTACATTTACCAAGTGAAGTGGTAATAAAGTGCCAGATAGATTAGCTGCACTCGCGTTTCAATTTAAGGAAAACTGCTAGCTTGAGGATGTTCCTCACTAGGTTTTGCCTTTGCTGGAGTCTGATGTATTAGCCTTCTTTGGCAACTCTTTGATTCAATAAATTGAGTATTCCATCTCAAAAAATCAATAATTTTTTTTTTTACTTACATTCAACCTAATTTTGTCCTAAATAGAAATTAATAAATAATTTTTACTCAATCAATAATTTTTTACTTACACTCTATTATTTATGACAATACTTTAATATAAATTTCAATGACTAAAATAATAATTATTGTTATTATATATTTTAAGTAAAATTTGGAAAGATATTTGTGTATAACTTTTGAGTACAATTTTTAAATTAATTTGTAAGTATAATTATTATAAATTAATTTAAGATGTTAATTTTTAAATTTTCATAATTATATAACTGGTATTTTTTATATTAATTAGTTTCCTTTTTGCAAGAACCATTATCTGTAGGTAGTGTAAAGGTTATAATTTAAGAAATAAATCTCATATTATTTACAATTATTCCAAATTTCCGTAAATATATAAAGGTCCACGAAACTACAATTAAATTATTGTCATAAATACAATCCAATTTTAATTCTACTATGATTATAGATATATTTTAAAATTAAATTATATTAATTAGCATTGCTTTAGTCAATATTGGATAGTTATAAATTTTATAATTAATTTTAATTACATAAATAATTAATATTTGGATAAATAAATAATTAAAAATCCATAAAAAAAATCTATTATATATTACAAAAAAAGGTTTGCTACATAGGCAGATGTTACATGACATCACCATATTCATTTTTTTTTTGCCAAAATTTCATCAATTTTTTGTTTATTTTTTAATTAATATAACACATTATTATATTTAATTATAGTAATTAAGGTAATTATAAAAAATATATATTTTGATTACATTAATCAATTAAATCCATAAATTTGAAATAAATTTTGATTTTATATAATATGATAATTATTTATCAAATTTTATGGAATGTTATTTTATAATTATGGTAACTTTTTGTTTATTATCACGATTTTGTAATATATTATAATGATAATAAGTTATTATATTACCTTAAATACTAACATAATGAATAACAATCAATTATATTAGGTTAAATTACACATTTGGTCCCCCTAATAATTCTCAATCCATGATTTTGATTCCCTTATTTTTAATTATGCAATTTTAGTCCTCCAATTTTTAGAAATTTGTAAGTTTGGTTCACCTATTTTTAATTCCATGATTTTTAAATTTTAGTCTAAAATTGGAGGACCAAGTTGCAAATTTTTAAAAATTAGATGACTAAAATAGCAAAATTAAAAATAGGGAGACCAAAATTACAAATTTTTAAAAATTAGAGAACTAAAATCACAAAATTAAAAATAGAGAGACCAAAATTGCAGAGTGAAATTTATAAAGGGGCCAAAAGTACAATTTAACCATTATATTATTATTATTATTATCATCATCAATTATCAATTATAACTTATTATTATTATATTGTATAAACGAAAGTTTTTCATGTGACAGCATCACATTGATTTTTTTCCTACCGAAATATTACTATTATTCTATTTTTTAATTCATAAAAATACATAATTATAGTAATTAAGGTAATTATAATGAGTATATATTCTGATTTGAAATAATTAAGATAATTATGATAATCATATATGTGTTTTAATTAAAATAGTTAACATTATTTTAAATTGATTAGAATAATTATGACCACTATATATTATTTAAATTTTTCTCTATATATATTTTGAATTTTAAAATGTTTATATAGTGTTATAGATTTTTTCAATAAATTATATTAAAATAATATAGAATAAATCACTTGATAATAATTAGTTACGATAAAAGTATATTACAGACAACCTAGAAAAATTTTATCTGTGATCTAAAGTATTGAAATTTCAAATATGATAAAATAATAATAATAACAATGTTAATAATAATTATAATATAATAATAATAATAATTATTATTATTATTATTATAATAATTATTATTATTATCTATAAAATAAGAGACACTAACAAAATATATTAAATTTAACGCAATAATATAATCCAACATGAAATAATCGAAGTCTACGTGTCATTAGAATAAGGAAAGTCTCAAAGAAAAAATAAGATCAACTTGTGGTGAAGATTACAAGAAAAGTACAAAAATCTATTTGTTATAGTGTGTATAGTTAAAGTCTTAAACTCATAAAATTTTTAAAACATATATTTAACTTTTAAAAAAATATTTAACAAATTTAAATAAAATTAATTCTTCTCAATTTAATTTTAGAATATTAATTTTAATAAAAATTTAAAATTTCTTTTACCTAATTATTTTATATATAATTATATGGCAAACAAATAAATTAATTTAATGCATTTGTTACTATTCTCTTCATACACAATTAATTTAAAATCAACATTTAGGAAAATTATTATTTATTTTTTAATTATTATCTTCATACTTATCTAAATTATTCAATATTTTTTTAATTGGATGGATTTTAATTTTCTTTTATACAATGATATATATGTAAATTTATTAAAATAGATATTATATAAAATATAACACATGAGAATGAACAATTTTTTTATGAAAGCAAGTAGGAAAATTTACATTTAATTTATAGGAATAAACAATTTACCTGAAATCACATTAACATCTAAATTTGTGTGGTGAAATTATACTTTTTTCAATTTATTGTCACAATAATTTTAGTATAAATGTATTTTTTTTCTTGCTTTATTTTTTCTGACTTAAATCATTTATTGAATATTTTTTTATTAAACATAGAAAGTAAGAATAAAATATAACAAACGAAGATGAATTTTTTCCATGAAAGTAAGAAGAGAAATTTAGACTTAAATCATAGGATGGACAATTTATCTTAAATTACCTTAAAAATTGAATTACTCGGAAGAAATTACGCTCTATTATAATTTTAGAACTTTTTAATTATTGTTACAATAATTTTAATATAAATTCATTTTTGTCTTGCTTACTATCTTCTAACTTAACTAATTTAATAATTTTTTTATCTAATTAAATTTTAATTTTTGCGTAAGTAATTAATTTTCATTTAATTAATGACAGAAACTAAAATTCAATTAAAAATTTATTTCAATTTTTCAGATGATTTTAAATTTTAAAATTTAAACTCTTAAAAAATGTAGATAAATCGCTATTTTTTTCTTCTAATTTTTACATGTTAAAATCTATATGTAAATTGATTAGTATAAAAAATATGCATAAAACTTAACACAAGATGATAAACATTTTGTACAAAGTATATTAGCATATGAATGATTATAAACTTTATATTTTTAAATATAGCAAAATTAGATATTATCTATAACATCCACAATGTCGAAGTTTCCAATTTGACATCAAATTGCTTTTAATAATAGTTTGAATTTATTCTGTTGTTAATGTTAATAAAGATGTATTATTAACACAATAGCTACAATACTCATTAATTAACTCTTTAGGTCCCAATAATTATACGGCCACTAAAACTAGTTTTTTATACAATTAAGAGTGTGTTTGGTATTGTATCTTCCCAGCCACGTTTACACAAAATTCCGCGTCCAATTTTACAAATTACGCGAAAGCTAGTGATATCTGCTCTGAAGATGACGTGCATAGGGGCCACGAAATGCCTATCCGAACACACGGTAAAACGCAAAATGTCAAACTAATATGAAAAATGTAGACAGAAACGTGGACCGACACGTATTTGCGTTCACCATCACGCGTATTAGCGTTCTTTCCCTGTTCCCGTTCAACACAGATACCGCAATTACATAGTCTTGAATTGTTTGTGATTACTTCACTGTTACTAGAAAGCTTGCTATCTTTCGTTCTTTCTTTCTGTATATTGTCTGTTTCCGCGCGCAAGGTTCACTGTTTTACAGAAATGGCAGATAGTGTTGTTGGCTTTCTGCTAGAGAACTTGTCGCGGCTGCTTGAGGATGAATTAAAATTGTTTTCTGGCGTGGAGGACAAAATCAATTCCCTGCGCAGTGAACTCCGGTTTATAGACATCTTCCTCAAGAGTTCTGAGGGGAAGCGCAGTGATGAGGTAGTGAAAGAAGTGGTGAGCCAAATACGAGATGTCGCCCACAAAGCTGAAGATGTGGTTGACACCTACGTTGCCACCATCACCAAACACAAACGCAGAAACATACTGAGCAAGTTATTCCACTTCAAAGAACGATTCATGGTGTCTCATGAAGTCAGCGCTGAGATAGAGAAGATCAAGAGCCGTATTGATGAGATTTATAAGAACAAGGAGATATATGGCATCGGAGAAGGTAGACTTCCAAAGTGAAGAAGCTGCTGCAGCAGAGTCACTCCGCAAAAGGAGGAGGGACGTGGAGGAAGAAGATGTAGTGGGCTTAGTGCATGACTCCAGTGTTGTAATTCAGCAGCTGAAGGAAAGTGCTTCGCGTCTTAAAGTTGTTTCCATAATTGGGATGGGAGGGCTGGGCAAGACCACTCTGGCTCGAAAGGTCTATAAGAACAATCAGGTGAAGAGGTTGTTTCCTTGTCGTGCATGGGGTTATGTGTCTAACGATTACAGACCCAACGAGCTTTTGCTAGAGCCTTCTCAAGTTTTTGCTGCCCACATCTGAATATGACGATTTACTCAAGAAAATAATAGATGAAGGTAAAGAGTTAAGTGAGGGAGAGCTGAAGATGAAGGTGGGAGAATGCTTGAAGGGGAAAAAGTACCTGGTAGTTCTTGATGACATCTGGAAAACCCAAGTATGGGATGAGGTTAGAGGTGCCTTTCCAGATGACCAAAACGGTAGTAGAATACTGATAACTAGTCGTATGAATGAGATGGCTCACTATACAGGAACCATGCCTCCCTACCACCTTCCCTTCCTCAACAAACAGGAAAGTTGGGAACTGTTCTCTAAGAAGGTGTTTCGAGGTGAAGAATGTCCATCTGATTTAGAGCCTTTGGGTAGATCTATTGTTGAAACTTGTAGGGGTTTACCACTTGCCATTGTGGTCTTAGCTGGACTCGTTGCCAAGAAGGAGAAGTCACAAAGAGAGTGGTTGAGAATCGAGGAGATTAGTTGGCATCTTACTCAGGACAAGACTGAAGTGATGAATATACTGAAGCTCAGCTACGACAGCTTGCCTCCAAGATTGAAGCCTTGCTTTCTGTATTTTGGAATCTATCCTGAAGACTATGAGATTAACGCAAGGCAATTGATCAAATTATGGATAGCTGAAGGGTTCATACAACCACAAGAAACTGGAATCCCAAATACAACAGAGCCCGAAGATGTTGCTGACTATTTCTTGGATGAGCTGGTGGATCGCAGCTTGGTGCAAGTGGCGAAAAGAAGAAGTGATGGTGGTGTCAAGACATGTCGCATTCATGATCTTCTCCTTGACCTTTGCATATCTGAGAGCAGATCAGGTAAGTTTCTGGAGGTTTGCACAGAGTTCAACATTGATACCCTGAGTAACACCAATCCCCGTAGATTGTCCTTGCATTGCCAACCGCATTATGATACGTTTGCACTTGGTAAATCCTGCACTCGTTCCTTCTTCATCTATTCTGGCAAGTGTCCAGAATATATTCAGAAAAGCTTCAAGTTGGCTCGTGTGCTACATTTTGAAAGGGAAACGTTTTCTTCACTAGACAGTAATTTGAAGAGGATGATCCATCTAAGGTACTTGAAAATATCTGGGATGTACAACTTTCTAGCTTCTATAAGCTGCCTTTGGAATCTGGAGACGCTGGATTTAAGAGCCTACAAAGGGATAATATCTAGGGAAATTTGGAAGCTTAAGCGGCTGAGACATCTTTATTTGAGGGGTTTTTTAAATTTTCCAGAAGCAAAGGGGGAAAGAATGGAGAATCTCCAAACCCTTTCGATAAGGGGTGTGGAACAAAACATGATTTTCATGCTGAACAATGACTCGTTTCCTAGGTTGAGAAAATTAACTTTGGACAAATCGAAAGAATTACGAAGTCTACACCAGTTAAGCACTCTCCAGAGCCTAAAAATAACACTTAACAGTGTAGATTTACCACTTGCATCATACTCCACTGCATTTCCATCACATCTTACTAAGATAACCGTGAAGCTTGGACAATCACCCGAGGCTGATAGCTACTTTTTCACGAAGACACTAGGATGGCTTACCAACCTCCAAGTTTTGAAATTGCAACAAATTGAGCCAATATTTCCACAATCACCGCTTGAACTTCATACTGGCACTGGAGAATTCCCGCAGCTTCAAGTGTTTTATATGAGGGGAATATTCATCCGCGGGTGGACATTAGAGGAAGGTGCAATGCCCAGTCTTAGACATCTGGTCATCGACACATGTCATCACTTACGTGAACTTCCTGAACAACTCTGGTCATTGACTACCTTACAACTAGTGCATGTTGTGAAGCCCTACAGAGATTTGGCACCCAGCCTCGAAAATGTGGAGTTGAAGAATGGCTGTAAGCTCATAATTGAGAAATAATGACAATGTAAGTGTGTTCGTCCTCTTGTCTGACATTGTTGAGTTAAAGTTATAGCCTTTCTATATCCTTCCATCTAACTTAAGTTATCTTGTAAATGTAGGATGCTAGTGGATTGGGCAATTAGCAGAATTACACAGGACGTGAGTGTGTTATCAAATAATAATTTTTTGCTTTCATAGCAATGGTAACGTGCCGTAGTTCTTATCATTCTGTATTTTTCGAATAGCAATGTCACTCTTCATTGTGACATTTCCATTTTTTATCTCTGTTTTTCTCTGATTTCTTTTTGTTTCTTGGTCCTTTGTCCTGCTGTTGTAAATTCATTTACATGTTGATTGTAAAAGGCTTTATTTTATTTTATTTCTTTGCTTTCATGTGCAATGCTAGTTTAAACTCGGAGGATGCCCACAACCTGTCAGTGTATGGTGAAATGATTTGCAATTCCTGTGCTTCGTTCTGTTCACTTTTCCACTTTCTTTTCTTGGATGACCAAATATTTTGTTAGCTTGGCAATGAGGCCTGAGTACATATGCATCATTTCATTTGTTTGTTATACCATTTTGCTTAACAATATTTGGTTCTGCATTAATTTTCCCCTTTCTTCCTTCTTTTTCCATTCTAAAATCTAAATGTGTATCATGTTTATGTTTATTGGTTTTGGTGTTGTTTCATGTTATCTTTCTTTTTTCTTGATCGAGGTTTGTTTCTCTATCGTCCGATATCATTGCTGAAGAAGCAAGAAGAGAATTACTTTTGTTCCTAAGGAGATTTAATATAGTTTTGATGATTTAGTCTCTTGATGAGTGCAAAGTTATAATGTGTGTTTATGTATGTGTGTGTAGTTGTGAGTCTTGTATGATTTATCTTTATTCTTAATAGTTTGATTGTAATGAGCTCAAAGTTTAAGACTTAAAGATTTAACAAATGGAAATATGTTTTCTATAAGTCTAAAATTAAGTTTAAAGAGGAATAATTAGATAAAACTAAGTTTTAAATTGATAAGAAGTGAAAGCTACATATTAAGGCTTTAGAACAATTTAATCTTATGTTTAAGAACCATTTAATTGGTTAAGTTAGCTTTGTAATCGATTAAATCTGTTTAAATTCACATAAACAATGAATATCTACACTGTTTTAACTAGTTAAATTGATATGTAATCAGTTATATGTTTTCTGTTTTAACTAGTTACAACATTATGTAATCAGTTATTTTTGCTATAACTAATTACATAATTCTGTAACTAGTTACATAATATAAAGTTGTTTTTGTCCTATTCGAAAATAACTAGTTACAAAGCTATGTAACTAGTTATTCCAGTAAGACAAATTTGAATAGGCCATTGTTTTAACTAGTTACACACAACAATAACTAGTTAAACCCATTCAAAGTTCATTTTTCATATTTCAAATAACAAAATAACTGATTACAAGTCTAAATAACTAGTCATTCTAGTGAACTCTCTATATAAAGTGAACCTTAGTGAGTCTTTCTACACTTCTTCAATACAACTACAATTTTCTAAATTTGAGAGAGACCTTTTTTAGAGAAAATTCATATTATTCTTCTTCATCACTACAAGTTTTGGATCAAAGTCAAAGAACTCATCATAGATCAATCTTGAGGATAAAGAAAAGTATTTTCTTGGGTAAAGTTTGATTAGTTCTTCATTGTCTTCCATCTATTACAAACCAAGGTGATATCTAACCTTCTTTTAATTTGATTTTCGTTCTTGAGAGGGTGTCTCTCATATCTTCCTTGTGGTAGGGTTCCATAAGAAAGGGATTCAAGTTTTTCTTGATAGTGTTCAAGAAACTTGATTGTGTGGTTTGTTTGATTGTAATTATTGTATTTGTGTATAGTGTTTGTAAATATTTGAATTACCTAGTGATAACACCAATTGATTTGACTGGAAATTGGATGTAGATCACAGTGGTGGTGATTGAACTAGTATAAATCTTGTTTTCTCTTTTTCTTTCCTCTGTCCTCTTGCTAGCATATTGAATCTTGATCACTTGTATTTAAAATCATAAGGCTCTTTGTATAGAAAAGTTCAAGATAAATTGATCCAATTCTATTTATTTGTATAGCCAAATTAATAAGATTCAAAGTTTTGAAAAATCTAGTTATTTATTATTAAAAAATTTGGAGATTCTTGAAATTTTTGAAAGATCCAATTCACCCCGCCTCTTGGATCCAGTCCTTTTATTTAACAGTTGCCATCATCTTTTTTCGTTCTTTAGTTGGAATAGTTACTTGATAAGATAATTAGTTCGAAAGGAAGAGGTTAAAGAGTATAGATAATAGGAGACAAATGATAATGATCAGTAACATCAGTTTTAGAATTAGAGCTGTGATATTCAATAAGCTTCATCTCTTTTCTATCTGCTCTTTATTTTTTCTGGTCCAGTTTCTATTTGAATGCTGTGACTTGGAAATTTAAAAGGGAATTGGGAGTAGAGCTGACAAACAGCAGCAATATGTTTGTTTTTGTGCCGTGTCTCTTCCCAAACCTTGGCTGGTTTTATCATGGTTAGGAAAATTGTGTCGCAACAGTCCAAGAGAAAGGGGCATTATTTGATGAACTTTTTGGTAGATTTCTATTTTTTTCCAAAATTCATTTCCTTTTTTTAATCTTTCCTTTCCTTCCACAGTATTTTATCTTTCAATTTACTTGTGTTTTCTCTTTTGACTTTTTATCTTACCGTCACATGGCTTAGATTTGGTTGCCTTGTTTATTCACTGTTACAAGGTTTCCCTTCTTATTTTACTGCAGCACTTTTTGCCTTGTGTTAACTTTTGGTTTTGGTTCCCTTTTATTTTTTGTTGTTTGTAACTTTGGCATTGGATGTTTATTTATTTATTTATTGGTGCTTTTGGATGTTTATTCAATCATTGGTTCCTTCCTAACCGGAAAACTCGGTCGTTATCAAACAAAATTAATCTCTCACATTTAAACAGGGTGAGAGAATATTTTGAAAAATAAAAATAAACATTTAATGAAATTTAATTTCCAATAAATTAAATTAAAGATTATATCACATGCAAATCATGACATAATAATTAAAATATATTTACTATTTTATTTTTTTTACTTACAAACGGTTACTTATTAACCAATTTATTAAAAACCAATTGATTTTAATAAAATACATTCATTTCTTTAAAATATCAAATATTGCAGTCAGGCAATTACCCTTTAATCACCCACTTTATAAGAAGTGATTGTTGTTCATTTCCTCGGTTGAAATTCAAACCACATGAGCGTAAAAAGTACATTAATATTTCATAAAATTAATATAGAAGTTAATACTAAAATGAGTAAAATTTAATCTTAAATTTTGGAAGTTAATACTATTAATTAATTTAATATTTGACATTACGAATAAAATGAATCTCGTCCCCAATTTAGTTCCTAATATTATTGTGCATTAATTAATTAATTCTTAACATTAATATGCGTAAAAAAACTTAATTGACTAATTACTTGCAAAAGTAAATGATTAAATTTATTTCTTTATAACGTTAAAGGCTAAACTAGTTGGTTTTGTTCTTCCTTTTTTCTTTTTGTTCTCCTATGTAACCAAAAAAGACTAAACTAGTTGGTTAATTATGTCAATTATAGAGACTAAATTAAAAAACGACAAGCATTATGCTCTAGCTCAATCACCAAAAGACATCTTACATAATATTAGGATTAGTTAGTTAAACTACGGTTATAGGTTAGTTATTGTAAGTTTAGGGAGGTTACGATATTCGAGAGTTGCTTTCATATTGGAAATTGTAATCACATTTATGTACTTTTCTTCATTTTTCATATCAATGAGAATACTTAGCACACTACTCTTTTCTCTCTCTCTGTCCAAGATTCAATATGGTATTAGTTGCTTTTCCTTTCTTGTTGCGCAGTTCTGCTTGAAGATCGACTTCTTGTTCTCTTCGTCGTTCTTCTTCATCCTTTTTCCTTCGTTCGTTTCTGTACTAAGCATGAATGATAATTTTTCAAATCCCTATTTTTTGCACCCTTCGGATAATCCTGGTCTCGTGTTGGTTTCACAACCCCTCAATGGCACGATTTCAATTCTTAGCATCATGCTGTGGTTATGGCCCTCAAAGGAAAGAATAAGTTGGGATTCGTTGATGGCACTCTTGTTGCCCCTTCACCAGATGATCCTCTATATCATCTTTGGCATCGCAACAACATGGTTGCTTATTGGCTTTTGAATTGTATTTCTAAAGAGATCACTGCCAGTGTCATTTATTCCTCCACTTAAATGTGCCATGAAATATCTCCTTCACTCTTATCTCTTGTCTCTACTCACTTAACTCCTACCCTACCCATTCAATAATGCAAAGAAAAAAGCTAGTGCATGAAGTATGGACCACCCTAAACGTACCCTTTAATACGTTAGTCGAAACTGGGCACGTCATATTTATAACCTGATGAATTGAAAATGCTTTCCCTTTGTAGTGAAAGATACGATTTAAACCACTTGTTCACTATTGTTTTTATTTCTCTCTCATAAACACTGAGTCCAAAAAGTCTTCACTCTATGTATTTATCTCATCTCTCATAGAGGAATGGACAAACAATTCATGGAACTTATTGTCATTATTATACTGTAGTTCATGTAATTGTTTGCTTCTGAAAAGGAGTCTTGGTTCTATCAACCTTTGGTAGCTCTACCCAAAGCCATGCAAATGAAAAACACAAATTTTCTTGAGACATGCAATGAAAAATACAAATTTAAGTGAAAAAAAAAGAAAAAAAAAAGAATGAATAGAGCAATAAAAAAAATCCAAAATAACTAAATTTAAAAGGTGAAATCATAGTTTTGAAAATCAGACCAAACCGACCGGTTCGACTAGTTAGACCGAGAACTGGTCTAGTGATTCGTCTGTTAACTAAAAAAAAACAAAATGATCTTTGAACTAGTGAGAATTGGTAGACGTGTAGAAAACCAGTTTGAATTGGTGGTTTTCAAATTTTCTATTTTTTATTTTTTTAATTTCTAAATTTGATCTAAAACATTTTTAAGATAAATAAAAACACATATTTAATGAGGATTATAAATAGATATAAAATGATGTTTTATTTTAGTTTTTAGTGTTATAAAATTATGATATTGTATTTATTAATATTATTTATATATTATTTAATTATTATTACCATTTATTAATACCTGGTTTGACCACAGTTTTACCACAATTGAACTATTGAACCTTAAACCAGTGTCTTGACCGGTTCAATAATTGGTCCAGTTTTAAAAATATTGCATGAAAGATGTTATTCACTTTTAAAAATTATTTTAGGGTGCGTTTGGGGTCGTTTTTAGTCGTAACTTTTGAAAATTTTAAAAACTGCAACTAGTTTTAGTTTTTAAAAATTAGTTTTAATTTTTTTCCTCATTTTGAAATTTTATTATGTTAAAATTAGTTTAAGGATGTGTTTGTGTGGTAGCGATGCGGTGGTGATGGCAACGGTGCCGATGATGATAGTGGTGGTGGTGGAGTGGCAGTATCAATCGCGGCGACGGCGATGGTGATGGTGCCACCGGTGGTGGATGGTGGCTGGAATGACTGTTGTCAAATATAATGATGTGTATTTTTTTAAAAACTAATTAAAAACCAAATTCACAAATCTTTTTTCTTGATTTTAAAAATAAATGAAAAAGTGCTTTGAAATTGAGTTAAAAATCATTTCAGTTCCATTTTAGCTAAACACGTTTTGTTTAGAAAATAGCATTTGAAAACCAAAAAACTTGCAACCACCCCAAATAGACCCTTAGTAAACAAAAATGAGTTTTTAATTTAAAATAAAATACAAAAATGCTAATCTATATATAAATGTGTAGAGCTTAACATTTGTCTTATAAAATTATGAAAATAACATAAACATATAATGATATTTTTATATGTTTGGTTAAATTTATAATTTGGTCCCTTAATTTATTTATTTTATTTGGTTGGGTCTCTCTATTATTAAAAGGTTCAATTAGGTCCCATAATTTTAAAAAATGCTTCAATGTTACCCTTTTAATCTAAAACAACATTGTTTTTCACTACATTTTTCACGCCATTTAGTGTAACATTAGACAAAAATGAAGTCATTTTGGATGAAAGGGTAACATTGAAGCATTTTTAAAAATTATGAGACCTAATTAAATATTTTTATAATAGAGAAACCCAATTGAACAAAATAAATAACTTATGGGACCAAATTAGTAATTTAACCAATATGTTTATGTTATTTTCATACTTTGTATAAGGTTAGCTTAAAAATAATACTTTGTATATATTCGTAATTATGGGTGCTCATATACTAGATTAGATAAATTTGAAAGAAAAAAAGTCACCTAATTGAATTTTGTTGAGTTCTTTTATTTTATAACTTTTTAATATAAATTTAAATCTGGTCTGTTATAAAATGATTTTTGTTAAATTGATCTTTAGTTTGATTTTAGTTTAATTTTCATTGAAGATAGTAAATAAATGCCAAAATACATAACAAATGATATATAAAATAAAAAAATAAAGTATTCCATATTTAATATCTTAGGTAATAGTTATAAGTCACTTAACCTATTTTATATTCAGACCACCGAAACAAAACCTATATAATGCTATATATAATTAGCGTCAAAAATATAATGCTATAAATGCTATTTTAAGTCACAAATTTAATTGTTTGTTTTTACCTTTATTTTTTTTATTTTACTAAATATATTTTATCCATTTTTATGAATTTTAAAAAATATAAATACAAATTATATAATAAAAATGAATAAAAAAGCACAAAAATAAATTTCATACTCAATTACTAATCCAAATTTAAGAAATCTATAAATAATAAGATGGAGCCTAAATAATAAGATTATTAAAAAAAAACAAGTATGAGAATTTCATAAATATTTATTTATAAAATTACGGAAGGTATGATAATTTATGTAAAATTATATATATATATATATATATATATATATATATATATATATATATATATATAATTTGCTAACGTACACACATTTGTTTTTTAATTAGATTTACGTTAGCAAGTTATAATTATAATGTATCTTAAAAGACACCCACCCACGGTATAGCTTGCAAACGTACTCCAACTAAAAAATAAGTGTGTGTCCATTAGTAAATGCTTGTGGGATTTACTAAAATACACGTACTTGTTTTTTAGTTAAAGTACGTTAGCAAGCTGTAACTACAATCAGTACAATATATCTTAAAATACACCTACGGTATAGCTTGCGATCTTACTCCAACTAAAACACAAGTGTGTGTATGTTAGCAACTCTCTCTCTCTCTCTCTCTCTCTCTCTCTCTTTATATATATATATATATATATATATGTGTGTGTGTGTGTGTGTGTGTGCTAATATACACATACTCGTTTTTTAGTTAGAGTAATTGCTGTGAGTTAGAATCATAGGAATTGCTACAACGGAATCGCAATAGAGCCGCAACACAGTTCTATTGCACTTTTTGTCAAAAAATAAACAAAGATTCAAACTTAAATCTTCTATTCCAATGGATGTGGTTGTGTGGGATTTGGGGAAGGGTGGGAGGGAGGCATTTGATGGTGGCTGGTAGGCTGCGTGATGTGTTCAAGGCAAGTGGTAAGGATAAGGTGGTAAGGGTAGCCTTGTAGGGGGAAAGAGAAAAGGTGAGGTGCTGGGGGTAGGGGAAAATTAAAGATGAGGTGCAAACATATAATAATTTTATGCCGCAATGACAGTAATCTGCATCGCAACAGCCGCAATGCCGGCAACCTCAACCGCAAACACCGCAACCGCAATTTAGAACCATGGTTGGAGTACATTAGCAAGCTACACTATTGGTATATTTGAAGATAATTTTTAGTTATAACTTGCTAACGTACTCCAACTAAAAAACAAGTAGATGTACTTCAACAAACTCTACAAATATTTGCTAACATACACCTACTTGTTTTTTAGTTGGAGTACATTAGCCAGCTACATAATTGGTGATATATACATATATATATAGGGATTTGGTAACGTATACATACTTGTTTTTTAGTTAAAGTACGTTAGCAAGCTACACTGTAGGTATATTTTAAGAAACATTGTAGTTGTAGCTTGCTAACGTACTCCAACTAAAAAATAAATGTGTATACGTTAGCAAACCCCACAAACATTTGCTAATGTACACACACTTATTTTTTAGTTGGAGTACGTTAGCAAACTACACCATAGATGTTGTTGTATGGCGAACACAAGAATGCATCTCCGGTGAGCTCCCACGGTGGTGGTCGGCATCCCCGGTGGTGGCACCTGCAAGGACTCTGATGCTTAAGTCAGTATTGATCTCCATGTGAGTGAGTATGAGAAAGAGCGTGTGTACCTGGTGGGTGTGGAATCTTTATATAGTGTGCTTTTGGAGGAAAATTATGTTAGAGCTAGGTGTCACGTGGCAGCGTGCGTTTGGGTGCCTGATTGTACGCGTTCCTTGCCGTTAAGTGCTTCCCATGCTGTGCCAGGATAGAGGTGGATCTGATCCGGGATAGCAAGGGATTATGAGCCGGGAAACCCGAGGCTACGCCAGTCAGGATAGGCGATGTTGGACCGACTTAGATTGTGGGTCCGAATAACCTTCAGAACAATTGCCCCCAAGCCCGTGATGCTTAGATAAAAATCGTCAGCTTAGGAGTGTAAGTTGGCCCCATAACAGTTGCCCCCAAGTCGGTGATGCTTGGATCAGGCATCGTCGGCTTAAAAGCCTAAAAATGGGTCCGGGATGGTGTTGCCCCAGGTCAGTAAGGCTTTTCGCCAGGAAAAGTTTGCCAACTCTGAGTCGAAAGGTTTGGAACTTTTCATTTTTTAGATAGTTGCGTCGTATCTTTTGGATAACCAAGGCGTATTAAATGCGTAATGATACGATATCTTAAACTCTGTAACGCTTCGAATTCCAAGAGATTTGGCAGTTGTCTTTTGAAAATTCTGGACTTGGGCTTGGTTCTAAAATGGGCCTGTAATATAAAAGGTTTAGATCCTCAAAGTTTGGCACCATTACCTTCATTCTGCTGTAAAATCTTTCTTTTTTCATGAGTGTTGTCTACTTCTTGAGCTTTCTTCCTCCAGCAAAAGGACATGAAGGCTACTGTTCTCCTTTCTTTATTCTTCATTACCAACGTTTTATATACCAAGGTGACATTCTCTTTCTTGTCTTTGCTTTAAGAATTCCCCGCGTTCCTTTGTATTTTGGTTTCTGGTGCTATATTGTGTTTTTTGTTTCGTCGAAAATGGACCCGCGCAAATGCGATGCTTCGTCTTCGGCTCAGGGTGGTCATGGAAGCCACCCAGGGGGTTTCGCCGCTAACTAGCTCTTTCAGTCTACGGCGGTGCCTCCGTCACATCATATCGGTCGTCGTGGCCAGAAGGGTGCCGCTAGTTCTTCAGCTGGTTTTACAGCCACGTGTGAGAGGGTGGCGATCCGGGATAGGTTGGGCAGTCAAGGGTCTATCCACAAGAAGGACCGATGAGCGTCCTATGACAGTCGACCCAAAACAACCCTCATCGCCAGAGATTATAATCTACCCAGAAGTCTTAGAAAAGTGCAGAGTCATTTGAAGACAATAGGAATGCCATACAGTCCAAATGAAGTTTTGAAGTATGCCAAAGCCTGGGTGCAATACCCAGACTTGATGAGGATTCCTTCTAGGCCGAGAAGTATTTCCAGGGTTAAAAGGCCGGCGCAAAGCAGTGCTGGGGTTGGTCTGCGATTAAACACCTAGTCAACCTCTTCTGACCCTTCTTCCACTGCTTTTGACAGGGGGATGGGAAAGACTGTCAGGACTGTGGAGACAACTTCTGAAGCATACCATGACGACGTCGGCCTGGACATTGATTGGGTTGATAAGGAGGTGGCCGGGACTCGGTCGTGCTTCAACCAGACGGTGCTAGACGCCTTGGCGAATTGTCTTGAGCTGAGTCGAGGCGCTGCCGAGATACCTTTCGATGTAGTGGCCCCAGGGGATGACGATCGTATATGCTCGCATGGCCGAAAAGATAACATGGGGGCTCCATTGGATGAAGCCGAGGCTACGGCGGTTGGGTACTTATACCCTGATTTCCTTCCGATGTATCTGACATTGTTCGAGCATCTCGGAGTTAGGTTGTCACTGACAGAGTTCTAAGTGTCGATCCTGAACTTCTTATGTGTTGCGCCTTTGCAGCTGCATCCCAATTCTTGGTGCTTTATGGTGGCATTCGAGAATTTGTGCAGCCGGGAGGGGGTTGTTTGTAGTTGGAACTTCTTTCTATATTACTTCTCCCCTATCCGTCAGACTTACGATAATAAATTCTCCTCTGCCTCATTTCGAAGCGTCCAGGGTCGAGCACTACTCAAACCTTTCCAGGATTCTTACGAAGACTACAAGGACAAATTCTTCTTTTTGCGCCCCCGTGCAGAGAGTTGGGAGGCGTTTTTTATGGTCCATGATGCGGGGAAGAATGTTGTTAAGCCCCTATTCCCCCTATACTGGTCGTACGACCATTATTGCCTAGACCCCAGATGGTTTTTGGTCCGAAATGATGACTTGACCCTAGAAGAAGCTCGAGCCCGGGATCATTTTTTCACCTTAATAAAAAACCTGCAAGATCGTATCCCCTGCCGATGGTTGATTGGCACTACTCCTGCTAAATACCGCCAAAATTTTGGTGTGTTTATGTGCACTTTTTACACGTTTATTTCTGATTGTCTTGTTATTTTGTGTATAGCTTGACCCGGTTCATGCTTTCTTGCAGACACAATGGTAAAGTCAAAGATGGCTGACTTCGCCTTGGCCCTCCAGCAGGATAAGGCGGCCAAAACAAAAAAATCGAGGAGGGCCTAGGGGAAGGTTAAGACGGTCGAGAAGACATAGGCGCTTCCTCCCCTAGTCCTCGTAGCGGCCAAAAGGATAGTGATCAGGGAGGCCGAGGGCCGAGGTGCGCCTGTACCCCCAAGCCAGCAGCTGCTGATGATGAATTTGCCGGGGTAGAAGCTTAAGCTGGGGTCCCCAGAGCCAGTTCCGTCGGCGTTGTTCCTTTCGCCGTTGTCGCTGGGAAGAGGGCTATGATCGGCGGCATTCCCGAAGAGGCGCCAGCTGCAAAGAGGCGTTGGGATGATCGGCCCTCTGTGTCTATGGTGGAGTGTGCGGACGAGCATATCCTGGCCGGAAAGGCGACAGTGTTCGCCGATAGAGTTGCCAGCGATGTTCGTTTGATAAGGGGGGATCTAGGCGCCATACAAGGCAGTCTTGATGGATTATCCTCCCTCTTCAGCCATATGTTCCATGGTTATTCATAGTATGTGTTGATGAGGGAGGCATTTGGTAGCCAGAACCCCCTGGACGTCTTGGCCGAGAAAGACGAGGTCATATCCCGGCTGAAGCAAGCCAAGGAAGGCACACGCATGGCCAAGGAGGAATCTGGCAGAAGAATTGCCAAGCTGGAGGAGGAAGTGCAATCTTTAAAGGGGGAGCTGGCGGGAGAGAAAGCTAAAAAGGTGCGGGCATCCCAAGCCGAGTCGGATCTTCGGATGAAGCTGTCAGCCGTAGATACTAAATATGCTGATTTATCTACTCAGCTCCAAGCTTCTGGGAGTAAAGTTAAAGATTTGCAAGCTATGGTGCGAGAGCTAGAGTCCGACATGGCTGCTTCTCAAGAAGAGACCCAATTGATGCGCCGATGCTAGATCGAGTCCGTCCAGCTCTCCTTTGAGATCACTATAGACCAAGTGTGCTTCCTCCTTTAGAGGAATATGGATCTTGCTTGCGCCCGACCTGCCTGCGAGGTTATTGGCGGCGTCTGGCATGTAAATGTGAATGGCGAAATGACGTCGGCAGATCCAACTGTTCTAGCTGCTGATTCCGACGCTGAAAATGACGCCGAGGAAGATGAAGCCGGCAGAGAATGTTAGGGTGCTAGGGTCGATCTCGAGTCTTAAGCAAACAGGCAAGATGCCGCAAGGGAACTTGCAAATAGTTTCATATCGACCCTGCAGGTGACGCCGATTGTCTCACCTTCTACCGAGGTGGTGATTCTAAGTGATGATCCTGAACCTGGAGATGCCGGTGTTCCTGAAAAGGCTACTAGTGCTATAGATTGAAGGGCCGAGATGCCAGTTTACTTTGTAATTTTTGTTTAAGTTTTCTTCAGACTATGGACATATGTTAATACATTGAATGCAAATGAATTTTGATGTTTTCCTTCAATGTCTCCTTTGTCGAATACAACTTAGTATATGTACTTTGCTTTATGCATACATAGACTGCTTTTCGTGCTTTCATTAAGCATTTACGTTTGTTCCTTTTTATTCCCACGTTTTCACTAAACGTTGGTTTATTTGCCTTCATCTTTACGCGTTTCTCGACTGTTGCCTTTGTCTTTATCTTTATCCGCTTCTCGATTTCTACCTTTGTCTTTATCTTCATTTTAGCGATCTTCCTACCCCGGCTGGAGCGAATCCACGTACACGGGATAGTTTGCATGGCCTCGTCTTTAATTTTAGCGATCTTCCTACTCCGGCTGGAGCAAATCCACATACACGGGGTAGTTCGCATGGCCTCGTCTTCATTTTTAGCGATCTTCCTACCCCGCTGGAGCGAATCCACGAACACGTGGTAGTTCGCATGGCCTTATCTTCATTCTTAGCAATCTTTCTACCTCGGCTGGAGCGAGTCCACGTACACGAGGGTAGTTTGCATGGCCTTTTAACTTCAGCGTATTCATCCACCCCTGTATTTAGCTTTATATGGCAGGCAAACTCTTCAGTTTATTAATCACGTGGGACAAAAAATATTACAAAAGCCACAATTTATAGTATGCGACTCTGTCCAGCTATACTATAGACTAAAAATAACTGGGAAATCAAAACTAGCCTTATCAATCATGCCTTAACTGTAATACCGTATGAGGTTGCCTGCTGTTCCATGTTCGCGAGGATGACGATCTCGGGTAGTGTCTCTAAGGTGTACGCACCTGTTCCAGTCTTCGAGGTAACCCGGTACGGGCCTTCCCATTTCTCGATGAGCTTTCCTTGTCTGGCATTTCTCCCTCCTATGTCGGCGCGCCTTAAGACTAGATCACGGGGATCAAAAGAGCGGTGTACGACCTTCTTATCGTACCTCGCCACGACTTGTCTTTTCAAAGCAGCTTCTCTTATGGCAGCCACCTCCCTCCTTTCTTCCGCTATGTCCAATTCCGAGCACAGCAATCCATCATTATCCTCCAGCCTTAGGTTAGCCACTCTCCACGTCGGCTCTCTAATTTCTACCGGGATCATTGCCTCCACGCCATAAGTAAGGCGGAAAGGAGACTCTCTAGTGGAAGAGTAGGGGGTTGTGCGATGTGCCCATAGGACATGTGGTAACTGCTCAACCCAGCACCCCTTCGCTTCATCTAGCCGTCGTCTAAGCCCTTTAAGGATGACTCTGTTTGCTGCTTTTGCCTGTCCGTTTGTTTGCAGGTGTTAAACAGAAGTGAAGTGCTGCTTGATTTTCAATTCGGCCAAAAACTCTTGAAAGCTCCGATTTGTAAATTAAGTGCCGTTATCTGACACCAGGACATCCGATATTCTGAACCTACAAATAATCTGCCGGAATACAAAGTTCTCTATATTCCTTGTCGTGATAGTGGCTAACGCTTCTGCTTCGATCCACTTGGTGAAATAGTCGATTGCTACCACGAAATATTTAACTTGGCCGGACGCTTTAGGAAAGGGGCCGAGAATATCAATGCCCTACCATATGAAAGGCCATGGGGAAGTAATTGTGCTCAAGTCTTCCAGGGGGCCAAATGAATGTCGGAGCATTTCTGGCATCTGTCACACTTTTTAGCGAATTCCATGGCGTTGTTTTCCAACGTCGGCCAAAAATAGCCAGCTCTGAGGATCTTTTTAGCCAATGCTCTACCTCCCAGGTGTTGGCCGCAACATTCCTCATGTATCTCGACCACCACGTATTCAGACTCCGACTTTCCCAAACATCTAAGCAACGGTTGTGAGAAGCCACGCCGGTATAGTTTATCATTTACTATGCAAAAATGAGCGGCGGAGCGCTCCAGCCTCTTTACCTCTTTTTTGTCGTCTGGGATGACGCCTTCATTCAAATAGTTAATAATAGGGGACATCCAACTCTACTCCACCTCAATAGATAACACGAGATTAGGCTCATGGATTGTTTGTTGGATGACCGTCCTATTATTGTCGGAAGATTTAGTGCTAGCCAACTTCAACAAAATATTTGCCCTGGCATTCTTCTTCCGGGAAATGTAGACAAAGTCTATATTATTAAACTTCGTCATAAGAGTTTTAACTTTTGCCAGATACTTTTGTAATATCGGCTCTTTGGCTTGATAGGCTCCATTAATCTGCGAACTGAGAATCGCTGCATACACGTAACGACGCAACGCCAATGTCAGCCACCATAATAAGTCCGGCTATACACTCTTCATACTCTGCCTGGTTGTTGGAGGTAGGAAACGTGAAAGTTAATGACTGTTCTAACACCACGCCGTCCACAGACTCCAACAGTATGCTGGCTCTGCCTCCTTTCTCATTAGATGACCCATTTGCTAAAAGGGTCCACATGGAATCTTCGGACGAGGATTCTGTCGGGGTTAGCTCTACTATGAAATCGGCTAGTGCTTGGGCTTTTAGTGCTTGCCTTGGTTCGTACTAAATCCCATATTCTGGTAATTCTATAGCCCAAGTTGTCATCCTTCCTGCTAACTCGGGCCTATGTAAGATGTGTCGAATTGGCTGATCCGTCCTTACAATAATTTGGTGTGATTGGAAGTACGGCTGCAACCTTCTAGCTGCCGTCACCAGGGCGAACACAACCTTCTCCATCTTGCGGTATCTTGGTTCAGCTCTTGTAGAGCTCTGCTTATAAAATAGACCGGCTTCTGGCCTTCCGCTATCTCCCATATTAGCGTGGCACTCACGGCTTCGTTGGCCACAACTAAGTGTAGGTACAACACTTCACCCGTCTCGGGTTTAGTGAGTAAAGGGGAGAAGATAAGGTTTCTTTCAACCTGATGAACGCGGCTTCACAATCATCTGTCCATTCAAAACGTTTGCCCTTCCTTAAAAGCTGGAAAAAAGGGAGAGCGTTTTGTGCCAATCTGGCTATGAATCTTGTTAATGCTGCCAAGCACCCTGTCAAGTTTTGAACTTCCTTCATATTCTAAGGGTTTTTCATTTCTAGTATAGCCTTGCATTTTTTCAGGTTTAGCTCGATCCCCCTCTCAGATAGCATATACCCCAAAAAATTTCCCGCCGAGATGCCAAATGCGCACTTGTTGGGGTTTAGCCTCATATTGAATTTTTCCAACTGGGCAAAAGTTTCTTGCAAGTCCTGGAGGTGCGTCGAAGAGGTGGCACTTTTCACAATCATGTCATTAACATATCCCTCTAAGTTCCGCCCTATCTATGCCTCAAACACTTTATTCATCATTCTCTGATATGTAGCCCCAACGTTCTTTAACTCGAAGGACATCACCTTATAACAATAATTGGCCTTCTCGGTCATGAAAGCTGTCTTCTCCTGGTCGTTGAGGTATAGTGGGATCTAGTTGTATCCAGAATAAGCGTCCATGAAAGACAAATAACGAAACCCGAATGAACCATCCATTAGCTTATCAATGTCGGGCAGAGGGTACGAGTCCTTCGGGCAATGCTTGTTTAGGTTGGTGTAATCAACACACATTCTCCACTTCCCCGTTTTGTTTCTTTACCAGCACTACATTGCTAGCCAGGTGGTATACTTCACTTCTCTAATGGAACCAGCTTTTAACAACTCCTCCACTTGTCTATCAATCTCCTGTAGGTGCTCAGGGGCCATTTTTCTCCTTCTCTGACAAAACAACTTCACTGAAGTATCAACCTCTAACCTGTGGCAGAAGAGATTGGGGTCTATCCCAGGCATATCAGCCGGCTTCCACACAAACAGACTGGCATTATTCTTTATAAGCATCGATAGGTTCTCCTTCATTTTTTCGTTTAGGTCGGCTCTAATTTTCACGACCTGGTCTTTCTCTTTCCCGATCTGAACCGGGATACATTCTCCTTCTAGCTCTAGACTGGGTATCCAGGTGTCTCTTTTTATCTCATCCCGGCAATCTAGCTCTGTCAAGATTACTTCGCCTTCTTAGGGGTTGGGCTTGTAATCCATGTCGGGGTTACGTCCGACTTTAAGGGATTCCTTGTAACATTCCCTTGCTTTCGTCTGGTCACCTCGAAGGGTGACTACCTCCATGTTATCACCGACAAACTTCATAGCCAGATGTGAGACCGAGATAACAGCCTCCAATGCGTTTAGCGTTGGTTTGCCTGGGATTACATTATACGAGGACTTCGCGTCCACGACTATGAACCGTGTAGGAACGATTTTCATGCATGACGGCTTCCCAAAAGTCACATGGAGCTTTACGTAACCTACTGGCATTATGTGGTGTCCAGAGAATCCTATTAGGTCCTCGTTATACGACATCAACTTAGATTTCAGTATCTTTAGCTTCTGGAAAAGCTCGTAGAACATGACATCGGCAAAGCTGCCGATGTCCACCAGTAGCCTATGAACCTCTTTGTTCGCAATCAAAGCCTTCACTACTAGAGGATCATCGTGGTTTGGCACAATGTCAGCATGATCAAAATCATCAAAGGACAAAAGTGGTGTCCTCTTCTTTGCAGGGTTAACACCATGATGCGGTGTCCTCTTCTAGCATGCCTTTTTCTCGCATTGTTTGCCGGACCTCCACCCGAGAATCCGCCCGCGATGATGTATATCACCCCGTGGCTCCGCGTAGGAGAGTGGGCGGGAGATCGTGTGGGTCGTCGGGATAACAACCGTTTAGGAGACTGCCGGCGTACGACGTGTACTTCGACATTGTCTCACGATAGCCGGGGTGGTGAATGGCCTCTCGCGGGACTGTGTCGGTATGGTGATCAGTCCCTCTAAGGTGAAGAGTGTCCTCTCCTCGAGCTCTTGGATCTCTCTCTCCTAGGTGGTGAAGGGCATCGTCCTTTGTCACTACGACCCCCGTTCTGCTTGACAAAGCGGTCCAGTCTCCCATGTCTAATCAACACTTCAATGGCGTCTTTCAGCTGAAAACATTCGTCCGTGTCATGCCCAGGCACCTTGTGATATCAGCAATATTTGGATTGATCTCCTCCTTCTCTGTTTTTTATCAACCTTGGGGGTTTTATTCCTTCCTCCACAAACTCCACTTTAAAAACCTTGTTCAATATTCTTGCTTTAGAGGCATTTAGCGGGGTATATTCTTCAAACCTCGGGTCTCTCTTGTATAAACCCTGGTCCTCTTGACGGGGTGATTTGTCAGTCTTTGCCTGTGAATTTTTCTTCTGTGTCTCAATCTCAGTCGTCTTCACTTTCCCGACCTCCAGCACATTTTCGTAATTGATGTACTTCTCTGCTTTCTTCAAGAATTCCTCCATCGAAGTCGAGGGTGTCTTAGCGATCGACATGAAGAAAGGCGAGCCTAGTATTACCCCATCCTTGGCCAGCATTAGGACTACTTCAGGTTGTAGATTCTCTACAGCTCGCACTTCCTGATTGAATCTACCGATATACTCCCTCAACGGCTCATCCGCCCCCTGGCAGATCCTCCTTAGATCGGCCTCCATTTTTGGCCTGACCTTGCTAGTTGCAAAGGCGGTTTTGAACTTCTCCCTCAACATTGTCCATGAGTCGATGGACCTCGGTTCCAGAGATTAGAACCATTTCAGCGCTACTCCTTTCAACGAGAGCGGGAATGCTTTGCACGTCAACGATGCTAACGCTCCCTTGTACGACATTGCTGACTTGAACATTGAGAGGTGGTCATTTGGGTCAGAAGATCCATCATACAACTCAAGAGAAGGTAGCTGCTGCAGTTGCTTCGGGACCTGTAGGTTCAAAATCCTCAAGGAGAAAGGAAGGTTGAACGGAACCATCTCATCCTCTTCATCCACCTTCGTTGCCATGTGTGCATCATGCACCTCCGGTGCTGGTTTCAAAGCAAATGCGGTGGACCTCTCAGTGTGGTCATAGGTATGCTCTGTAATCTTCTTGCTATCTCTCTCTGCACGGAGTTCGGCAATGATCTTCTCTTGCTCTTTCAATGCCTCTCTCTACTGCTGTAGTAGCGCGGCAAGGTCCGCCATGGTGACTGACAGTCTTGGAATGGCGTTCGCACTGGGGGCCGCCTCAGGAATGGCGGAAGCAACCTCGCCATCCTTAGGTGACGGTGGTGGAAGCTTCGGCGGCGAAGGTGCCATGGCGAACTTGCAGTTTCTTGTGCTAACCATCACGATCTTTAGAGGATGAAGAAAATGGAATGAAGAGAAGAGAATCGAAAAGATCCCCACAGACGGCACCAATGTTGTGTGGCGAATACAAGAATGCGTCTCTGGTAAGCTTCCACAGTGGTTGTTGGTGTCTCCGGTGGTGGCACCTGCAAGGACTCTGATGCTTAAGTCAGTATGGATCTAAGTGTGAGTGAGTATGAGAGAGCGTGTGTACCTGGTGGGTGTGGAGTCCTTTATATAGTGTGTTTTTGGAGGGAAATTCTGTTGGAGCCAGGTGTCACGTGGCAGCGTGCATTTGGGTGCCTAACTACACGCGTTCCTTACCGTTAAGTGCTTCCATGCTGTGCCGGGATAGAGGTGGATCTGATCCGGGATAGTAGGGGATTATGAGCCGGGAAACCTAAGGCTACGCCAACAGGGATAGGCAACGTTGGGCCGACTTAGATTGTGGGTCCAAGTAACCTTCAGAACATATGTACTTTAAGATATATTGAGTTATAACTTGCTAACGCATTCTAACTAAAAAATAAGTGTGTGTACATTAACAAATTTCATATATATATTAACTTATATCTTTGACGAAATAGAACTAACTCTCATTATATGCATTGGTCAATTTGGGGTTCCACATGCCAAGCAAGGCTACTTCATATACATTAATGCCTTTTTACCTCACCGGTTTTACCAAGGAAAACCTTACATATTAACATAGTTCCGTGCCAGTCCACCACAACGGAAGTCCTCTATGTTGAGTCATTGCTTCTCGGAATCGAATGCATCATTGCATTTAACGTATATCTTTCCATATTTGCTTAGTGATTAAATTCGTTTGAACTCTATCTATTTACAGCTACCCTACCCTACCTACACCCGTGATTATGGGTACCACTAAGTAAGCATATTTTCTCCTCCTAATCAACTAAGAGCATATAATTTCTTAAAATATACATGCCATGGGTTCTTCATATTACTATGGTTAGTTATTCTGTGCAATCACCAAGAGGCACACATTTTCTACATCCCAACCATATCGCGTGCTTACCAGCTGGACCCTCTATCAAACACTTATGCCAACAAGTTTCTAGAATGGAGCAAGCATGCAGCAACATCAAAGTTCCATTCCAATCAAATGCCACTAAACTCTTAAATCAGAAGGACCAATTCATTAGATTTATTTTTGTTTTCTTTTTGCTCGTCTGTTTATTTAAAAAATAAAAACTAGATTAGGCTAATTCAAACCCATATAAGAAACAAAAATATTTGTCACTTTCTCTCTCTTTCTTTATTTTTTTCTCCCTGTCTCTTACATCTTTTCACCGATACACCCTTTTTTTGGCAAAATAATCCCATGCTGCAGTGATGCCTTTGCAGCAAAAAAATACAAAGGGAAACGGAGAGAGAAAATAAATAAATTAAACAAAATGATAGAAAAATAAAGAAAAGTTAGAGAGAGAAATAAAATATGAAAAATGCTAATCTATCTATCTATCTAAATGTGCAGAGCTTAACATTTACCTTATAAAATTATGAAAATAATATAAAACTTCAGCCAGGATTGCTGGTCCTTCTCGCATCAATTATTGAGTTGAATATAGCATCCAAGTTACTTTGTCCTCGTGATCGGACCACTGCACCAAAAATTAGAGACCACATGTGAGTGCTATCCGATTCTTTAATGTTACAGGTGTCGATCCATGCATTCCTTAACATTAATTATATGTATAAAAGCTTTCTTCCCTAGTCATAACAAGGTTATTCCATACGTCCTATGCAGGATTCGCTCTAGATATATATGACCCTCACCACCCTCCAACTATATATATCAAATAAACATTTCCCATATTTCTAAAAACTAACACCTGCCAATTCCGTAGCCAACTCCATCTCCCCACCCTCACCCTCGGGCACTCCCACTCACTCACTCAAACCACCCAACCACCATCTCTATCTCCTTCTTCTTTTGACAGCAAATCAAGGTATATAGCTCTCTTATTTCTTTTATTTCTTTTTATGCCAATATATCTTCTTATTTCCCTTTTTACCTTTTCTTTTATTTTCCTGCATCAAACAAAACTTGGGCCTGCCTTTGCATGCCCGTTCCAAGGCCTGAGCCTGTTTTGTTTGCTTCGCTCATCTGTTTCGCTTTCCCCTACCGTGGACTACCTGCTCTTGCTTTGTTCGTTTTTGTGTGCAATTAACAGCCTCACTTGCTTGGATCTGCCTCAAAGATTCTACCAATTTAACCATTAATATTTGAATCTAGATTTTCTTATGCTGAAATTAAAATAATAATAATAATAAAATATAATTCTGAGTTAATGTGAAAAATAAAATAATAAAGATTCAAAAAAGCATTTTAAAACTGTGTACAAACATTCTAATTTATAGTAAAGAATATAACATAATGATAGAAATTAATTAAATCGAGTTTTTTTATAATTACTTAAAAAGCTAACAAAGATGAAATTTTTAATAGGAAAAAGGTCAATTACTGGGGATACTGAAAGTTTGTCGGTGATATCTAGCACTTTCTATTTTTTTCCAGCTACTGAAAGTTCCTTGTCCAAAGTTCATTTCTTTCCGTTACAGAATACAGTGAGTCTCCTGGATTTTGATCATTTTCATGGGATGAGTACGGTGGAACCAGAACCTCATATGTGCAAAAGATAGGGCAAACCAATTTAAAACCAAGCTGAATTACATCATAAAATACACACCGATTTAAAAAAACTAAACCTGTAACCGTATTTTTAAAATCATATTTATAAAACTGAACTATTTTAAAAAGTGGTTGGATGCCCTTAGTAACTGCACCTCCTCAAATGTCTATCCCAGTGACCGGAAGTAGAAAAAATGTAAATCTTTTTATGTCACTTATACCAACCAACAACGAAAATGGAAAATTGATGGAAGAAGCTCGTCAGTTAGCGGAATTGGTTTGTTGCATTCCCTTCTCTTCTTATCTCCCTACATCCCTCTAATAAAATTGGTTGAGTGGTCCCACATGCCATCACACTTGTGTGTAATGTGTTATTCCCAAATTCCAATAACTTAACCTGTAACTATTTGAGAAGATATATTAAATTTACTTTATCAAATTAATAGTACTTGAAAATTATCAAATTAATAGTACTTGAAAAATTAAAAAGATAAAAGTACACATTTCATAATAAAATATAAATTTTAAATGATTAGTGTACTTTTAACATGAGCCCTGTACGTACCTATAAATCTGTTTTCTATACTCAGAAGGTATTGATACTCATAAGTGACACCTATAAATCTGTTACTGTTTTGGAGTCTCCCTTCTGCTCTTTTAAATTCTTGGGTATCATCGATTGTTTGTTTGGTTAGTAATGGTTACAAATGGTTGGTCTTAACATTTTTACAAAGCTATGCTGGTCACATGGTGGAATGCACTAAGATGCTGCAATCACCGAAAATAGCATTAGAGTGTGGCAAAACTGAGGTGGAGATCGGTCACTACATGACTAAACTCATTGCAGATATTATCTCTAGAACTGAGTTTGGTACCAGCCACCAGAAGGGAAAGAAAATATTCCTTCTCCTCACACTGCTGCAAACTTCTTATGCTCAAGCTAGTCCTCATCTATGCTTTCCTGGAAGCTGGTATTTGAGTTTAAGAACACTTTTCCACATGGTGGGAAAGAAATACATGTTAGTGCTTGCTGACATCTGGAAAATCCAAGTATGAGATGAGGTAAAAGGCATTCAAGAGGATGGGTGCTCACATTGATGAAGATTCGTTGGTAGGAGAAAGGGATGCCACAACCACCCATTTATGATCGGTCTTGTGATTATACCCGAGCTTCATGCCCTGTAATAACACTTCAGATGGCTAATCAAAACTTTTCTACATCTCTGAGATCCACCAGCATGATATTCTTCAAGATGAAGTTCTCGGAATCCAACAGGCTAAGAACAACATTTTTTTTTTTGTAGGGTGAATGGGTAAGTTGAGTTATGAGATTGTTACCTTCATGAGTGATTGACAGAGAACCAGAGGTGTTCAGTTAGAAGCACTCCAGAAATATTTTTGATGGGATTATCTCGGTTTGCAATCCAATCAATAAATCCCATAGGAGTGCCATTAACCAAGTATGTATTGATCAATTTAGTAGGAAGAGATGACGATACATGCTAACCTGAGTTACTAGGTTGCCGATACATACTCGGTTATTAAAACTAATCACATTCCTACTGGATTTGTTGATTGGATTGCGAAATGAGATAACCCTATCAAGAATATTTCTGGGATGCTTCTAACAGAACACCTCCGGTTCTTTGGCAATTACTCGTGAAGGTAACAATCTCATAACTCTTCTTACCCATTCCCCCTACATAAAAAATGTTGTTCTCAGCCTGTTAGATTCCGATAACCTCATCCTCGAAGAATATCATGTTAGTAAATCTACGGAAAATGTGAAAAAGTTTTGACTATCCATCCTCAAGTGTTGCTACCGGGCACGAAGTTCGGGTACAATCACAAGACTGGTCATAAATGGGTCGGATGCTAGAGTTGTCAAATACTTTGTCATCTTGGTTGCAATATTGGTGGGATGAGAAGGAAGAGAAGCAAACACTCAAATAAAAACTGAAATGATGGATGTTGCCTGCTGGATTGGTTAAACTTGTGGGATTAGATGGGCGGTTAAAGAATCAATAATTGTAATGAGGCTGGGGTTTTTACAATGTGCTGAAATGAGTAACAATATTAATGATAATATACAACTTATTTAACTAATAATAATAACAATATTAATAATAATATATAAATTTATAATAATAATATGATAATTATTATATTAAATTTATATTATAATATTTCGAGACGTGACGTCATCTAAAATGCAATGCTCGCTGCTAATTGTTAAACCATCCAAGTCACAATTGTTGTGTGGACGTTTATGATAATACTGAATAAACTATATTATTTAAAATACTTTTATAATATTATCTTCAATTAATTTTATCTCACATTTCTCTTCCCCCCTTTTTTTCTTTATTATAAAATAATTGTATAAATTTATTATATAATTAGAATTTTTTTTAATATGTGTTGTGTAATGATACAAGTTATAGGTTACCTTCTTATTGCATTGAATGACGGATCACATTGGGTGGATTTTACTAATGCAATGTTTTCTTCATATAAGTAGGCATGTTGAACATCTAATTAGTATGAGGACCACTTATTTGATGCATCAATAAAGTCGTAATAGCCTCTATTGTCATAATGATTTAACATCGTTACCATTTCGATATTACTATTGAAAAAAGGAGGATGCAGTGAGCAAGCCTGTTAAGCTGCGATTGAATATACGCAAACATTCCGAATTTATGAGCACATAAACCCCAAATACGGTTGCTCTCAGTTATCCAATCCAAACAAAACAAAATACAATATTTTAATTTCGTAAAAAAAAAAAAAAAAAAACATTTTCAACTTGCTCTTCAATTTAGATCTGCACAATTTGTTCCAGAAAAGTCCCATTGCCTAGTCACGATGAAACCAAAAATTTATAAGTATAGAAAATGGAGAAATTCTTGCATGAGTACAAACCTAACATCTCATCCTTACACACAATCAATAAAAAAATTACAACTAATAAAATAAAATAAAAATACAAACTGTCAAATAAGATAAAAATAAAAAAATCTAATATTTAAAATAAAAAAGAAAACCCACGATCCTTCCTTTTTCTGTGTAACTAGCATAATAACCCATTTCCTGTGGGTGGAGTTTACAATTTACATTTTTTTATATCATTATGACTTTTAATAATTTTTTTAAAATTTTATGTAAATATATATATTAGTATATATGTACATAAATATTTGAAAAATATATTAAAATTATTATGGATATTTATATATACGCAAATAATTTTATATTCTCATATGTCTTATATTATTTTCATATATATAAATATTTATTTTAAAAATATTATCTTTATAAATATATTTGTATTTGTATATAACTTAAATATATACATAATTTTAATAAAAATATTAATAATAAATATTTTATATTACACCTTGGAATTTTTAGTTTTTCCTTAGAAAATATGTCTTTCAATAAAGGAATAGAAGGACAAACATTATTTATAAAAAAAAAATTGTGGGTATTTGAACTTATAGATTACAATAAAAATAAATAAATTATAAAGATAAAATAATTGTGAATACAAAGATAAATAAAAATGATAAATTATAAATAATATTGTTGATTTTATAGAAAACAATTAAGTCTTTTATGCATATTAGTTAGGATTTAATTCTTGATCATATGCATAAAAGTGAAACTTTACAAACCCATACTTAATGTTTTATTATTGGATACAACCAACAATGAAATGACATATCATTAAGAATTTTAAACAAAAAGAAGAAAGGTAATTTCTTTGGTACATGTTAATTTGTGTTGGTATTTGTACCTCAACAAATACATTCTAAATATATGTGCAAATAAAATTCAATTAATCATTGATTTGGAAACACCATTTCTTATTGTTAGGATTTATTTTTATTTTTAATTATTGATTGAACATTCAAAAGAAAAAGTTAAAAAAGAGAAATTTAAAAATTAACTTTGCAGGAACAAGGATAGAGGACTTAGAGAATCAACATTGAAAATGGACCACTTCATATCGAGGGTGTGACTAAGTTGCCTTAACATTAGTTAAGTTTTTACTTAATTATATCTATATGCTAACAACAAAGTGGTAGTAAAGGTGACCAGTGATTTTGGTTCTCAATTTCTTAGTTTCGTCCTTTTTATGTGAGTTCTCTGATACTTTAATTGCTTTTATTTTTAAAATTAGTGTATATGAATTGATTGATCCTTAATTTATATAGTGGATTAAATATATAAAAGCACAAAATAACATTTTCTATAGATGAAGAGTAATATTGATGATTAAAATCATGACAATAGTCAAATCCACAAAAAGATTAGTCAATTGAATTTGTAAGCAATAATTATAATTATTTTTAATTGTACATTTTAAGAATTAAAAAATATTTTTATTTTAGTAGGAAGATAATATATATATATATATATATATATATATATAGTTGTGTGAAGTGCATTGTAACCAATAACTATATTTTCTTTTTGATATATATAAACATTGGCCTCTACAATTAATTTAAAGATGATTTTGTATTAAGATAATTTTGTGCATTAACTTCAATGTTTAAAATATTTTAAAGATAAAGAGAAAGCAAGAGACCTTTTCAATTGATTAAAAAAATAAAATTAATAGAATGATTTAATAATATTATAGGTATGTAAGTATTTATAAAGAAGTGATAAATTTGAATAAATTATGTTTATAAATTATTTATTATGTATTACACGATTGATAATAGTAATAATAATAGTATAGGTATACTTTAAAATAGTTAAGGTCGTTTAACTATTATAAATTACCATTTTGCTCACTAAATATGAATGGAATGTTAGTAGTAATGATGATAATACTCTATTTATATCATTAGATTAGAATAATAAGTGTCTAGGAGGGCATATGAAGAAATCAAAAATTAAAACATATCTAATAAAAACAATAGCATTTAGTATATTAGAAACTTTAAAAACTATTTTCATTCAATATTTCTTGTTCTTGAATCCTTAACAATTTGTTTCTTCTATTTTCAAATTATTGTAATTTAAACTATTTTTATTTTAAAATATTATAAATATATTTATTATTTTTACTAACTTTATCCTTCTTTCTACATTTTCTTTTAAATATTAGGTTTTGATAGTCATAAAAGTAGTTTATTTTTTAAAGACATAAAATATTAAGAATTTCTATTCCCAATTCATAAAAGAATTATTTAGTCTTAAAATATTTTTTAATTTTAGGAGAATTATTGATTTTTTAATCCTTATACACCATTTTAAAATGATAATTATTTCATAATAGAAGAAAATTTTCATTTAACAATATCATTGATGTGATCAATTTTAATGAAATATAAATAATTTTAAGTTGTAGACTTAAAATTTGATTAATTGAATGGTAACCTCTACCTTGAGTTAATTCAATCCATCAACTTATAAGATGTACATTGTAAGTGTGCAAATTTAGAATTATGCAAGGTTGTTGTTACATGAAACTTAAATTATGCAAGATTTTTTAATTTAAATTTGCTGTAGATTTGAATTAGAACATATATTCATATTATTAATTAATTTGAATCAGAATATATATTTTTGTTATCAATTTGAATGTTCAAATCATGAAAATCATATTGGTTATAATTACCTTAATTAATATAACTATGTATTTTTTATGAATTAAAAATGGAAAAGATCATTTGGTAATTGATTACCATAATTTAAAAAAAAATCCATAATATTTAATAAATTTATTACCATGTTATATACAATCAAAATCTATATATTTGTATTATTAGTTTTAATATTCAAATTATAAAAATCATATTGATAATAATTTTCTTAATTATGTACTAGAATATATATTAATACTATCAATTAATTTGAATCAAAATATATACTTGTATTATTAGTTTGAATGTTCAAATCATAAAAATTGTACTGATTATAATCTCCTTAATTCCTTAATTACTATAATTATATACTTTTATGAATTAAAAAATAAAATTAAAAAATCAATGACTTTTTAGCAAGAAAAAAATGAATATGATATTGCCACATGGCATCTGCCTACGTGGCAAAACTTTCTTGTATAATATATAATATAATAGATCTCATATTACAACTATAGAGCAATTTGTTTTCTATTTACAGTAAAAATCGTAATTCAATAATTGTATTGGGAGTAATCAATCAATAAATTGAAAAAGATTTTATTATATATTATAAATGGTTTAATTATCATAATAAAAAATATTACCATAATTATAATAATTACCGTGATTATAAATAACATTCAATAAAATTTGAAAAATTAATTTTCTTGTTATATAAAATCAAAATCAATTTAAGATTTAATTATTTAATTGTTGAATTTAAGTAGAATATATACTTATTATAAACGTCTTAATTATAAATACTTAATTATAAATGTCTGGATTACTATAATTAAATATAATAATTTATTTATATGAATAAAAAAAATCTGTGGAATTTAGGCAGGAGAAGAATGAACATAGTGCTGTCACGTGACATCTTTCTATGTTATAAAACCTTTTTTTATAATATAATAGATAATAGATAATGGATAGATTATATCATTTTTTTTCTATATTGTATTAAATTTGTTACCATAAAATATGTGTTGAAAACAGAAACGTATATATGACAACATTACAATATTTTCTTAAAATATTACAATATTACAACATAAAATAAATTCACTCCCACTGTACTCAAAGATTAGCATGCGCTTTAATAAAAAAAAAGATTAGCATGCGCTTCTGAAGCAAGATATATTACTAAAGCTAATTTGCCGAGGCAATAATCACTCACACTCAAGTAAAAGCCGTGCCATAGCCTGTCTTTATTCATTTAGATATAAACATAACCACATACATGGAATCATCTACCGTAGAATTCAAACCACTTAAAAGACACATCAATTGCTAGAAACTAGAAGGGTTATATAGCCAAATTCCTTTCAAATGAGAAGGCTTGCCTCTCATACTAATATGTTTCTTAAAGTAGCAGCAACAAATATTTAAGGATCACTAGTATAAGCATTAAGCAATGCACTTCATCATGCAGCTTTCCAAGAAGAAAGTGGTGGAGTATCAGATTCCTTCCATGTAGAAAAACCATCTGCGTACCTGTCACCCTTGACAGCATCTGCAGCAGTAAAGGACTCAAGTTCTGCCATTTCTTCTGGTGTTAGTTTGATAGACAAAGCCCCAATGTTCTGATTAAGGTTCTCAATTTTGGTGGTTCCAGGTATAGGGCACACGTCTTTTCCTTGGTGATGAACCCAGGCCAATGCAAGTTGAGATGGAGTACATCCCTTTTTTGCAGCCAGTTCACTAACCCTCTCGAATATAGTCTTATTCTGCTCCACATTTTCAGGTTGGAATCTAGGAAGGGTCTACAGTAGATTTACACAGAAGATTATATTTAGGTATCAATGATTCACATATTAAATGATAACAATCAATTTCGCTGATTTACATACAAGGTGTGTCAGGTAGGAAAAATCCAATATTCCGGATCTGGGTAAGCTGCAATAGGCCATAGCATGTTATGAAATCATATTTCAAACATGTATGTTACGTTTTCCTTCTCTTTAAGCCATCTAATATTTTCATTCATGCCCTTGTCTTTCTTTTTCTTTTTAATTTTTGTTTGGTCATTCAATATCTTAGATCTCAACATAGGAAGAAAAGATTGATCATGGAAATTGGAAAGTGAAAGGACAGTTAGTACAAGGGAAGTAGGCAGCCTTGAAAGTAACATGCAAAAACCAGTGACCAGCTTTGATGTTAACAGGCATTTTTTGTATCAACAGAATAAATCAATATCAACAATTTGAAAAGAAATGTTTTATGGAAATCTCAATGGGTTGTGGAAGTTTTATGTTAGTCCTTTATTAAAGTTTTAGGTATGTGTATTTCATTCTTTGCATTTACTTCACTTGGTCGATTGACTTATTTGTCAAGCGCTAGACTTATCATGAAAATGCACAACTAAACAACTACGAATTTTCATACTAGTTGTCATGTCCTTCGCTGGCTAAAGGCAAAGCTATTTCTGCATTATTTATGGCAAATCAAGACTAAGGGCAGCAATTAGGCAGCATTTGGAAGAACTTATTAGGCTTATGGAAGTGGCTTATGAGTGTGTATGTGAATGTGATTGAGTGAATGTCAACCATGGTTAGAAGTCAATTTCTTTGGGTGAATGTGACATTCAATGGCCTTGAAACAATCCAAGAAGCAGTGCTAGGAGAGTTGATAATGAAAGTGCACAATCGACATAAATTTCTGTAATAGCATGCTTTCCCACAAACCTGTCGGAAATCATCCTGTGTCAAATTCTGAAGCAACTTTGTTCCTGATGACAAGAATCCTCGCCCAAGAGGACTATATGCAACAATTCCAATACCAAGTTCTCTGGGAAGGAGAAATTAAAGTCATGAGGTTAGACCCCAAATCATTGCAGTGATATCAAAGTTCCATGGGAAAGAGAAATGCTAGATAACATAATAATTGTAAATTAAGTCACACCTGCATGTTGGAACTATTTCTTCCTCCACATCTCTTGACCATAGAGACCACTCCAACTCCACAGCTGTTATTGGATGAACTGCATGTGCTCTTCTGATTGTTGACGCTGAGGCCTCAGACAGACCAATGTATTTTATTTTTCCCTCCTCAACAAGTTTTTTAAGCTCCCCAATCTTACCATACAAAAAACAAAAGAAAAAATTGAAGTCATCGTACATTGTCTTTTTATACGTGTGAACAAATAATTATTCTCATATCTAACATGGATATCATCCAATGTTAGTTACATGTTGTAACGCAAATGTGTGGGTGTGATGTGACGTGGGAAAGTACTGCATGGAAGAAATTAGGAGAAGAACGATGGTTATAAACTTGAATGAACAAAAAATCAATAGCTAGCTTTTGGAACAGAGGTTACAGAATTTAAGTATTTTGAGTCAAATAGTTCCACTCCTCAGACATAATGATATTTGATCGTCTATGGGTTCCATGGCCTTGTTAGCACAATTAGACCCAATGGCAAGCTAGCTTGAGGAAATTAGAGGAAGAATGATGATCATCTAAATTGAATGAATAGCTTTTATATCAAATATTTCTGGGCTTCATCCATGCCTAAAGCCCAAAACTCTTCCAAATCAAATAGTTCCATGTTTTATCCATGCCAAAAGCCCAAAACTCTTCCAAACTCAAACGCCAACACAATCATTCCAGTATATATAGATATATCTTCAAAAGGTAAATTGGGGTTCCTATATAATACTTTAAATAATATAAAGATGTTGCTCATGGAACTGTTAAATTGTCTGTCACACAAGTGGACGCACAGAAGAAGATAGGGAGAGAGGAGAGATCTCCTGATTCCAACTCCGTTGAAAAATAATAATATATTAGCATTTTATTCCAACTCGCACTACTGAATTGTCAAAAACCGGAAAAAAGGGGAATACAGATATACCAATGTTAAACTTTATCATCTGGCAGATCTAGGCTCATGGAAGTGCAACACATTAACTGCCCTTGTATCTTAAGCTACAAATATAATTATAATGTGTCTCAAACCAAGAACCAGCAAAAGCAATGAAAAATATTGGTTCCAACTTGCAAGGCAATACAACATCAACAAAAGCCTTTTCCTACTACAAAATGATTGATTCATACTTCCTTGAATTTCATCACCTTTTATATGCATGAGGTAGTCGAATCAGAGTGTAGGTGTGCAGAAAACAAGGTAAGACCAGCTAATGTTATAGGGCCTGTTTGGATACAAGGTAGAAGAGCTTCTGAGAGCTTATTTATATAATTTCTTTATTGCTTAAAAGTGATGTTTGGATGCATAATCTTTATTAGCTTTTGACTTTTCCAGCTCTTAGAAGAGCTTATAGAGAAGTTAAATTTCAAAGGCTTCACTTATAGAACTTTTAGATAAGCTTATCCAAGCAGGTTCATAAATAACAACAAAAGTCCTAGTCCACTAGCTGTTGTTAGATGGTGACAGTTATGTAGATGTGAGATGTGTGTGTGTGGCATTCCCCTTTCTCACCAAGTACAAGAAAATTTGTTGTGAAACTTACTGCAAAAAGAAAAATGCATAACAATACACAAGTTTGGGGGTAAAAAAAAAAATCATATTTTGAAAGTTGGTACCCACAATTATCACATGAATTCAGTCAATCATATCAATTGATATAACTCACATGAAATCCTGCTTGTGCAAAGCAGCATTATTCTATATGAAAATTCCATAATATGTGTGAAACATAGGAGAGTCAACATGAGTATTATAAGAAGTGTTCCCATCACATTTCCTGAAGTAAACTAATGCTTCATAATGATCAGTTCAAGTAACTAAAACCACTGCAAGATCAAATTTTCTTTCACAGTGCCAAATACATAAAAAAGAGTGAAAATCAAAAGAAAAGCATAGAGAAAGGGTTGAACCGTGACTTCAATAGGCACACGAGTATCAATACGGTGTTGGTAATAGAGATCGATGCAATCGATACCAAGTCTCTTTAAGCTTCCCTCACAAGCAGTCCTCACGTATGCTGGATCACCACGGATCACCCTTTTGCCTTCAGCAGCGTTGATTCCAAACTTGGTAGCCAATTCAACCTTCTCCCTCACCCCTCCCTTCAGAGCCTGTCCCACATGCACACTTCATCATATCATGTCATATATATGCATGCATGATCAAAGGACAAATTAAATCACAGGCCAAAGCAAATTGTAACTAAATTGAAACCCAGAATTATCATGTCAAATAACCAAAAGAAAACCGAAAAGGGTAGCCGAGAGTGGGAACCTTTCCTAGAAGGACTTCGTTGGTGTGAGGACCATAGAATTCAGAAGTGTCAAGAAAAGTGACACCGCTTTGGACAGCGTGGTGGATAAGAGCAATCATGTCAGGTTCAGGCTTAGGAGGACCATAGAACCCAGCCATGCCCAAGCACCCAAGTCCCTGCATAGACACTTCCATGCCTTGTGAACCCAACTTCATTCTATCCACTCTCGCCATTCCTGTGGGTCTCTCCGTGCTTCTGCTTCCGCAACCGCGACACAGATTTACTATATTTGTTTGGCGTTGACCTGAATAGTGAAACTCAAACGTATGTAGTGAAACTCTCTTCTTTTTGTATAATACTAGATTTTATACCCGTGCAATGCACGGGCAATTAATGAATTTATTGATGAGATAAATTATTTATGTCAATAAATAAGTTAAGAGATAGCAAGCAAAAAAGTAAATTCATATTAAAATTATTACAATAATACATTAATAAGTACTAAAGTTATAATAAAGTATAATTTCTTCTAAATAATTCAAATGTTAACATAATTTAAGGTAAATTGTTTATTCTATGACTTAAGTGTTTCTTTTCATTTTTTCATGGAAAATATTCATCCCCATTTATTATATTTTATTTATCAAAAAAATTGAATAAATGAATTAAGTCATAAGAGTGTAAGCAAGAAAAAATATATTTATATTAAAATTATTATTATAATAAATTAAAAAAGTATAACTTCACCCTAAAAGGTGCGCTTTACCGGAGAAAAATGTGTTTTTTTTTTCCATTAATAGCTATAAAAATAACATTTTGTTTTTATTTTTAAATATTTATATAAAATTAAGAATAAATAGCATATGCACTATTTTATGTTGTGTTTTCAAAATCAAACCAAAATAGCTGGTAAACCGATCACCTGATCAGTTCAAATAAATCCCAAAATCGGTCTAAAAAAAACCGGTCAAAAACTAGCAAAAATCGATTTTCAATAAAAAAATACTTAATACATCTTTATTTTTTATTTTTTTCTTAAAAAAAATTAAAATCAGCCCAAAATGTTGATATGTATTGTTGAAAAATGAAAATCTATTTCCTTTTATTTCTTTTTTATTCTAAATATAAACTTGTTTTTATTAATAAATGTTGATGTGTATTATTAAAACTTAGACTTAAGTATCATGACATATTTGATTTGAACTTTTGTAGTTATTGTAAATGTTAAGAATTTATAAAATTATGTTTTATTTTTAATTTTTAGTATTATAAAGTTATGATATTATATTTCTTTAATATTATTTTATGTATTATTTAATTATTATTATTATTATTACTATTTTATTAATACTGGTTTGACTATAGTTCAATCACCCAGTTCAATTATCGGTCCGGTTTTAAAATCATTAGTTTTATGTTATCATTTAATCATAAATTAATGTGTATAGTAACTTTGTTCATTTTTACAATAATTATTTTAAAAACCATACTTATTTCTAGTGTAATTTTATTTTTAAAATTAACCTTATATAGATATTAAACTCTAAAATTAATTAAAATAACAAATAATATGTGTATAGTCTTTTGTACAATTACCAAATATAATTTTTATTTTATCAGTTGTAAGATATTTTAAAAAAGAAATAAAGTTAAAATAATATTTTATAATTATTAATATGGAAAAAGAAAAATTTTCAAAATTTAATTTTCGCAACTTTTCACCTAAAGATCAAATTACAATATTACCTTTAATTTTGAGTGAAATTTTTTAGTTTATCATTGTCTTTTATTTTAAGTAATAAAAGATTCCGCGACCTCAAAATGTCTTATACTTGCTTTTATTTCACTTGTTTTGCAAAATCATGGGCAAGAGTAACTAGAGAACCTTGAAGAAAGAACTCGGAATTACAAGTCAAGACTTGGCTACTGCATTGTCTAGTGCAGTTTCTAGTCCCAAAAAGAGTAACTGGAGAGCCTTGAAGAAGGAACTGGGAATTACAAGTCAAGACTTAGCTACTGCAGTTTCTCACCCCAAAATGCAGAAGAAGATCAGGAGCTCAGATGCTCAACACAAGAAGAGTGCCGACCCAGATAACACATCAAATATGCTGCTGCCAGAAAAACAAAGTGCTCTTCCTCCGCCTATTGATGAAGTTCCCCCTCCAACAAACGAAAATTCCCTTTCATCTTCACATGATGTTCTGCCTCCACCTCATAATAGTCCAAGTCTAACTCAGCAGAGTCAAGGGGCTACTCCAGCAACAAGTGTTCCTCCTCCTACAAGTGAGGTTGTTCTCCACAGGTTCGACGTCAATCATCCTCCTCCAAAAGGGGGTGTTTTCCAGTGGTTCGATACTAGCTAGTCGTCCCCTATCCCTGTGGGACCACATCTCTGTTTCCAACGGGTTCCATCTCTTTGGAGTGCATATTTTAGTGCCGAGGGGACATTTCCCCCAAGAGTATTCTCGAAAACTGACAAAGACATGATGGAGAAGGTTGGCCCATTGGCCAGCATGGAGTCTGTTGAGGTGTTCTTGACTCGCGGCATCAGCATAAGTCGTTACTGGAGGGGAAAATTTTGAAGAGAACCACAAAAAGGCTAAGAGGATGACTGCTAAGGTCAAAGGCATATTTTGATCTTGTTTTATTAATGTGTTTCAAGTGAAAAGTGGTCAGCAAGTCGATCTTGTTTTACTGCTGGGGGCCCCACCAGGGACGGATCTAGAAATTCAACCACTGCTTCTCGATATCAAAAGTGGTATTGATACATATTTTGATCTTGTTGTATCCCAGACCCATATTTATATATAGACATGCAAGTTCCAACTACCCTTTTTCAAACTGGAATTTGTGGAATTGTTGGGATTTTGGAAAAGCTTATCCTTTACATCAATATACTCTCCCAAATTGTCTTGCAATGTAAAAAGTTGACTATTTTCTAACATATTATCTGCTATCATTTTTGAAATTAACTGAGCTATGGAAAAATAATTTGCTGACGAGATATACTTGATTAGATCGATGAAAATTACACCAAATGTCTTAAAAAATTAAAAAGTATATTTTAATAGAATTTGTTGAACCCTGCAGAAAGTTGGTTAGAACAATCTTTGACTTAATGCAATTCTAAAGATTTGGGATGTTTTATCAAACAAAGAAGTTGTGGACATTGTAGCATCTGCTCCGCTCTCTGTTGTTTTTCAAGCACTGGTTGAGTCAGCTGTTGAATCATGGAGGACAAAATTTCCGTTTTGTAAAGTTGATGAGTGTGCTGTAGTTTGCCTCTTATTCAGATTTCAAGTTAGCATGTATCACAGACAATTTGATATCAGAGGCATCTATTGACCAATCTGTTCTGTCATTACTTGATAATATTTTTTTCTGATAACTTAACTAATTGGAAAGGAAGAGGTGAGAGGGTATAGATAATGGGAGACAAATGATAATGATCAGTTTTAGAATTATAGTGAAAGAGAGTCAGGACTATTGAATTTCCTGGAACAGCTAGGGACACCTATTTGTAGTCTCTTGTTCTTCATCTTCCCCTTTGCTTCTGCAATCATATTAATTCAAGTTCTGGGCGAGATGTGATATTCAATACGCTTAATCTCTTTTCTATCTACTCTCTTTTTTTTTTTCTGGTGCAATTTCTATTAGAATGTTGTGACTTGGAATTTGAGGAGGGAATTGGAGTGAAAGCTGACAAACAGCAACAATAATAGCATTGCTTTTGTGCCATGTCTCTTCCCAAACCTTTGCAATTTTTATCATGGTTAGGAAAATTGTGCTGCGACAGTCCAAGAGATAGGTTCGTTATTTGATGATCTTTTTGGTAGTTTTTCTGTCAAAGTTCATTTCTTCTTTTCTTATCTTTCGTTTCCTTCCATCATGTAACATCCTAAAATTATTATATAATTATTTAGTTATTATATGATAAAAAAAAATAGAGTTACTTAGTTATATAATTATCTAATCAATTAAGAGATTAAGTGGTTAAGATAAAAATTGCTAAAGTTATTTAGCAAAATAAAAAAGAATGCAAAAGATAAAACAATAAATAATTAGATAAAATTAGATAATGGTAGTTGAGAAATCTATGTTAAAAAAAAAAAGAAATAAACCTTAACAAAATCACATTGGTGGGTAAATATATAGAAAATAGGCAGTTTCTTATTTTGTTTACAAAGTCAGTCTTTGTGTTTGAGAAATAGAAAAGACAATAGGCTGTCCGAGAATTGGGAACAAAAAAGAGATACAGTCAACCTTGTTAGCGCAGTCAATAGAGAGATCACCAAACAACTTTGTTCCAAGAGATGAGTAGAATAACATTTTTTCTAACCCTCCATGGTATGAATTTCTGGGTATGATTTCTTTGGGAATTTTTAATGTAAAGAATTTGGGATTTTTGGGTATTATAGATGGATTTCATTTGGAACGATATATATATATATATATATAATTGTCTGCCATAGCAATTTTGTTTCTCTGAACATTCGTATATTTTCGTGATAGAATTTTTTTCTATTCCTCGTGCCCAGGACAAATACGCTAGGGTGGGGTGTTAAAGCTTTACTTTGTTTATATAGGTATACAATGAAAAGAAAATTTTAGCCTTGAAATTGCTTTAGTTTACGACGTTAAATTGCGTGAAATTGGCCAAAAGGTTTTTTTTTTGTCTTATGTACATATGCGTTCAAATTTCAGATGTAGTACATATTTATGTTTTATATATATATACATATAAGCAACGTTTCAAATGAGAAACTTTTATAATAAGAAAATAAGAACTTTCAATTATAGTCCTTAAATCATAATTAAAATAAATTTGCGATTGAGATTAAAATCCAATTAATTACCTCTTATTAAACCACCATTGTCACTGTCTCCATCACCATTGCCACCACAATCACCGTCGCCGCCACCAAAGTCCATGCTGGTGATGGCGACAACAGTGATGGTGACAGTCGTGGTGGTGGTGTAACACCTTTACTTTTACTTAATTAATTATTTTTCTATTTATTCTATATTTAATTCTGAAAAATAGGAAAGGAATCTAAAAATTCTGATTGTCACGGTTAAACTCAAAATATCAAAAATTATCTAATCATGATTTTTAGTAATTTTTCCAAATCGGAGCTCGAAGAAATTAAAAAATGACAATTTTGTCCTGATTTCTTAATATTAAGGTTTGACATGAGAAAAAGATTCAATTTACATTAAAATGTTAATTTGAGTTTAAAATCATGTTATATGTATTAAAATATAATTTAGGAAATTTTCTGGGAATTTTCTAAAATTTCTGTGCAAAGTGACCAAAATACCCTTAATTGTCATATAAACCAAACCAGTATTGGTTTGACATCCAAAAATAATAAAAATAATTTTTTTGTACATTTCTAGGTAAAGTATGTAATTTTAGAATTTTATAAAAATTTGAGCATTTATTGAATTAAAATAGATTTAATATGAATTTTCTAATCTTAAAATATACAAAATATACATATATAATTCGAAAGAAAAATTAATAAAAAGTTAAATTTTATTTTTGATGAAAAATAATACATTTATTCATATTTATATTTAAATTAATTATTTTGATATTAAAAGTTAATTTATTCAAGTTTTTGCAATTTTATCGGTATCGGCTAATTAATTAACAATCAAAAATTATATTGGAAATCTTTGGGACAGCTACTATCCCACGTCCTAGCCCTATAAGAGAGGTGATTCATCACCTAATTTGGAGATGTGTCCCTTAGGTTCAAATAAAAATAAATGAAAAATCATATTTACTACATAATGCATGATGCATTATATGGACACCTAAAGCTCTTCTTTCCTCTATAAATACCCCTCCATGGAAGCTAAAATCTTCATCCCTTCCTCTCCCAAGTTGGACAAGTCACTCCTCCATAGCGATCTTTCTCCATAAAAAAAAAAATTCTTACACCAAAATTCTATTAGTTTCCATCAAGTTTTCATTATAGGAGTTGTGCACCAACAATTCTCTCCTCTTTAACAACTACCCTAAAGGTAATGGGGGGAGTGGGATTGGTTCTAAATTTCAATTACTTTGCATGTTGGTAGGAAAGACTTTCCCCTAAACCTTTCAATGTTTACGTTTATTAAATTTTATAAATGTTATAATGCTTAGTGTTAAATTTAAACTTTTACTAAGTTGTTATGCTGCTCAATTTTAAATAATTAAAATACATTTATTAAGTAATTACGCTGCTCAAGTTTAGACAACTATAGTATAATTATTAAGTTGTTATACTGCTCAAATTCAAACAACTATAGTAGAATTACTAAGTTGTTATACTGCCCAAATTTAGATAAAATATTTTTAGCTGTTACAATAGATAATTAAATTGTTATATTGCCAAATTTTAGTAATACTCAATTATTTTAGTAAAAATAATAGAAGAAATAAACTATAAATCTCATAATATGAAACTAAGCACAAAAATTATTTTGAGTTATTTGTGAATTTATTTTTAGAAAACTACTGTAAAAATTTCAGTTTAAGTTCTTATTGTTCAAGTAAGGTTTAGACACACTAATAGACTATCTGTATAAATTTCATAAATTTTAAAGCTTATTTAGTACTTCTAATTGTGCTTTATAAGTGTCTGTGGACACATTTTTCTTAAAAATACTAAATTTCAAAAAATTTCGAAAAAATTATAAAAATTCATGATAAAATTCTAACAAATTTTTTAGGCTTAAAAATTATTTTTATGAAATTTTTTGACTATTCTATGATTTATTTCTTAATTATCAGTATTTATTTTAATTTTTATGTCTTTATTTTTATTGAATTATATGTTATGTGTTTTGATTTGAATTATGAATTATGTGAATGATATATATGGATTAAATCTCTGTAATATAAGGAAAAAATATTAGTAAAAATTGTACTGGTGCTCAAATTTTTGAGATCAGAATGAACCTTTAGAAATTAGTAAATTAGTAAGTAATGTAAAGCAAGTGACATACAGTGGCATGACACTCTGTTAGGGAAGTTACAGTTTGGTACGTTGAGGAGTGTAAGGCAAGGACCCATTTGAGGAGGTCTTAGGAGTAGGCTTCAAGTGGTAAAAGTCCCAATGGCCAGGATAGCACCCATGAGCTAGGATATTCACTTGACCAAGCTTGATAACCCGACAACTACTCAACATTTCGGGATTGGTTTGAAAGTATACCTCTATAAATAGACATCCTAACTGATATTTGTTCCTCATTGATGATGAGGATTATACCATGTGATGATGTTGAGAGAGGTATATGTACTCTCATTCACTTCCCCAGTTTTGTTAACAATTATTACTCACTAATGGAAAGTATGGATCCATACCAAGTTAAGGGTAGTATAGTATAACTTAGAACAAACCCTAGGTTCCGTACGTTAATTGTGTTTTAATTCCTGCCAGACATGTGAAAGTGATATTAGAACAAATTACCTCACTCCATTTTTTTTTTCTTGTATGATTGATCGTAATTATTGAAGATGATGGTAATGCCTGATGATGATGAAGACGAGTCAAAGGATACTCCTCCAGATTTGTAAACCTAGTTTAATTATAATATTTTTTCTTAAGGGATAGGGTAGATAAATATTGTTTTGTATAGGATCTTTTTTATGTATATATTAGGTTAGATAGCATATGTCTTTTGATGTACTTTTGTTTTCTTTTTAATTGTTATGTATTACTCAAACCATGATATACAGTTGGATATATATATATATATATATATATATATATATATACATAGTAGTTTTTATCATTTCACTTCTATTTTCAAATTCTTTTAAATTTAGAATTTTTCTATTATAAAATCGAAAAAAAAAATTACTTATGTTTTCATCAACTTAACTTAATAATTAACTTAATATGAATTATATTTAAAATTAAAGGAGTGTTATAGGTGGCAGCGGTGATGGTGGTGGGGGCGATGACAACAACAATGGTGGTAGCGACTGCGAGAGTAGTGACGATAGCGATGATAGTGGTGGTGACGGTGGCAAGCCTAGCGGCAGTGGTAGTAACGACGGTGGTGACAACAACAGTGGTGGTAGTGGCTGCAGTGGTAGAAGCAACAACAATGATGGTCTTGGAAGAGAATGTTTAATTAAGTTTTAATCTCAATCGTTTATTATTTTTAATTGTAATACAATGGTTACCATTAATAATTCTCATTTCTCATTTTAAGAAATTTCTCATTGAAACGGCCTATGTGTGTGTGTGTGAATCAATCATTATTTTCTAGGAATGAATGACGATATACATTCTATTGCCTTAATGGGATAAGGGACATCACTATCCAGGATGGAATATCTACTTATTGTACATATCTACATCTAGGATGAGATATGAGATACCTTCATCTGAGATGGAGAAAGCAATGGGATGCCATTGCATGGATATAAGTTCATATACCTTAGTGAATCTAGGATTCACAATGAGTCTGGACCTCACACTAGTTCCAGGAACCAATTAAAAAATAATAATAAGTGAATCTAGGATTCACATCGGTTCTGGGAACCGAGGAGTCAAGTAGAGTGATTTTGGGAATCACTACATAGTGTATAAAGTCAAGTGCTTGAAGTATAAATATTTGGGTATGAAATTGTTGATTTCTTTTAATTATATGTTTTAACTGACTGTCTTAATTATACTAGCTCTTAAAAAGGTTTTTTTATGAACTTATTTTGCGGGTACCATAGTTGTTTTTTTTTCAATTATCGCACCAGTTAAGAACACCATTGTTTGCGAACCTTTTTAGAACTTGTTTTATTCACTGGGATTATTATCTCATTAAAAGTGTTATTTTCAGAGCACGAGGGCGAAGTTACAGGGACGGAGAAAGCTTGAAGACATAGTTATTTTTTTCCTTCCAGTTATATTTTAGCGTGGTTAGTTTCTTTTTAGAATAAAAGACCATTGTGGTTAATTTAAATGTTCTTTTATTACCTCTTTTTTAGACGCCCAGATTTGAGAACAATGCTTTTACTTATGTAAAGATCATTAATATTGTTTTTTTTTCTTTATTATTGAAGTATTACTTCAGACAATTTCATTTCTTAAATTTTAGTTTTATAAGTGTTTTATATTATGTTTAATGTGGGTTATTATTGTAACAAAAGGCATTACACATTTTCAGTTTAATTATGCTTTCTCTTGACTTTTTATCTTGCTGTCACACGGCTTATAGATATTTAGTTTCCTTGCAACACTTTTGCCTTGTTTTAACTTTTGATTTTGGTTCCCTTTTATTTTTGAGTAAATTACACTCAAACCCCTGTATTTTTAAGAAATTTAGACCTAATACCCCTTCATTTTTTTACATTACTTTGACACCCTTAATTAAATGGCGTGAAGTTCTTGTTAGCGTTATAATTGAAATAATGAAAAAAACTTGATGTTTAATTGAGAACCTATTTTTTCCCCTTCACTTAACAAAGGGTTTTGGGCTTTGTCGAAGGAACTCAAGTAAGAAAAGAACAAGCGCTGCTATAGGTTTAGGGATTGGAAAAAAGAAGGGAAATAGATTGAGCGCTGCTAGGGTTTCAATTGCAAAGGGTTTTCCATTGCGATTTCTTATTTGCGATTGAGAAGGGATTTTGATTTCTATTGCGATTGCGGTTGCTAAGGGATTCTCAATAGCTTCAATCGTTGATTCCATTCAAAGATTATGTTAATTTTTTGTTGTTGAACAATTTCAAATTTGAAATATATTTAAACCCTTAAATTGTTTAGGTGAGGTTTAGGGTGGGGGACCATTGATTTTTTTTACCTTTTTCATTGTCAGACCACTCTAACCCTAACCTTTGTTTGTTTTTGGACCATAATAGACACCATGTTGACTTGCCATATTTGGCCCTCAACCAAGTAACGTGGACATTTTGGTCCACTTTAATGAGAAGACCGATGAACCGAACAAGATACATAATGTGGACCCTAACTTGTTTAGGATGTTTGATGCATACGATGCTGTCAATTTGTTAGTAGAGGATGAGGGTTTGCCACCATATCACCCTTTTAGGCTTTGGTTATTATATGGTGGGACTAGTAAAATCATACCCTTTGAGAATGATAGTGACATGCTCAAGATGTTTGTGGAGAATAAAAATACTACTTATATTCATTTGTACATGATTAGAAGTAAAAGTGATATTTGGGTGAAGTCTGTTTTTGAACATGTTAATGAACCTGTCAATGTGCCTGAGGATGTACCTTTGAATAAGCCTTTGATTGAACCTACAAATGAATCTGTTAGTGATTCTGCTAATGAATGTGTGATTGTAAATGTTGAATTTGTCAATGAACCTATTAGTCATGCTTTTGAATGTGTTAATGCACATGTTAGTGAATCTTTGCAATTTATGAATAAAGTTGTTAGTGAACCTGTAAATGAACCTCTTAGTAGAAATGTTGATAATGTGGATGGTAATGGAAAGGATCCTATAAATGGAGAAAAGCATCTAACTGAAGAGGCACCTATAAAGCGTTGTGTACCAAACACAAACAAATCTAAAGCGTTCGATATTATACGTTTTAATTAACAATGCAGATTTGTGATGTGTAAAGACAGTAGCAAGTATTGTGAAAATTATTGATATAATTGCAATTTAATCCTCCTATTAATATCTCAACTTTGCTTTATTTGTAAAAAAAATCACTTCTAATGGTTGGAGCATGATTCCATGGAGAGCATGAATGTGTGTATTGCTAATGTTGTGGACAAGGAGAAATTATTGAATGATATGAGATACTACATGTTCATGGTCCTAGTCAATCTCTATGTGACACTAGTTAAATTTTTTAATTTATGATAAAGAGTTAATAAAATTTAGTTACATCTCACGTAGAGATTGATTAGGACTATAGACACATGATGGTTTTGGACCATACAATAATTTCTCATCATCAACAAGGTTAACATTGATGGGTTCAATATAGATAAGGGATTGAATTTCATTGCCTTCGTTGGTCCCTAATGCTTTGCTGCTACTCTTTGTCCTCCACTTTCCTTGCCGTCCATGTTTTTGTTTTTTTCGTCAATGACTCAAATTTGTTGTAATTTTTCGATTTTATCATTTTTGTAGATGAAATCACGAAGATGTTTTTGAACCTGTTAACCATCAGCGAGTAATCAAGTTGATTATTTTTTTTAGGTCAACTTGATTGTTTCAAAATGTTTGTCTATCATGCATCTGATAGCACGTAATTTATAAAGCAACATGCCAAGATTAGTGTTAGTGCTACAAGACTTACAAAATATTCCAATTGTTATTCGGTTCATTCCGTTATTTTTAAAGTTTTTAGGATACAACACACATGATCTTATAAGGTAAATATCTGCTAGATTAATGTTATTAACATTCTTGATACTCGGTTTTGATAGATAGGAAAGATTAAGGCAATGTTCGTAAATTAAAACTAGATGAAATATAATATATAATTTTTTATGTTCATGTTTTTATATAAAAAGGAAAAAAAAATAGGATACAACATCAAAAATATGATGCATTTTTATTCTGTTGAAATGGCGAAAAATAAGAACAGAATAAATTGTTTTGTTTTATTTTCACGTCAACTCTATACCTTGTACAATACAAAATAATATTGTCATGAATAAATAAAATGTGATAATTTTTTAAAATTACAGAAAAAGAATATCAATATCATACAATATATAAAATTAAAAGAGTAAATTACACTGACACTTCCTAGGACTTTTCCAGATTACACATAATCTCTCAGCCAGCTTGTTTAATGTTTACAACAACCTCTCTTGTAGGGATACACAATGTAATGTTTTTTAAAAAATTAAGGGTGTTAGTATAATGTATAAGAGATATCAATGTAATGTTTTTCAAACAAGGAGGCTAATGTAGAGATAAAAAAAAAAAAAAAAGTATCGTATGTAATCTGAAAAAAAAAATTAGAGCTCTCAGTGTAATTTACTCAAACTAAAACAACATAAATCTTAAACTTTAAGAGAAATTAAAGATTTTTAAAATTATTATCCATTTAGAATTTTGATAGTTAAATGACTAGTATTATTTGTTAGTTATTGTGATATCGTTCTTGTGGGTGCGTGTGACATGGGTAAGTTACTAATTGGTCTGTCATGGACCAAGCAGGTCAAGTTGTTTTATAGATGTTGGTGATATAATATAAAATAAATGATTGGATAAGGTGAACCTAAAAAAATGGTGATTATATAAAGTATTAAATATTGTAATTAAATCCCTCATAAATAATTTATTTGCATGAATTTACGGTGATAACTGAATTGACTTACTACAATCAGTGTCACATGAGAAACCCTAAAAATGTGTTTTTGAGTTTATGATTGCGTAACAATTATGTGGAATGGCGATGGAAAAAAAAGTTGAAAGTCAGATTGGCCATTGGCCAAAAAGGACACCATATGAAAAGATAAACTACATGATTGAATTTGAAGGATGATTGAGAGTTTTTTTGTATATACATTCGGGAAGAAGGGTTTTGTGAATAAGAAAGGGGGGTGGTAGTTTAGCTGAATTAGAGAGCAAGAAGAGCAAGAAGGGGGTGTTGGGTTGGTAATTTGGTTGCGGAGTTTCTTTCGTTGTTCGTCACCCAACTAATCAATTCTTCATCCATTCCATATATGTAAGCATTATGACAGACATGCAAATGAATCAAGATTTTATGATTTCGTGATGAAAGAGGGAATTTCAATTTCCCCTTTCAATTAAGCAGATAATGAAAGCTTATGTTATTGTTAGAAACGCGTGTGACAATTGCCTCCTGACATTGTGGACATTGACTACAAATGGAAGATACGGGGTGACAAGGATTCAGTATGCTGTGTGTTTGCCAAGAGGGGCTGTTGAGAGACTATACACGCAACAATTATTTTTATTTTAGGCACTATACAACAATTTTTTAAAACATGTCTTGAACATGCTACGAGCAGTAAACTCCATCATATACTAATTAACAACTTCCCCATATTAAAAGCACTTATTCTCATATAATTAGAACTAAAAATGTCAAACTAAAATTAAAAATGTAGATAGAAACGTGGATCAACGCATATTCGCGTTCAACGTCACATGTATTGGCGTTCTTTCACTGTTCGCGTTCAACATAGCTACCGCAATTAAATAGCCTTAATTGTTTGTGATTACTTAGTTGTTACCAGAGAGCTTGTTATCCTTCGTTCTTTCTGTATATTGTCTGTCACCAAACTCTCTTGAGTTTCCACCCAATGGCCGATAGCGTTGTTTCCTTTCTGCTACAGAACTTGTCGCGGCTGCTTCAGGATGCATTAAAATTGTTTTCTGGCGTGGAGGACAAAGTCAATTCCCCGTGCAATGAGCTCGGGTTTATAGACATCTTCCTCAAGAGCTCTGAGGGGAAACGCAGTGATGAGGTAGTGAAACATGTGGTGAGCCAAATAAGAGATGTCGCCCACAAAGCTGAAGATGTGGTTGACACCTACGTTGCCAACATCACCAAACACAAACGCAGAAACATACTGAGCAAGTTAATCCACTTCAAAGAACGATTCGTGGTGCCTCACGAAGTCAACGCTGAGATAGAGAAGATCAAGAGCCGTATTGACGAGATTTATAAGGACAAGGAGCGATATGGCATCGGACAAGGGGAATTCCAAAGCGAAGAAGCTGCTGCAGCAGAATCACTCCGCAAAATTAAGGAGGAGGGACGTGGAGGAAGAAGATGTAGTGGGCTTAGTGCATGACTCCAGCGTTGTAATTAAGCGGCTGAAGGAAAGTGATTCACGTCTTAAGGTTGTTTCCACAATCGGGATGGGAGGGTTGGGCAAGACCACTCTTGCTCGAAAGATCTATAACAACAATCAGGTGAAGGAGTTGTTTCCTTGTCGTGCATGGGGTTATGTGTCTAATCACTAATGATTACAGACCCAAGGAGCTTTTGCAGAGCCTTCTCAAGTGTTTGCCGCCTACGTCTGAATATAACGATCTATTCAAGAAAATAACAGATGAAGGTAAAGATTTAAGTGAGGGAGAACTAAAGATGAAGGTGGGGGAATGCTTGAAGGGGAAAAAGTAACTTGTAGTTCTTGATGACATCTGAAAAACCCAAGTATGGGATGAGGTTAGAGGTGCCTTTCCTATTGACCAAAACGGTAGCAGAATACTGATAACTAGTCATATGAATGAGGTGGCTCACTATACAGGAACCATGCCTTCCTACCACCTTCCCTTCCTCAATAAACAGGAAAGTTGGGAACTGTTCTTGAAGAAGGTGTTTCGAGGTGAAGAATGTCCTTCTGATTTAGAGCCTTTGGGTAGATCTATTGTTGAAACTTGTGGGGGTTTACCACTTGCCATTGTGGTCTTAGCTGGACTCGTTGCCAAGAAGGAGAAGTCACAAAGGGAGTGGTCGAGAATCAAGGAGATGAGTTGGTATCTTACTCAGGACAAGACTGAAGTGATGGATATACTGAAGCTCAGCTACGACAGCTTGCCTCGAAGATTAAAGCCTTGCTTTCTGTGTTTTGGAATCTATCCTGAAGACTATGAGATCAGGGCAAGGAAATTGATCCAACTATGGACAGCTGAAGGGTTCATACATCCACAAGAAACTGGAATCCCGCGTACAGCAGAGCTAGAACATATTGGTGACTACTACTTGGATAAACTGGTGGATCGCAGCTTGGTGCAAGTGGCAAAAAGGAGAAGTGGTGGTGGTGTCAAGACATGTCGTATTCATGATCTTCTCCGTGACCTTTGCATATCAGAAAGCAAATCAGATAAGTTTCTGGAAGTTTGCACAGAGTCCGACACTGATACCCTGAGTAACACCAATCCCCCTAGATTGTCCTTGCATTGTCAACCACAGTCTGATACCTTCGCAAACAAATTTGGTAAATCCTGCATTCGTTCCTTTTTCATCTATTCTGATAGGTGTCCAGAAGATTATATTCTGAAAAGCTTCAAGTTAGCTCGGGTGCTACATTCTGAACGGGTAACGTTTTATTCACTACACAGCAATTTGAAGAGGATGATCCATCTAAGGTACTTGAAAATATATGGGATAAACATTCCAGCTTCTATAAGCGGCCTTTGGAATCTAGAAACGCTACATGTAGAACACCCAATGAAAATATCTAATGAAATTTGGAAGCTCGAGCGACTGAGACGTCTTTATTTGATAGGGTACTATAAGTTACCAAAATTAAGTGGAGAAAGAATGGAGAATTTGCAAACCCTTTCGATAAGCATTGAGAATCTGCAAATGATTTCCAAGCTGAACAATGACATGCTTCCTAGGTTGAGAAAATTAACTTTGCACTATTTGGGTAGACTTCGTTCTAAATTTCATGTATTGGAAGAATTACCAAGTCTATTCCTGTTAAGCAATCTTCAGAGCCTAAAAACAACACTTCTCCATATACAACTTCGATCATACTCCGCTGCATTTCCATCAAATTTTCCATCAAATCTTACCAAGATAACCTTGAAATTTGAACTATCAACCCTGGCTTATGGTATCTTTTCCATGAGCACACTAGGATGGCTTACCAACCTCCAAGTTTTGAAATTGCAACAAATTGAGCCAATATTTCCACAATCACCGCTTGAACTTCATACTGGCACTGGAGAATTCCCGCAGGTTCGAGTGTTTTATATGAGGGGAATATTCATCCGCGGGTGGACATTAGAGGAAGGTGCAATGCCCAGTCTTAGGCATCTGGTCGTCGATAGATGTTATGACTTACGTAAACTTCCTGAACAACTCTGGTCATTGACTACCTTACAACTAGCATGTTGTGAAGCCCTACAGAGATTTTGCACGCAACCTCAAAAATGTGGAGTTGAAGAATGGCTGTATGCTCATGATTGATGATCCATTGTAAAATGACGATGTAAGTGCGTTCGTCCTCTTGTCTAACATTGTTGAGTTAAAGTTATAGCCTTTCTATATCCTTCCATCTAACTGAAGTTATCTTGTAAATGCAGGATGCTAGTGGATTGGACAATTAGCATAATTACACAGGAGGTGGGTGTGTTATCAAGCTTTCAAAGCAATGGTACCGTGCAGTGGTTCTTATCATTTAGTATTTTACAAATAACAACGTCACTCTTCATTGCGACATTTCCATTTTTAATCTCAGTTTTTGTCTGATTTCTTTTTGTTTCTTGGTCCTTTGTTATGCTGTTGTAACTTCGTTTACGTGTTGATTGTAAAAGGCTTTATTTTATTTTATTGCTTTCATGTGCAATGCTAGTTTAAACTCGGGAAAAATCTGTGGATGCCGACAACTGTTGGTGTTTGATGAAATGATTTGTGTTAGTTTTAGAAAAATATATGTAAAGGTGTTGAATGATATAATAATTAATAGTGAATGATAGTAAGACTTTATTTGATATGTGGAAGTACTTATTACAGTTGATGATACAATTGTTTATTTATAGACATGCAAGGAAAGTTTTAGAAATATTTAAACTTTATTGTTCTAGAGTTTTCTTTACTTGTCTCTTAACTTTTCTTTTTCCTAAAGCTATATTTTTATAAGTTTCTAGATTTTTCTAAATACATTGTGAATATTTTACAAGAGTATTCTAAAATGTTCTTTATTTTTTCATATACATATATTAGGAGTAGAAATTTGTAGCAATTTCATTACTCCTCCTTGATACAAATTTCGAAAACTCCAAACATAGTTCGCAATTGCTCAATCTTGACTCTCGGTAGTGCCTTTGTAAAAATGCCTGCAACTTGATCTTTCATTTTGTAGTACTCAAGCTGAATTTGCTTAGTTGTCTCTACTTCTTTGATGAAGTGATATTTAATAGCTATGTGTTTTGTTCTTTGATGATGGACTAGATTCTTCACCATTGCTATAGCTGATTTGTTGTCACAGTAGATTATGGTAGGGCCATTTTGTTGTTCACTCATTTCTCCAAGTATTCTTCAAAGCCATATAGCTTGACTTGTAGATTCTCACACTGCCACCTATTCTACTTCTGTTGTTGATTGAGCAACTATGGCTTGCATTTTAGATGCCCACGAGAATACTCCTGATCCTAGTGAAAAGGCATATCTTGAAGTACTATTCATATCGTCTATCAATCCTGCCCAATCACTATCAGTGTAACCGGTTAACCTTGAGTTGGCCATGGTTTTGTACCGTATCCTAAACTCCTTCGTGCCTTGCAAGTATCTTATAATTGTTTTTGCTGATCCATAATGAATTTGACTTGGCCTCTACATGAATCTTAACAGAAGACTTACAACATACATGATGTCTAGTCATGTGGCTATGAGATATAGTAGGCTTCAGATCAAACTTCTGTAGCGTGATGCGTTTGCTTCTAGTGCTCCATCATCTTTTTGTAGCTTATCGTTGATAACGAGCGGAGTAGTCACAGGCTTGCAACCATGCATCTTGAATTTTTTCAATAGTGATTCAGTGTATTTCTGTTGAGAGATAAATATTCCTTCCTTTTGTTGTCTTACCTCTATGCCAAGGAAGTAATTCATCAAGCCAAGATCTAGCATCTCGAAAGTCTTCATCATGTCTTCTTTGAAATCATTCATCATCTTCATATTGTTTCCTGTGTAGGTAAGATCATCTGCATACAGGGAGACAATGAAAGTATCATGCTAACCTTGAGTCTTGACGTATAGTGTTGGCTCACTCTTGCTCATCCTAAATCCTTGATCAGTGAAGTATTGATCAATCCTGCTATACCATGCTCGGGGAGCTTGCTTAAGACCATATAAAGCTTTTCTTAGTCACAGCACTTTGCCTTCATTGCCTTTGTTGATGAAGCCTTATGGTTGCTCCATGTAAATCTCTTCTTCAAGCATTCCATTTAGAAAGACAGATTTGACATCCAATTGGTAGATGCTCCACCCTTTTTGTGCTGCAAAATCTATTAAAGCTCTAATTGTATCTAAGCAAGCAATTGGCGCAAATGTCTCATTATAATCAACTCCAAGTTGTTCTGAATAGTCTTTAGCGACTAATCTAGCCTTGTGCTTCTGTATGGTGCCATCAAGGTTGAGCTTTGTTTTGTAGACCCATTTTACTCCAATAATGTCTTTTCCGTGTGGGCAATCTACGAGCTCCCAAGTACTATTCTTTTCAATCATTTTAATTTCTTCTTCCATTGCCTTGACCCATACTTCTTACTTTGATGCTTCTTCATAACATTTAGGCTCAAGCATGGCCATGTTGCAAGTTTCATATGCATAACCAAGGATCTTACACGTCTCAGAGTAAATTCCAGTGAAGAATCTTCTTGTTGTGGAGGTGGAGGAAGCGTACCTAGATCCCCTGCTACTTCTTCTTAAGGTTGTTGTTCTAGAACAGGAATGTTGCTTCTCACAACCTTTTCTTCTTCCCAATTCCAAGAGGCATTTTCATCAACTTCAACATCTCGAATGATGGTAAGCTTCTTTGTTTGCAAGTTGTAGACTTAGTAGCCTTTTGATTGTGTGCTATATCCCAAGAAGATACCTTGTATAGTCTAGTCTTCTAGCTTGTATCTCTTCTCATCAGGAACATGTATGTAGTAGATAGATCCAAATACTCGTAGGTGTTTAGCTTATGGCTTTTACCCATTCCATGCCTCAATAGGAGTCATGTCTTGAACTGCCTTAGCTGGACATCTGTTGAGTATGTAGACTACAGTGTAAACTGCTTCTGCCCAAAAAGTTTGAGGCAAACCCTTCTCCTTTAGCATTGATCTAGTCATCTCCATGAATGTGCGGTTCTTCCTCTCAGAGACGCCATTTTGTTGCAAAGAATATGTGACGGTAAGTTAGCGCTCAATGTCTTCATCTTCACAGAACTTATCAAACTCGTGTGAGCTTTAAACTCGTGGTTATCAAACTCTTTGCCTCCATCACTTCTAAGTACCTTTATATGTTTCCCACTTTGCTTCTCAACAAGAGCTTTAAACTTCTTGAATATTCCAAAGACTTCTGATTTTTCTTTAATGAAATATACCCAGGTCATTATAAAAAAGTCATCGATGAAGAGGATGAAGTACATGTTGTTGTTGAGTGACGATGTCTTCATCAGTCCACAAATGTTAGTATGGATCAACTCCAACAAATCTTTAGCTCTCTATGCTTTGTTAGTTGAAAATGGTAGTCTGTGTTGCTTTCCTAGAAGACATCCTTCACAAGCTTCGTTGTTTTCTTTCAGGCATAGCAAGTCTCATATCATATTCTTTTGATATAACAGCTTTAAGGCATGGGTGTTGAAGTGGCCAAATCTTCAATGCCATAGCCATGAATCATCAACTTGGACTTTCATGGCAATATTGGTAGTATATTTGAAGCTTATTGGGAAACTTCTATTTCTTTTCTCCATTTTAACTTGGGCTATCTCCCTCCTTTTGTTATAGTTATTATAAATAGTGGATGTATCTCCTTTGAAGAATAGAGCATAGCCTTTCTCTATCATCTAGCCAATGCTCAAGAGATTTTCTCTAAGATTAGGAACAAGTAAGACGTCTTTGATGAGTCTCATACCTTTCTTTGTCTCCACCATGACAATGCCTTTGCCTTTAGACTCCACCATGGTGTCATTTCCTAATTGAACTTTTACTTTGACGAAGTTATCAATTTCCTTGAAGATTTATCAGATACTTAACAAGTGGGGTCTTAAGGGGAAAAAGGACAAACAATTTATAGAATTGATTATCATTATTATACTATAGTTCTTGTAATTGCTTACTTCTGACATACATGCAACACCATTGCATGTAGAAACCCTATTGAAAATGTATGCGCCTAAACTTTGAATGTTGATGCTTAAAAGATTGGGATTTTGTTAACCAATGGAAATAGGCAAAGCCGCTCCACAGGGGCCTATGGCCTAGCCTACATCAAGCCCAAGCTAGGCAGACTTTTTTAGAAAATAGACTAGACCAAGGCTTTTATTAAAGTCTATTTAGTTAAAAAGGGTAGGCCTAGGTCATTCAAAAAGTCTTTTGAGCTCAACAAGCTGGCTTATTTAAATAAATATAAATAAATATGTGTTGTTAATATTATTATTATTATATTAAATTTGTTATGATGTATTAAAATTATACATTTATTTATTTTTTAAAATGTTAAGCATGTTAACCTACATAAAGAGTCAAGCTTATAAGTTTGTTGAAAGATAAATTTATATCCTATTTAGAGATCTTATTACAAAATATGTTTTTAAATAAATTGTAATATATCTACCATGGTGTTAAACTATCACAAAGTGGGCATTTAAATAGGCTTGTAGGTCAAGCCAGGCCTTTAAAAAAAGCTTATAACAGGTAAACAAACTAAGCTCAAGCCATATATTTTTAATCAAGGCCAGACTCAAACCCAGCAAAGCCTAGCTTAGCCTAACCTATTTCCACCCCTACCTACGAATAATGGATGTATTTATTTTTTGTTAGGCTCTAGCACTATTTAATTATATGATTCTCTGAAAAACACTAATTTGTATCTCTTTTTCTTTTCTCGACCCTTATAAAAGAAAATAACAAACACCATTCACATCATTACTTGTTTTTGAGAACTCACATCATTACTAAACCCTCCTAAAGAATTAAATTTTATAAAATTATCAATCATTAGGAAAATACAATGATTGTAACCAAAAAAAGTATAAAATAATGAATAGGCTAAAATTTTCACTAGAGTGTGAATAAGTAATCAACTTAAACTTAGTAATCTCAAGTGTAAAACACCCTATCAATAATTCTTTTTTTTTTTTTTTTGGTCTGTCATCACCCAATCAATAATGCGCCGATTATATTATGGGCTCCTAGTATGATAATGCTTCGCTAGCAAAGTCTCTGCTGAATTTCTTTACTTAATTCGTAAGGTATTTGTTTTGCAAGACCCGTAAAATAGACTTTAAAGTTTAAGGAAAGAAATATTTTGAGCGCATATGTAACTGACATAAGATGTTGGCAGGTTCATTAATTAATTTTTCATGGTTAAATGTGTTAATTCTTGCTGTAAGTTTAATTAATTTTGCTATAACCATTGGACACTTGGATCAATTGGTAGGGAGAGGATTTTGTCATTCATAATGATCATATCTGACTTGACTCAAATTAGTAAGATACTCAATGTAGCATCTGGATACTAGCAATTTTAGGCAAAAAAAATGCTATAATCCTTTTCCTTTTTTATGTAGGTAATTTAGTTATTATACAACTAATATTTTAGGACGTGCATTGCTTGGCTCATATCTAAATATGTAAATTTCATTATTATAATTTATTATTATTAAAAATGTGACCGATTATTCATGTTAATTAATTAAAGTAAATAAATATCAAACACCCTAGATATTATTTACACATACGTACGACTATTATTTATGTAATCTATATATTTCTATATATATAATAAAAACAAGGTTGAATCGAGAACAATGTTAGCTTTAACATTGTTTTGACTCTCGTACTTGGCTATTCTCCATTCGACCTTTCCTTGTTACACCATTCACATTAAGCATAGAAGTATACAAAAACCACATGGAATCATCAATTATTGGCGTTGATTGGTTCACTTGGTTGTGGAATCACCAAAAGGAAGCCAGTATCTGTTGAAAAATCACATGGAATCAGCTTGAACAGCATATTCATCTTCATTTCGGTGCCAGCTATAGTGAGCATGTGTTATATATATGTTCTTTATTTCAAAAATGGCATGCCCAAAACTGGCTTCCCTATATGCAGAGTACTCGGGCTGTGGCTACGTCATGCTGCAGTGCAAAGAAAAAACACAAATCAGTAATCAAACTAAACCTGTTATAGAAGAGACAAGTCGTTAATACAATGCAGAAAATTTTCATAGATTACTTCCTTGATAAGCCTTCAATTTTCCCTCCGTCACCAATGTTTATGTATACACGAGCTGACTGATCCTTCATAGGCCCACAACGACCATTTACAATGTTGTATGCAGTATTGGAGATACATTCCAGATAGGATAGTACATATAATTCTAGTTTCCCCATAAGCAATATCAGAATCAGAATCAGTTGTTCTATGTAGGACGTTAAGAAAATTCAATTCAATGCTGCAATAAAATTATTTCAATATTCTTAGGATCGAGTACTGTTTTGTATTCTTATCTAAATAGACCTTTTCTCTTTGAGCTATTAAGTGGTGAGTTTTGTGGGGGTTTACATCACATTACAACCATATCCATGGTAAAGTTGTGGTATTATATTTTAGATCACTTTTAGGGGAACTGAACCTTAAAAGGGCTAAATCACGTTAAATGTTGTCTTCTTCATTGTCTTGCTTCCATCATTCATTCTTCCCATGTTCACATTAAATTTTAGATTCCGAATGACACCTAATGAAACGGAGCATTTTTAGCACTTACAGTTCGTTCGTAGGCATGAACATGACCAGTGAGCACATCAACCTTGTACTTCACAAACCAAGGCTCAAACATTACCCTCATACTTTCCCTTCCATATAATGATAGTTGTAGCTATACCATGCCAAATGCACTAGAATTGTCGGTCAAAATTAATAAATCAAGCCGAAAAGTTTGACTGAATCAAAATTTGCATTTTACTTGCAAAAGAGAATTTGCTACGCCGCTTACAAAGACCAAGAATTTCGCTGGATCTCACCGTCTTCAACTATTTCTTAGTTATTAAGCTTTGTTATTTTACTATTATGTATTGCCTATAAAAAGGAAGATAGTAGTATGTACTCACACATCAATCAGAGAATAGAATTGTGAAAAAAAAATCTCTCTCTTCCTCTGTTTCATTCCTTTCCGCTGCGTGTGTGTGTGAAATTTATTTTAGTGTTTCACTAATATCAAATTGATATCAGAGCTTGAGAGCTTGGTAGTAGTGTGAGTAAAAAAAATATATTGAGTGTGTGAGGAACAAAAGTGTTCTCACTTTGTCAAATTTTTTTTAAGTTAATATACTTTTGAGAGAGAGATATGGCTATCAATCACAATATTGTTTGGTCCAGTCCCAAGTTAGATGGAAAGTTAGATTTCAGCTATTGGGAGATCTTGATGTCCACACATTTAAGAGCTCACAATATTTGGAGCTTTGTTGAACCGGGACTAGCAGAAGGAGCTGATGATACTACTCGAAGGAGAGATCAATTAGCACTATCACAAATTCATCAAGGTGTAGATTATTCCATTTTTGGCAAAATAGCAAATGCCAAAACAACCAAGGAAGCATGGGATATTCTGAAGTTATCATACAAAGGAGTAGAAAAGGCCCAAAAATCAAAGCTGCAATCATTGCAAAGAGAATATGAAAGGTATGAAATGTCTAATTCTGAATCTGTAGAACAATATTTTTCACGTGTTACAGATCTTGTCAATAAGATAAGAGTGTATGGAGAAGACATACCTAATAGTAAAGTGGTGGAGAAAATTCTACGCACCATGCCGATGAAATTTGACCATGTGGTGACTACAATAATTGAGTCCCACAACACAGACATCATGACAGTAGCAGAATTACAGGGAAGTATTGAAAGCCATGTGAGCAGAATATTGGAAAAGACAGAAAAAGTAAAAGAAGAAGCTTTGAAAAGACAATGATGCTGAATCCAATCAACGTGTAGAAGGTAAAGGTCGTGATAATTACAACAATAGAGGAAGAGGAAACTACAGAAGCAGAGGTTAAGGTAATTACAAAGGAAAAGGACGTGGCAATTTCAATCAAGGAAGAGACAATAGTTTCAGATCATCTAGTCAAGGAAGAGGTGGAAATAATTATAGTTCAACCAATTGAGGAAGAGGTCGTGGTAACAACTATTAAGAAAGAACAAATTTTAATTGTTTTTGCTATGGAAAGTTCGCGCACAAAGCTACAGACTGTAAATTTAATCAACAGGCAAACGCAGCAGAAAGTTAGTATCAAAATATTGGTGAGAATTCTATTAACCCACAAAGTTTATTTTTGGCAAGCAATACATTTTCAGAGGATGAAGATATCTGGTATTTGGATACTGGGTGTAGTAATCATATGTGTGGGAAAAAGGAGTTATTTTCTTCTTTAGATGAAACGGTAAAATCTACCGTTAAATTTGGAAACAACACAAATATTCCTATTTTGGGAAAAGGCCAAATTACTATCAAGTTGAAGGATGGTTCTCAAAATTTTATCTCTGATGTTTTCTATGCTTTTGGTCTTCATCATAATTTGTTGAGTATGGGACAACTATCAAACAAGGGTTACAACATGCAGATTCATTATGGTTACTACACATTGATTAACAGAAATGGAAGATTCATTACCAAGGTAAAGATGACTCCTAACCGCCTATTCCCTTTGACAATTCATCATGAAAAATTTTCTTGCTTAAGTTCCATGATTCCAAATGAAGATTGGTTATGGCATATGCATTTTGGACACTTTCATTTTTCTGGTTTAAATTATTTGTCAAGAAAAGAATATGTTTTTGGTTTGCCTGTTGTGAATATTCCCGATGAAGTATGTGAGACATGTGAGATTGGAAAGAAGCATAGAGAATCATTTCCAACTGGAAAGTCTTAGAGGGCGAAAAAACTGTTAGAGATAGTTCATTCAGATCTGTGTACAGTTGAGATACCAACACACAGTGGTAGCAGGTATTTTATTACTTTCATTGATGATTTTAGCAAAAAAAGCTTGGGTATATTTTTTGAATCAGAAATCAGAAGCATGTAATGCCTTCAAGATGTTTAAGGCATTTGTAGAAAAGCAAAGTGGATGCAGAATTAAAGCACTAAGAACAGACAGAGGCCAAGAATACCTCGTCTGCGCAGATTTCTTTGAGTAGCAAGGAATTCAACATCAACTGACAACCAGATACACGCCTCAACAAAATGGAGTTATTGAAAGGAAGAATAGACCAATCATGGACATGGGGAGATGCATGCTGAAGGCCAAAGAAATGCCTACAGAGTTTTGGGCAAAAGCAGTTGCTACCGTTGTCTATATTTTGAATAGGTGCCCAACAAAAAGTGTTCGTGATAAAACACCAAAAGAAGCTTGGAGTGGAAAAAGACCATCAATCCGACACCTCAGAGTTTTTGGATGCATAGCATATGCTCATGTTCCAGACCAACTTAGGAAGAAACTAGATGACAAAGGTGAAAGGTGTATTTTCATTGGATATAGCACAAATTCCAAGGCATACAAACTTTACAATCCAGAGACAAAGAAGGTGATTATTAGCTGTGACGTGACGTTTGATGAGAAAGGCATATAGGATTGGTCCTCCAAGTCCTAAAAGGAGTCGGTGGTGATTCCTAACAACAATGAAGAAAATGAAAGACAATCAGACCCAACTCTTGATGAACCAGAATCATCTAACAGGCCACGAAGGCGTCGTCAGCTACCAGCAAGATTGGAAGATTATGTTGTGGGTAATGATAATGACCCATCAAATGAAGAGGTTATCAACTTTGCTTTATTTGTAGATTGTGAGCCAGTGACCTTTGAAGAAGCCTCAAGTGATAAGAATTGGAGAAAAGCCATGAATGATGAGATTCATGCTATTGAGAAGAATGAAACGTGGGAGTTAACAGATTTGCCACCAAATAAAAGACCTATTGGAGTGAAGTGGGTGTATAAGACAAAATACAAATCCAATGGAGAAATCGACCGCTTTAAAGCAAGGTTGGTTGCAAAAGGATATAAACAAAAGACTAGGTATTGATTACTTTGAGATATTTGCTCCTGTTGCAAGATTAGACACTATGTGCATGATTATTTCTCTTTTGGCTCAAAATAATTGGAAGATATATCAAATGGATGTTAAATCTGCTTTTTTGAACGATGTTCTAGAAGAAGAAGTATATGTTGAATAGCCTACAGGATATGAAATCAGAGGAAAAGAAGACAAAGTCTACAGATTGAGGAAAGCTTTGTATGGATTAAAACAGGCACCGAGAGCGTGGTATAAGAAAATTGATTCCTACTTTATACAACATGGTTTTGAGAGATGTCCTTTTGAGCACACTTTATATGTTAAATTTGTTGATCCTGGAAATATTCTTATAGTGTGTCTATATGTTGATGATCTAATCTTCACTAGCAATAATTCAAGGATGATTGCAGAATTCAGGGAGGTTATGACAAGTTGTTTTGATATAACTAATTTAGGCCTAATGTCCTACTTTCTTGGCATTGAAGTCATTCAGCAAGATGATGGGATTTTTATCTCTCAGAAGAAATATGCAGGTGATATTTTGAAGAAATTCAAGATGGAGAATTCAAAGCCAATTTCCACACCAGTTGAAGAAAAGTTAAAATTGACCAAAGAACGTGAAGGCAAAAGGGTGAATGTAACCTACTACAAAAGTTTGATTGGAAGTTTGAGATATTTGACTGCAACTAGACTAGATATAGTCTTTGGAGTCGGCTTGCTTAGCAGATTCATGGAAGAGCCTAGTGTTTGCCATTTACAAGGAGCTAAGAGAATTCTTAGATATATCAAAGGTACTCTGACCGATGGAATTTTTTATGTTAATAACAATTATGTAAAGCTTGTTGGATACATAGACAGTGATTGAGCTGGAGATGTAGAAACAAGGAAAAGCACATCAAGGTATGCATTTCATCTAGGTATTGGTGTAGTATCGTGGTCTTCAAAGAAACAACCGATTGTTGCACTTTCAATGGCTGAAGCAGAATACATAGCAGCAACTAGTTGTGCTACACAAGCAATATGGCTAAGAAGAATTTTAGAAGTGATACACTAGAAGCAGAATACTCCCACAGAAATATTTTGCGACAACAAGTCTACCATTGCATTGAGTAAGAATCCAGTCTTTCATGGACGATCTAAACACATTGATATCCGATTTCACAAAATACGAGAATTGATAGCTGAAAAAGAAGTGGAGATTAATTATTGTTCAACTGAAGAGCAAGTAGCATATATTTTTACAAAGTCATTGAAGATCGAGTTATTTTACAAGTTGAACAAAATACTTGGAATGATACACGCTTGATTTAAGGGAGGCAATGTCGGTCAAAATTAATAAACCAAGCCGAAAAGTTTGACTGAATCAAAATTTGCATTTTACTTGCAAAAGAGAATTTGCTATGCCGCTTACAAAGACCAAGAATTCCGCTGGATCTCACCGTCTTCAACTATTTCTTAGTTATTAAGCTTTGTTATTGTACTATTATGTATTGCCTATAAAAAGGAAGATAGTAGTATGTACTCACACATCAATCAGAGAATAGAATTGTGGAAAAAAAATCTCTCTCTTCTCTATTTCATTCTTTTCCGCTGCGTGTGTGTGTGAAATTTATTTTAGTGTTTCACTGGTATCAAGAACAATCAACCAAGGAGTCTTTGGTTCTATCAACCATTGGTGGCTCTGCCTCAAGCCATGCAAATGAAAAACACAAATTTTGTTGAGACATGCAAATGAAAAATACAAATTTAAGTGAAATAAAAAGAAAAAAAAATGAATGAATAGAACAATAAAAAAATCCAAAATAACTAAATTTAAAAGGTGAAAGACGTTGTTATTCACTGTTAAAAAATATTTTACTAAATAAAAATGAGTTTTTAATTAAAATAAAATGCAAAAAATGCTAATCTATATATAAATGTGCAAAGCTTAACATTTATCTTATAAAATTATGAAAACAACATAAGCATATAGTGATATTTTTATATGTTTATGTTATTTTCATACTTTTTATAAGGTTAGCTTAAAAATAATACTTTGTATATATTCGTAATTATGGGTGCTCATATATATACTAGATTAGATAAATTTGAAAGAAAAAAAATCACCTTATTGAATTTTGTTGAGTTCTTTTATTTAATAACTTTTTAATATAAATTTAAATCTGGTCTATTTTAAAATGATTTTAGTTAAATTGATCTTTAGTTTGATTTTAGTTTAATTTTCATAAAAGATAATAAATAAATGCTGAAATATATAATAAATAAAAAATTAAAGTATTCAATATTTACTATTTTAGGATAATGACTTAACCTATTTTACATTCAGACCACCGAAACAAAATCTATATAATGCTATATATAATTAGCGTCAAAAAATATAATGCTATAAACGGTATTTTAAGTCACAAATTTACTTGTTTTTTTTCACCTTTATTTTTTTATTGGCTAAATTGCACATTTTGTCACCCATCTTTTACGATTTTGCAAATTTTGTCACCCAACTATTTTAATTGCATATTTTGCCACTTAATTATTTTATTTGCATATTGTGTCATCTAACTTCCAAAATTTCACGCATTTTGTCACCTCTGTTAGTTGATCGATGAGGTGGAAATTTTGACTGTTGACGTGGTAAGTTAACTACTTACGTGGCAAGTTACCACATCATCATTAATTTGTCATATCATCAATCCACATCAGTAGTAAACTTGTCATGAAAGAAGTCAACCTGCCATATCAGCGGCCGAAATTGCCACGTCATCTGTCAACTAACGAGAGTGGCAAAATGGCAAAATTTTAAAAGTTGGGTGGCAAAATATGTAAATAAAATAATTATGTGACAAAATGTGAAAAATTTTGAAAGTTCAGTGCAAAATGTGCAATTAAAATAGTTGGATGGCAAAATTCGCAAAATTATGAAAGATGGGAAGCAAAATATGCAATTATGTCTTTTTATTTTACTAAATATATTTTATCCATTTTATGAATTTTTAAAAAATATAAATACAAAAATTATATAATAAAAATGAATAAAAAAGCACAATAATAAATTTCATACTAATCCAAATTTAAGAAATCTATAAATAATAATTAAATAATAAGATGGAGCCTAAATAATAAGATTATAAAAAATTAAAAAAAAGTATGAGAATTTCATAAATAATTATTTAGAAAATTACAGAAGGTATGATAATTTATGTAAAATGATATATATATATATATATATATATATATATATATATATATATATATATATATATATATATATATATATATATATATATATATTAACGTACGTATATCTTTGACGCAATAAAACTAACTCTCATTATGCATTGAATGAATTTCGGGGCTACACATGACAAGCAAGGCTACTTGATATACATTAATGCCTTTTTACCTCACCGGTTTTACCGGGAAAACGTTACATATTAACATAGTTCCGTGCCATCCACCACAATGGAAGTCTTTCATTTTGAGCCATTGCTTCTCAGAATCGAATGCATCATTGCATTTAACGTCTATCTTTCCATATTTGCTTAGTGATTAAATTCGTTTGAACTCTATCTATTTAGTATTTACAGCTACCCTACCCTACCTACACCCGTGATTTTAGGCACCACTAAGTAATCTTTTCTGCTTCTAATCAATTAAGAGCATATAATTTCTTAAAATATCCATGCCATGGGTTCTTCATATTACTAAGAGGCACATTTTCTACATCCCAAACATATCGCGTGCGTACCAACTGGACCCTCTATCAAACCCTTATGCCACTGAGTTTCTAGAATGGAGTATGCATGCAGCAACATCAAAGTTCCATTCCAATCAAATGCCACTAAAGTTTTGAAATCCGAAGGACCAATTAATTAGATTTATTTTTGTTTTCGTGGTTTGCTCCTCTCTTTATTTAAAAAAATAAAAACTAAATTAGGCTAATTCAAACCCATGTAAGAAACAACAACATTTGTCATTTTATCCCTCTTATTTTTTTCTCCCTATTTCTTACATCTTTCCAACCATACACCCTTTTTTTTTTTTTTGGCAAAATAGATCTCCTGCTGTAGTGCTGCCTCTGCAGCGAAAAAATACAAAGAAATGAAACAAAATGATAGAGAATTAAAGAAAAATTAGAGAGAGAAATAAAATACGAAAAATGCTAATCTATCTATGTATCTAGATGTGCAGAGCTTAACACTTACCTTATAAAATTATGAAAATAACATAAATCTTCAGCCAGGATTGGTCGTCCTTCTCCCATCTATTATTGAGTTGACATCGTTACTTTCCACGTGATTTGACCACTGCACCAAAACACATGTGAGTGCTATCAGATTCTTTAATATTACAAGTGAAGTGATCCATGCATTCCTTAACATTAATTATTCGTACAAAAGCTTTCTACCCTTTTCATAACAAGGTTATTCCATACGTCCTATGCAGGATTGGCTCTATATATATGACACTCCCTCACCCTCCATAGCCTCATCATTTACCCGGCAGCACACACTCATAGGCCAACTAACCTCTCTCATTTTTCTCTCACAACTTATTCTCCTCACCTTAATTTACTCGGAAACACACTACTAGTACTCCGATCCCATCCACCCAACTTCAATTCTCTCAAACCAACCACCATCTTAGCTGGAATGACCCGTGAAGCTACCAAATTAGTTTTTAATTTCCCTAATTTTTAGGCAATAAAGAGTCAAATATCTGTTAGTATCAGAATATTTGATTCTCTTTTTTCTGGCATCCGTTATGCTGATCAATAGCAAATTTTATACGATTCTAGTTTCCTTATTACTGTATAAATACACATTCTGCAATTCATCAATAAAATAAATGCCTTCCACAATTCATATTATACTCGTTCTTTTTTGTTGCAGCCCTCTATATTTTTTCAAATAACCAACAAATTAGTATCTAGAGCAGACTTCTTACGAGACTTGTGCCATGGATGTTGAGGCAAGCTTTTCACAGGCTGCTCTTCCTATATTTGACGAAGGAAACTACGACCTTTGGGCAGTGAGAATGGAGACCTACTTGGAGGCTTTTGATCTCTAGAAAGCTGTAGAAGAGGATTATGATGTTCCTCCACTACCAGACAATCCTACAATGGCCCAGATGAAAATTCACAAGGAGAACAAAAATAAAAAGGTAAAGGCGAAGACTTGTTTGTTTGCTGGAGTTTCAAAAACAATTTTCACAAGAATCATGATTGTTAAAATTGCAAGAGCAATCTAGAATTATCTGAAGGAAGAGTATGAAGGAGATGATCGAATACAAAACATGCAAGTTCTGAATTTAATACGAGAATTCGAATTGCAAAGGATGAAGGAGTCTGAGACAATCAAAGAGTACTCAGACAGACTTTTGGTATGGCTAACCAGGTGAGGTTATTAGGCACAGAATTTACAGACTTAAGAATTGTACAAAAACTTCTTGTGACAGTGCTTGAAAAGTATGAAGCCTCTATAACAACTTTGGAGAACACAAAGGATCTATCCAAGATCACTTTGGCAAAAGTTTTTCATGCTTTAAAGGCACAAGAGCAAAGAAGGCTTATGAGGCAAAAAGGATCTATGGAGGGTGCTTGTAATAAATCTACATTTTATGTAGATTTATAGAGTAAATTTACATGATTTTTGCATTAGCTCATAGGAAATTTGTGAGAAAATAGACCATTCATGAAGGATTTCATGTGATGTATGTTTTTAAGCTTTCCATTTAAAATTGCATAAATTTCCTTAATTTTATTGAATTTTGTGAAGGAAAGTTAGATATGCAAAGAAAGAAAATACAGTTCACAAGCATAAAGGAGTATTGTGCTAGTCAAAGAGGACTTAAAAGAAACAAGAACCAAAGTGAAGATCGCAAAAGAGAGCCATAAACACAAGTACGGCCAAAAAGAAGATTAGAAACGCAAAACGAAATACACAAAGTCGTACCCGCCTAGCGGGCCTTGCATTAGTGGCACACCGCCCGGCGGATGGTGTATCCCACCCAACGGGTCAACACACCCGACGGGCAATGAAGTCGCTCGACACCAGCATGGAGTTCAATTTTCAAAAAAATCTGCCCAATGGGTTTCCAACCCCACCGAGCGAGTCCGAGGCTTTCCATTTTGTGGGCCTAGTTTATTTTATAGCCCATTTAGTCCAAACTCGCTACAAAAAGCAGAAAATATAAATTTGGGGCATTCTTTGACTCATCTAAGGACCGGGAGCAAGAAAGAGCTTGAAGATTCATCTTTGGCTTTGGATCTTGAAGAATTGTGGTTTGATTCTCAAGATTCATGGCTTCTTTTCTATCTTCTTTTTATTTATTTATTTTTGTGTGTTTAGTTTCTCTAGGAGTTTCTAAACCTCTTTGGGGTTAGGTTAGGATGAACCTTGATTTGAAATTAATGTAATCGATTTCTTTTCTAAATCCTTCTCTTGTTTTTGTTAATATAGTTGTTGAATTTGCGTTAATGCTTTTCCATAATTGACACTTATTAAGAAATTGATTAGTAATCTAAATCTTGCAATTGGGAAATAGGGGTTTAGACCGTTCCAATTCAATAACCATACAATTCTTGAGCCTAGGAATAGGAATAGATTGTATGTCTTCATGCGAATTTCCTTCTCTTAATGCTTATGATTGATTTTGCTCACCTAAGGGATTAGGGTTCATCATTGGGATTAAAGGGTTTATCACCTAAGGAATTAGGGTTAAACTAAAGTAGAGAAATTGAAGTTAAATTGCTTAACAATAAAGGGTTTGAGAAAGAAAAAGGTTATTTTAAGGGGAATCAAAGGGATTCCGATACCTAACTGTTTTTATTTGTAAATTTTATAAACATCTTTAAATTGCGTTCTTTGTTATTTATTTTTATTAATCCAAATAAAATCCAAAAATCTCTAATTCCTTCTTTATAATTTCACAAGTAATTATTTGGTTGCGTTGTTATTAAACCACAATCCATGTAGAGACGATAACTCTTACTTTTTCCTTTATTACTTGTATGACTGGTACACTTGTCATGATCCTAACACAAGTCAAGTTGCAAATCAACAATAATGGCAAAAGCCATAGCAACAAACCTGAAGTTTTTTGCAAACAACAAAAACAACAATCAAAACAACAACACTCAGGTACATCCACCTTGCCCTCATTGTAAAAAAACCAATCACCCACAAAAAAGGTGCTGGTCGAGGCCAAATGCAAGGTGTCACAAGTGTGGTCAGTTAGGGCACATGGAAAGGATATGCAAATTTCAACAAGAAGAAGAAGTCAAGGTTGCTAAGGATCAATCACAGAAGGAGCAGTTGTTTGTTGTATCATGCTTTACTGTCAATAGATCTACAAAAAGTTGGCTTATTGATAGTGGTTGTACAAACCACATGACCTATGATTGTGAGCTTTTTAGAGAGCTTGATGAAGCTATTTTCTCTGAAGCTATTTTCTCTAAAGTCAAGATTGGAAATGGTGCATATATTGAAGTAAAAGGCAAATGAACTATGGCAATTGAAGGCCACACAGGTTTAAAACTAATTTTTGATGTTCTATATGTCCTTGACATCAATCAAAACCTTTTGAGTGTTCTTTGTCAGAAAAGGTTACAAGGTGCTGTTTGAAGACAAAAATTGCATGATCAAGGATTCAAAAGGCAAAGAAGTGTTCAATGTTTGAATGAAAGGCAAAAGCTTTGCCTTGGATTTCATGAATAAGGAGCAAGTTGCAATGCACAAAGAGGTTAGCATTACAGTACTTTGGCACAAGAGATTGGACCATTTCCATCAAGTCCTCCAATGTTTATGAAAAAGAACAATCTTGCAAAAAATTCCCTTGAATTAGAAGAAGAACTTCCTACTTGTGCTATCTGCCAATATAGAAAGCAAACAAGGCTCTCTTTTCCTCATAATATGACTTGGAGGGCTACAAAAAGGCTGCAATTAATACACACAAATGTTGGAGGGCCCATGAGCACACCATTACTAAATGGGATTCAAAGCTTCGGTGGAAACTCAAAGCAAGTGCAAACTGCAAAAAGGAAGAATAGGACAATTATGTAAATGGCTAGGTGCTTGCTTCATGAAAAAGAATTGCCAAAGAAATTCTAGGCAAAAGATGTAAATATTGCAGTATTTTTGTTGAATAGACTGCCAACAAAAGCTTTGCAAAAAAAGACACCATTTGAAGCATGGTATGGTTACAAACCTGAGTTGGTCAATCTGAAGATATTTGGTTGTTTGTGTTTCTCTTACATTCCTCAGGTTAAGAGTGACAAACTGGACAAGAAAGCAGAATCTGGAATCTTTGTAGGCTATAGCTTAATTTCAAAGGCCTAAAGGATCTATTTACCACACCATAACAAAGTAATTGTTAACAGGGATATAAAATTATTAGAGTTAGATAGCTGAAGCTGGGAACATGACAAGAAGATTGAATTTCAAGAGGAGAATGAAAACGTAGATGAAGATCCTGTTAAAGGAACAAGATCACTTTTTGACATCTATCAAAGGTCTAACATTGCTATCATGGAACCTGCTGGATATGAAGAAGCCATAACTAATAAAAAAATGGATAGATGTAATGAAGGAGGAGCTCAAGATGATTGAAAAAAATCAAACATGGGAGTTGGTGGACAAACCTAATCATAAGAAAGCTATTGGAGTCAAATGGGTTTATAAGACCAAGCTTAATCCCAATGATTCTACAAATAAGTATAAGGCAAGGCTTGTTGTTAAAGGATATCCCCAAATCTTTAGTGTAGATTTTTCTGAAACCTTTTCTCCAGTGGCTAGGTTGGATATCATAAGGTTGTTGTTCACACTTGCTGCACAAAATAGTTGGGTTATACATCAAATGGATGTCAAGTCAACCTTTTTGAATGGATACTTGGAGGAAGAAATCTTCATCAAACAACTAGAGGGTTTTGTTGTTCAAGGATAGGAGGAGAAGGTTTATAGATTGAATTAGGCCCTATATGGACTAAAGCAAGCACCAAGATCATGGTATAGCAGAATTGATACACACTTGATGAACTTAGGCTTTGTAAAAGGTCCAAGTGAATTTACCCTATACATCAAGAAGGTTGATAATGAAATACTTATGGTATCCCTTTATGTTGATGATTTGTTTGTTACAATAAGTTATAAGGAGCTAATTGACAAGTTCAAAAAAAGAATGAAAAATGCCTTTCAAATGACAAACCTTGGAAAGATGACATTCTTCCTTGGTATGCAGGTGCAGCAAAAGCAAAATGAAATATTAGTGTGTCAACAAAAATATGCAAAAGAAGTCCTCAGGAAGTTCATCATGGAAGAGTACAAACTAGTTGCAACTCCAATGAATCAAAAAGAGAAGTTTTGCAAAGAAGATGAAGCTTAAAGGGTTGATGAAAGGTTGTACAAAAGCTTAGTAGGGTGCTTGATGTATTTAACAGCAACCAGGCCGAGTATTATATATGTTGTGAATTTACTATCAAGGTACATGCACTATGCTAGTGAAATTCACTTTCAAGCAACAAAAAGAATTCTTAGATATGTTAAAGGCACAATTGATTATGGAATAAGGTGCAATCAAGTTAGAAGTTTCAATCTTCTTGGTTATTCTTATAGTGATTGGGCAGGATGTGTTGATGATATGAGAAGCACCTCAGGTTATTGCTTCACTCTGGGTTCTAGTGTGTTTTCATGGTGTTCTAAAAAACTAGAAGTTATAGCTCAATCAACAGTAGAGGTAGAGTATATAGCTGTTGTTGCTACTGTGAATCAAGCTCTTTAGATTAGAAAGCTTATGATAGACTTGCACATGAAACAAATAGAAAGCACACAAATATTTGTGGACAACCAAGCTACAATTTCAATTGTTAATGATCCAGTGTTCCATGGCAAAACAAAACACTTCAAGATCAAGTTTTTCTTTGAAAGAGAAGTTCAAAAGGATGGAGAAATGCAGCTTGTTTATTGTAAAACAAAACATCAGAATGCTGACATCCTAACAAAGGCACTTCCTAAAGGCATATTTGAGTTCTTAAGGAAAAGACTTAGAATATGCAGCTTCAGTGTCAAGGAGGAGTGTTAGCTGGAATGACCCTGTGAAGCTGCCAAATTAGTTTTTAATTTCCCTAATTTTTAGGCAATAAAGAGTCAAATATTTGTTAGTAAAGAATACTTGATTCTCTTTTTTTTTTTGGCATTCGTTATGCTAATCAATAGCAGATTTTATGCAATTCTAATTTCCTTATTGCTACATAAATACACATTCTACAATTCAATAAAATATGTCTTCCACAATTCAGATTATACTCTCATTCTTTCTTGTTGCAACCCTCTATATTTTTTCAAATAACCAACACACCATCTCTATATCTCCTTCTTCTCTTCTCTTCTCTTCTCTTCAGACCCAATCACACTAAACTACTCCACCCAATTCCAGTCAATCACACCATGCCACGTACTCCTATCAAGGTATATACCTCTCTTATTTCTTTTATTTCTTTTTACACCAATATATTTTCTTATTTCCCTTTTTGCCTTTTAATTTTGCTAGATTAAAATTCGGACAAAACTTAGATACAATACCTTAGGTACTGTTGGTACTATTCTCCAATCAAAATTGAAGATTCATCTCAATAATCTACAAAATTCTTTAATGCCTACTTTTATTATGCAGATTACCAACATAAAACTTTAATTTTGATTAGAAAACAGTACTAACAATAGCTGAGGTATTGTGTCTAAGTTTTTTCCTTAAAATTCGGGTCTGCCTTTGATTCTTTCAGGGCCTAGGCTCGTTTTGCTTGCTTCGCTCATCTGTTTCGCTTTTCACTACTGTGTCTATGGACTACCTTCTTTTTGCTTTAATTTTTTCTTTTTTGTGTACAATTAGCAAAATCACTTGCGTGGATCTACCTCAAAGATTCTACCTATTTAACCATTAATATTTGAATCTAGATTTTGTGATGCTGAAATTAAAAAAAAATAATAAAATACAATTCTTAGTTAATGTGAAAAACAAAATAGTAAACATTCAAAATGCATTTGAAAACTGTGTACACATTCTAATTTATGTTATAGTTACTCTATTATAGTAAAGAATATAACTTAATTATAGAAACTAATTAAATTGATTTTTTTATAATTAATTAAAAAGTTAACAAAGATGAAATTTTAAATAGGAAAAAGGTCAATTGCATGTGATACTAAAAGTTTCTCAGTGATATCTACCACTCTATCACTTTCTATTTTTTTGCCAGCTAGTAAAAGTTCCTTGTCCAATGTTCATTTCTTTCCGTTACAGAATATAATGAGGCTTCTAGATTTTGATCATGGGAGTATGGTGGATCCAGAACCTCATAGGTGTAAAAGATAGGGCAAACCACTTTAAGACCAAGCTGAATTACATCATTAAATACAACACTGATTTATAAATAAATAAATAACCTGAACCCTTTTTTAAAAAACAAGTTTATAAAACTGAACTATTTTAAAAAGTGGTTGGATGCCCTTGGTAACTGCACCTCCTCAAATGTCATGAGCAGAAGTAGAAAAAATGTAAATCTCTTTATGCCACTTATACCAACCAATAACGAAAATGGAAAATTGATGAAAGAAGCTCGTCAGTTAGCGGAATTGGCCATTGTGTGTAAGGTGAATTTTATCATGAAGACTGTCAAAATGTCTCCATCGATGGGGAAATGCCTTCAGAGTCATTGATTTATCATTTTAAAAATCTGTTGGCTGAGAAGAAGTATGGACAACTTGTAGTTGGTTATGTTGACTCAAGTTTTTATATTTATTGAAGAGGGCCTACTTTTAACACAATTTATCATTTTAGCCAAAGCATTTAATATAACATATTGATAACTGATCTGATGTTTGGAACTTAAAATTCAAATGGTTTCTGCAGAGTGCAGAGAAATTAGTAAGAATTTTAAATATTTTTCAAAATTCTAACAGTTAAATTTCTTAATTTTACAGAGAAGTATAATTTCTTAAGTTAAATTCTAACAAACATTATTTCTTGTCTTCTCATAAATAGCTTAAAGTATGTACTTTATTTGCTTTATAGTAAATAGTTATTATTTCATGAATTAAGAAAGTAATAAGCTATTAAAGTTTTGAATTTTTCATTTTTGAATCTTCATATAGAATATAGCTTCCATGCTTCTTAGGATGAGTTGCAGTAATTACTTAACTTCCATGCTGCAGGGGCTCTCTTGTGATCTGTTTAATTAAATAATTTATATTTTATGTCAACGTTCATTGCTTAAAAACAAAGCCCCTCCCTCATTCAGGTATAATATATTTGGGGCATGTTGCACTTGGTTGATAAAATCTGCAAAATCCATCCGAGTAATTGGAACTGTAAGTAATAACCCAAAAAACAAAGGGAGAAAGAAAGCACTGGAATTAAAAGCAAAGCTAAAATTTTCTGTTTTTCAATTCAGTTTCAAATATCAAAGGGAAACTTTATAGGAAAGAAAGTAAGTCAGTAGGAGGTGGAAAGCATACTAGTGGAATTGAGGGATGACAAACCTTACAGCTACCTCCCAACACAACAACAGTGTGATGAGATTTGCAAATTTCTAGTCTTCTTTTCAGACCCACAACCCTAAAAACGTGAAGTAGTCTTCTTTTCGATCTGACCACAGCAAGGCTAAATGGTGGAGTATTATATTATTTGTGAGGTAAAAATAATATTTTAAATTCTTTTGTGATAAAAGTATAAATATGTAAAAACTGGTTGTAACATGTTATAGCAAGTATTTTGCTGTCCCCATGAATGGGGAACTTTAACCCGTATCCATGATAAAACTCACCTTGTGTGTAATGTGTTATTCCCAATAACTTAACCCGTAACAATTTGAGAAGATTACATTTATTTTATCAAATTAATAGTACTTGAAAAATGTCTCCCCAAATATCTTTACAACACAGATCAAAAGGATAAAAGTACACATTTCATAATAAAATATAATATTTAAAATGATTAGTGCACTTTTAATATGAGCCCTGTACGTACCTATAAATCAGTTTTCTATACTCATAAGGTATTGATACCCATAAGTGACAGCTATACATAAATCTGTTACTGTTTTGGAGTCTCCCTTCTTTTCTTTTTAAATTCTTGGGTATCATGGATTGTTTGTTTGGGTAGTAACGGTTACAAATGGTTGGTCTTAACATTTTAAAGGGCTATGCTGGCCACATGGTGGAATGCACTAAGATGCTCCAATCATTGAAAATTGCATTAGAGTGGCAAAACTGAGGTGGAGATTGGTCACTACAGGGTTAAACTCATTGCAAATATTATCTCTAGAACTGAGTTTGGTACCAGCCACCAGAAGGGAAAGAAAATACTCCATCTCCTCACACTGCCGCAAACTCCTTGTGCTCAAGTTAGTCCTCATCTATGCTTTCCTGGAAGCAGGTATTTGAGTTTAAGAACACTTTTCCACATGATGGGAAAGAAATACGTGTTAGTGCTTGATGACATCTGGAAAATCCAAGTATGGGATGAGGTAAAAGCTAGGCATTCAAGAGGATGGGTGCCTACACTGGTGAAGATTCGTTGGTAGGAGAAAAGGATGCCACAACCACCCATTTATGACCGATCTTGTGATTGTGCCCAAGCTTCATGCCCGATAATAACACTTCAGATGCGTAGTCAAAACTTTTCTATATCTCCGTAGATCCACCAACATGATATTCTTCAAGGATGAAGTTCCCGGAATCTAATAGGCTGAGAACAACATTTTCTTTTTGTAGGGTGAATGGGTAAGTAGAAGTTATGAGATTGTTACCTTCATGAGTGTTCAGAGAACCAGAGGTGTTCAGTTAGAAGCACCCCAGAAATATTCTTAATGGGATTATCTCGGTTTGCAATCCAATCAATAAATCCCATAGGAATGTGAATCTTGAAAACAGATAAACACCCCTTCCTCTGAATATTTGTCATTTTCATGATGAAACTTGCCTACAGGATTTGTTGATTGGAATTTGGATTGCGAACTGAGATTACCCTATCAAGAAGTGCTTCTAGCTGAACACCTTCGGTTCTTTGGCAATCACTCATAGCTCTACTTACCCATTCACCCTACATAAAAATGTTGTTCTCAGCCTGTTGGATTCTGGGAACCTCATCCTTGAAGAATATCATGTTGGCGGATCTACGGAAAATATGAAATAGTTTCGACTACCCATGCTCAAGTGTTGCTACCGGGCACGAAGCTCGGGTACAATCACAAGATTGGTCATAAATGGGTCGGAGAGAATAATTTGCTAGAGTTGTCAAATATATTGCCAAAACTCATGTTAGCATACTTCAGGTGTGTTTGGATTACAGTTGCATCCAACTGAATCAACGTTGAACTTAATCCACCTTTCACATAGCTTTTCTGTTTGTGCATTGGAAAGTATAAAACCCCCATTCAATGTCATTCTAACGGATTTCTAAACACACACTTCGTCATCTCGATTGCAATACTAAGGGATGAAACAGAAGAGAAGCAAATACTCAAATAAAAACTGAAATGATGGCTGTTGCCTGCTGGACTAGTTAGACTTGTGGGATTAGATGGGCAGTTAAAGAATCAATAATTGTAATGAGGCTGGGGTTCGGTTTTTCCAAGGTGCTAAAATGAGTAACGATATTAATAATAAGGTTTAATTACATTTTTGATTTTTATAGTTACGTAAACTTTATCTTTTGATCTTTATTTCTCTAATATTTCGAGACGTGACGTCCTCTAAAGTGCAATGCTAGTTGCTAATTGTTAAACCATCCAAGTCACAATTGTCGTGTGGACTTTCATGATAATACCGAATAAATTATATTATTTAAAATACTTTTATAATATTATCTTTTATCTTTATTTATCACATCAATTAATTTTATCTCACATTTCTCTCTCCCCCTTTTGTTTTTCTTTACTATAAAATAATTGTATAAATTTATTATATAATTAGAATTTTTTAATATGAATTATGTAATGATACAAGTTATAAGTTACCTTATTGCATTGAATGACGGATCACATCGGGTGGATTTTGTTGGGTGGATGTCAAGCTGCAATTGAATAAACACAAACACTCCGAATTTATGAGCACACAAACCCCAAATACGGGGTTGCTCTCCATTACCCAATCCAAACAAAACAAAATAAAATATTTTAATTTCACAAAAAAAAGGCTTAATTGCACATTTTGCCACCTATCTTTAATGATTTTGTGAATTTTGCCATCCAACTATTTTAATTACACATTTTGCCAACTTTTAAAATTCGCACATTTTACTACCCAATTATTTTACTTACACATTTGGCCACCCTACTTTTAAAATTTGTGCATTTTGCCACCCCTCCCCCTTTAGTTAACCGCTGACCGGCAATCAACAATTAAGGTGGCAAAATGTGTAAATTTTGAAAGTTGTGTGGCAAAATGTATAAGTAAAATAATTAGATGGCAAAATGCGTGAATTTTAAAAGTTTGGTGGCAAAATATACAATTAAAATAGTTGGGTGACAAATTTTCCAAAATCATCAAAGATAGGTGGCAAAATGGGTAATTAAGCTTAAAAAAAAATCATTTTTAACTTGCTCTTCAATTTAGATCTACACAATTTGTTCCAGAAAGGTCCCATTGCCACGTCACGAGAAACCAAAAATTCGTAAGTATAGAAAAGGGAGAAATTCTTGCATGAGCACAAACCTAACACAATCAATAAAAAAAATTACAACTAATAAAATAATAAAAAAATGACAAGCTGTCAAATAAGATAAAAATAAAAAGAATAATGTTTAAAATAAAAAAAGAAACTCGCAATCTTTCATTTCTCTATGTAATTATATCATTATTATTTTTATATTGTATTAAATTTGTTACCATAAAATGAGTTGAAAACAGAAATGTATATATGACAATATTACAATATTTTCTTAAAATATTACAATATTACTGTTGGAACCAAAGACGTTAAAGCGTCCAAATCCTCAAATTTTGAAGATAACAAACTTATTAATATATAAGTCCCTGTTTTTCCAACTAACGGATTTACAGCATCCAATCTCATACGAGCGTCCAATGGACTAATTCATGATCATCCAAGTGTAAGTCACATTTATGGACTCAGTGTTCTTAATCTTTAAACAACTACACTAGACGCGTCCAGACACAAGCTATTAAACGGCTAAGTCTTTTTCGTCTAATCCTTGCGTCCTTCTTTCATATATCGAGACTAATGTCTTACCTTTTTAAGATCTAACGTTCAAATATTTCGAACATTAAGTAGTAGACAAAAACTTTCTAATGCAAAAGCACAGCAAGAGAGAAAAAGCACGTCAACTCTTCGAGCTGCCAAACCAAATGAAGAATGTTCAAAAAAGCATACCTCCCACATAGAGCTGCTCTTTCTGTTTTAGTGCAAGTTCAAAAGTTGTTTTATCTTATATGACTGAAAGCTCGATACGCACACCTTTTTTTGAAGAATTAAAGACAAGACTTCTTCAACGGCTTTTTTTCGCTGAAGACTATATATATAGAGAAAGAAGAAGAAAAAGAAGCGAACAACAAAAAATCAAGCACAAACATAAAAGGGCTTATTGCCTTCTTACGCGTCCACTGGACGATAGTTTATAAATCTCTGATACATTGTGCTTAATCTTTCATATCCTCACTGTGTGAGTTGAATTTGTTTGTAAAACAACATTTTTATTATAAAAGCCTAGAGAGGCTTAGTGAACAAAGAATACTTAGGTTGGTAAAGTAATCTAGGATAATTGTATTGTAAAGCCTGAAGAGGCCGTGAAGAATACTTGTAACCAAGGTTGGTTAGTGGATACTTTCGAGGTAAAGGGACTAGACGTAGCTCAAGGTTGAGCAAACCAATATAAAATTCTCTGTATGCTTGTCTTCTCTATCCTTTAGCTCAAAAACGTTTTCGAACTTGGTTTATATTGAAAAAGTTTTTATACGCACAATTCAACCCCTCCTTTTCACGTGCTATTTCAATTACAACATAAAATAAATTCACTCCCACTACTCAAAGATTAGCATGCGCTTCTGAAGCAAAATATATTACTTAAGCTAATTTGCCGAGGCAATAATCACTCACACTCAAGTAAAAGTCATGCCATAGCCTGCCTTTGTTCATTTTGATACTACATAAACACATATATGGAATCATCTGCCATAGAATTCAAACCACTTAAAAAGACACATCAATTGCCAGAAACTAGAAAGGGTTATATAGCCAAATTCCTTTCAAATGACAAGGCTTGCCACTCATACTGATAAGTTTCTTAAAGTAGCAGCAACAAATATTTAAGGATCACTAATATAAGCATTAAGCAATGCACTTCATCATGCAGCTTTCCAAGAAGAAAGTGGTGGAGTATCAGATTCCTTCCATGTGGAAAAGCCATCTGCGTACCTGTCACCTTTGACAGCATCTGCAGCAGCAAAGGACTCAAGTTCTGCCATTTCTTCTGGTGTTAGTTTGATAGACAAAGCCCCAATGTTCTGATTAAGGTTCTCAATTTTGGTGGTTCCAGGTATAGGGCACACGTTTTTTCCTTGGTGATGAACCCAGGCCAATGCAAGTTGAGATGAAGTACATCCCTTTTTTGCAGCCAGTTCATTAACCCTCTCGAATATAGTCTTATTCTGCTCCAAATTTTCAGGTTGGAATCTAGGCAGAGTCTGCAGTAGATTTACACAGAAGATTATACTTAGGTATCAATGATTCACATTTTAAATGATACCAATCAATTTCGCTGATTTGCATACAAGGTGTGTCAGGTAGGAAAAATTCAATAATCCGGATCTGGGTAAGCTGCCACAGGCCATAGCATGTTATGAAATCATATTTCAAACATATATGTTACGTTTTTCTTCTCTTTAAGCCATCTAATATTTTCATTCATGACCTCGTCTTTCTTTTTCTTTTTAATTTTTGTTTGGTCATTCAATATCTTAGATCTCAACATAGGAAGAAAAGATTGATCATGGAAATTGGAAAGTGAAAGGACAGTAAGTATAAGTGAAGCAGGCAGCCTTGAAATTAACATGCAAAAACCAGTGACCAGCTTTGACGTTAACAAGCATTTTTTGTACCAATGGAATAAATCAATGTCAACACTTCGAAAAGAAATGTTTTATGGAAATCTCAATGGGTTGTGGAAGTTTTATGTTGGTCTTTTATTAAAGTTTTAGGTATGTGTATTTCATTTTTTGCATTTACTTCACTTGGTTGATTGACTTATTTCTCAAGCTCTAGACTTATCATGAAAATGCACAATTAAACAACTATGAATTTTCATACTAGTTGTCATGTCCGTCGCTGGCTAAAGCCAAAGCTATTTCTGCATTATTTATTTATTTCCCTAAGGAAATCAAGACTAAGGGCAGCAATTAGGCAGCATTTGGAAGAAATTGTTAGGCTTATGGAAGTGGCTTATGAGTGTGTATGTGAATGTGATTGAGTGAATGTCAACCATGGTTAGAAGTCAATGTCTTTGAGTGAATGTGACATTCAATGGCCTTGAAACAATCCAAGAAGCAGTGCTAGGAGAGTTGATAATAAAAGTGCACAATCGATATGCGTAATAGCATGCTCTCCCACAAACCTGCCGGAAATCATCCTGTGTCAAATTCTGAAACAACTTCGTTCCTGATGACAAGAATCCTCGCCCAAGAGGACTATATGCAACAATTCCAATACCAAGTTCCCTGGGAAGGAGAAATTAAAAGTGATGAGGTTAGACCCTAAATCATTGCAGTGATATCAAACTTCTGCGGGAAAGGGAAATGCTAGATAACATAATAATTGTAAATTAAGTCACACCTGCATGTTGGAACTATTTCTTCCTCCACATCTCTTGACCATAGCGACCACTCCAACTGCACAGCTGTTATTGGATGAATTGCATGTGCTCTTCTGATCGTTGAGGCTGAGGCCTCAGACAGACCAATGTATTTTATTTTTCCCTCCTCAACAAGTTTTTTAAGCTCCCCAATCTTACCATACAAAAAGCAAAAGAAAAAATTGAAGTTACCATACCGCGTCTTTTTATACGTGTGAACAAATAATTATTCTCATATCTAACATTGATATCATCCAATATTAGTTACAGTGTGAAATGCAAATGTGTGGGTGTGATGTGAAGTGGGAAAGTACTGCATGGAAGAAATTAGGAGAAGAACGATGGTTATAAACTTGAATGAACAAAAAATCAATAGCTAGCTTTTGGAACAGAGGTTACAGAATTTAAGTATTTTGAGTCAAATAGTTCCACTCCTCAGACATAATGGTATTTGATCGTCTATGGGTTCCATGGCCTTGTTAGCACAATTAGACCCAATGGCAAGCTAGCTTGAGGAAATTAGAGGAAGAATGATGATCATCTAAATTGAACGAATAGCTTTTATATCAAATATTTCTGTGCTTCATCCATGCCTAAAGCCCAAAACTCTTCCAAATCAAATAGTTCCATGTTTTATCCATGCCAAAAGCCCAAAACTCTTCCAAACTCAAACGCCAACACAATCATTCCAGTATATATAGATATATCTTCAAAAGGTAAATTGGGGTTCCTATATAATACTTTAAATAATATAAAGATGTTGCTCATGGAACTGTTAAATTGTCTGTCACACAAGTGCACGCACAGAAGAAGATAGGGAGAGAGGAGGGATCTCCTGAAACTCTGTTGAAAAATAATAATATATTAGCATTTTATTCCAACTTGCAGCACTGAATTGTCAAAAACCGGATAAAAGGGGAATATGGATATACCAATATTAAACTTTATCATCTGGCAGATCTAGGCTCATGTGCAACACATTAACTGCCCTTGTATCTTACGCTACAAATATAATTATAATGTGTCTCAAACCAAGACCCAGCAAAAGCAATGAAAAATATTGGTTCCAACTTGCAAGGCAATACAACATCAACAAAAGTCTTTTCCTTCTACAAAATGATTGATTCATACTTCCTTGAATTTCATCACCTTTTATATGCATGAGGTAGTAGAATCAGAGTGTAGGTGTGCAGAAAACAAGGTAAGACCAGCTAATGTTAACAACAACAAAAGCCTTAACCCATTAGCTGTTGTTAGATGGTGACAGTTATGTAGATGTGAGATGTGTGTGTTTGGCATTCCTCTTTCTCACCAAGTACAATAAAATTTGTTATGAAACTTACTGCAAAAAGAAAAATGCATAACAAATAACAATTCACAGTGTGGGGTAAAAAAATCGTAGTTTGAAAGTTACTACCCACAATTATCAAATGAATTCTGTCTATCATATCAATTGGTATAACTCACACGAAATCCTGCTTGTACAAAGCAGCATTATTCTATATGAAAATTCCATAACATGTGTGAAACATTGGAAAGTCAACATGCGTATTATAAAAAGTGTTCCCATCACATTTCCTGAAGTAAATTAATGTTTCATAGTAATCAGTTCAAGTAACTAAAACCATTGCAAGATCAAATTTTCTTTCACAGTGCCAAATACATAAAAAAGAGTGAAAATCAGAACAAAAGCATAGAGAAAGAGTTGAACCGTGACTTCAATAGGCACACGAGTATCAATACGGTGTTGGTAATAGAGATCGATGCAATCGATACCAAGTCTCTTTAAGCTTCCCTCACAAGCAGTCCTCACATACGCTGGATCACCACGGATCTCCCTTTTGCCTTCAGCAACGTTGATTCCAAACTTTGTAGCCAATTCAACCTTCTCCCTCACCCCTCCCTTCAGAGCCTGTTCCACATGCACACTTCATCATATATATATATATATATATATATGCTCAAAGGACAAATTAAAGCACAAGCCAAAGCAAATTGTAATTAAATTGAAACCAAAAGACTTAAATATATTTTTGGTCTTCCAAAAATATGACAAAATTAGTTTTAGTCTCTAAAAAATTTTTCTTAAATAAAATTCTTCAAATATTAAAAATTTTCTAATTAGATTTCCGTACTAAATTTTGTTTAACTTTTTTATTAAATAATGGTCACATCAATTTTCAAATAAAGTATTTTATTATTTAAAGTATCCAGTGATAATTTTTAATAAAAGGTCATGTAATTATTTTTGTTTTAGGATTAAAAAATCTATGATTTAGAATTAAATATATAATAATTTTATTTAAAAAATATGTTACTAATCTGACTTAAACATAACAATTGATATGAATAGTCACATCAATAAATTAATAATGACTGTGATATTAATGTGATTATTATTTAATAAAAAAGTTAAACATAATTTAACACAAAAAATTAATTTTATTTTTAATATTTGAGGGACTGTATTTAAAAAAAAAATCTGAAAACTAAAACCAATTCTATCCTCAAAACATATTTAACCCAACCCAGAATTATCATGTCAAATAATCAAAAGAAAACCGAAAAGTGTAGCCGAGAGTGGGAACCTTTCCTAGAAGGACTTCGTTGGTGTGAGGACCATAGACGTCAGAAGTGTCAAGAAAAGTGACACCGCTTTGGACAGCGTGTGGATCAGAGCAATCATATCAGATTCTGGCTTAGGAGGACCATAGAACGCAGACATGCCCATGCACCCAAGTCCCTGCATAGACACTTCCATGCCTTGTGAACCCAACTTCATTCTATCCACTCTCGCCATTCCTGTGGTTCTCTCGGTGCTTCTGCTACCGCAACCGCGACACAGATTTACTTGATTTGTCTGGCGTTGACCTAAATAGTGAAACTGAAACGTGTGTAATGAAACTCTGTTTTTTTTTAATAATATGTAGTGAAACTGTGAAAGTATAAAGGCGTGCTTTACCGGAGAAAAATGAGTCTTTTTTTTTTTTCTATTAATAGTTATAAAAATAATATTTTGTTTTTATTTTTAAATATTTATATAAAATTAAGAATAAATAGCATATGCACTATTTTATGCTTTGTTTTGAAAATCGGACCAAATTGGTCGATCAGACTAGAAAATCGATAAACCAGTCACTTGACTAGTTCAAATAAATCACAATATCGGTCTGAAAAAAAATTGGTCAAAGAATCAAAAAATTAGTCAAAATCGGTCAAAAATTGGCAAAAATCAATTCTATAACAAGTCAATGAAAAATACTTAATACAACTTTATTTTATTTTTTTCTTAAAAAAATTAAAATCAACCAAAAATGTTGATATGTATTGTTAAAAAATGAACATCTATTTCCTTTTATTTCTTTTATTTTTTCTTAATCTTAAAAGAATAAAAATCTATTTCCTTTTATTTCTTTTTATTTTAAATATAAACTTGTTTAATAAATGTTGATGTGTATTGTTAAAACTTATACTTAAGTATCATGACATATTTTATTTTAAATTTTGTAGTTATTGTAAATGTTGAGAATCTATAAAATTATGTTTTATTTTTAGTTTTTAGTATTATAAAGTTATAATATTGTATTTCTTTAATATTATTTTATGTATTATTTAATTATTATTATTATTATTATTATTATTATTATTATTATTTTATTAATACTGATTTATCTACAGTTCAACCACTCGGTTCAATCATCGATCCGATTTTAAAAACATTAGTTTTATGTTATCATTTAATCATAAATTGATGTGTTTAGTAACTTTGTTCATTTTTACAATAATTATTTTAAAAACCATACTTATTTCTAGTGTAATTTTTTTAAATTAACCTTATATAGATATTAAACTCTAAAATTAATTAAAATAACAAATAATATGTGTATAGTCTTTTGTATAGTTACCAAATATAATTTTTATTTTATCAGTTGTAAGACATTTTAAAAAAAAAGAAATAAAGTTAAAATAATATTTTACAATTATTAATATGGAAAAAGAAAAATATTTTATATAACCGGGGTTCTTAATATTTTCGTGACACGTGTGTCATAACTCATACGTAATAGTCGATGGTTGTTCAATATTACTTTTTTTTTATTGAGTTGTTGTTCAATATTCTTAAACCGTGCTTATTATCTTGTCGGACTGAACATGTCTCTGTTTCTACTTTTATGGAGGATGTCAGAAAAATATAATTAATTTTAATTTAATGAATATTAAATAAACTAATATATATTTTATATTTTATAAAAGGAAGATTGAGTGTTTGATAAGACATTCTCAATGACGACAACCGTAGCTGCTAATATTGTGGGCGTCTAACGTGACCCCAAAGCTGAAGTATGCAAAACCTTCAGAGCTTACTTGCACTTCACGAGCATGACACATCCAATACTTCAAAGTTACCTATCATTCATTCTCTTATATTAAAATCATGAAACTATCATCAAATCTGCACCTTGCATTTTTCATCAACGAACAGGTTTCCTCAGAAACTTGCCAAAAAAATACAAGCCCCCACCAATTCTTTTTCCATGCAAATATTAGATTCATCTGTCCAAAGTTTAATAAGATCATGGAAGAGAAGGCAACGATGGATGCTTCTATTCACCACATCCAGCCAACAAGAATTGAATAGAGCAGCATGGCGTACCCATTTGGCCAATTTCCTGGATTCAACACGGGTTCACGTGTTTACAGTCTCATTACTTATTGTAGACCTCATCATCACAACCCTTGAGCTATCTTCCTCTTCAGTTTCGTGCGAGCAAAACATGAACAGAGTGGCAGAACTATGTTTCCATTGGATTGGAATTGGTATTCTGAGTCTTCTTTTAATCAAGACAATGGCTCTGCTAGTGGGGTTAGGCTCTTCATTCTTCAAGCATCCGGGATATGTTATTGATGGAGTTGTGGTCGTAGGGGCCATATTTTTGGAAGCCTTTGTGGTGAGAAGAGGAGGTGGTTTGTTGGTTGTAGTGAGTTTGTGGCGTGTCATTAGAGTGGTGGAGAGTGTCTTTGAGTTGAGTGATGAGGCCATTGAAGCTCAGATTGCAGGGATAATTTGCCAGTTTGAGGCACTTAAAGAAGAAAATATGAGGCTCTTAGGAATAATATATGAAAAGGACAAGACGATTGAAATGCTCAAAGAAGATTTAGATAAGTGTAGGGATGGAAGCCCTTACATAAAATCAAAAAATTTATGAATTTCACATTGTGGCTTTAATTGTGCTTATTTAATCTAGCAAAGGATGGTGAGATATCACACATATATAAGTAACTGATAGCTAGCCTGAAGGGCCATTTTGTTGCAACTGGGGAAAAGTGATTTTAAATAAGTTTCATATTCCAGTTTTTTAAGTAATCACACCCTCTTTATGTTGAGTAAAAATAATAACTTATTTTAAATGTTGCAAAAGTCAAGTGATGAATGATGAACTATATAAAATTCACTTTCTGATAAAATAAAAGTTGTAACAGCCAGTTCTGAGAATCGTTTTCTTGTTTTCTTGGAATGTCAGAATTCAAATCAATAGCTAAGGAAGTTTGCAAGCTGCCATCTTAATTTTTTTCCACTTCTCTTTTCTGAAAGATTGACAATTAATGGAACTATGGTATTGTGAATTGTGACAAGGTGTGTAATTTATTTTTCTGGAACTGCTTAACTTTTTTTTGTGCCATGGATGGTGATTCTTGTTTAAGCTGTTGGCACTTCAGAGTTTTAGGTCGAGGTGCTGAAGTAGCATCACAGTTATTGTGAGTCATTCAGAAAGATTTTTCACAGCTGAGCTCCTGATTATTGCATTATTTATTTTTGTAAAAGCATGTTTTGAAGTTTGACCCTTTACTTGCCTTGTTATCTACATTATCCATTCACTCTAGCTTGTTTTACTTCTTTGTTTCATTTTAATTTCTCAATATACAACTAGATTTGTGTTTGAAAATGTGTCATGTTTGTTATGCTTGGTTGCTTGATGAAACCTCCATCGTCACTTGAAGATTGTCTTCAGTCTATGGGCTCCCTAATGCTAACATATGTAATGCTGATTGATTTCATTTTTTATACCTAGTTTAGTTTTCAAACAGACCTTATATACATTGTTTGGCTGAGAGATGCCTATTGTTGTGAATGGCAATATACGACAAATCTCTTAGCAAATTACCATTTTGGTGGGGCAGTATGTTTCGAGGCATCCTGCTCAAATTTTACCAATGTTTCCGGTGCAAATCCTTTTTCTTTTTTCTGAATATAACTTTCCCTGGCACCACATGTTATGCAGGTTGAATTATTGTGTGAAATTTTATATACTATTAGAAAAGGTAAACATGGTTAATTTGATTCTCTCCTTAATTTCCCATGATGTAGGCAACTATTATTGATGAATGGTCTTGTTCCTTGTTATTGATATTTCTTCATACTTACGCTTAAATTTGTGATTTAATGTTCCTATAGGAAAGCATTTATTATTACTGGATTAATGGCAACATGTTGACAATGGATATAGCTACTCAAATATTCAAGATTTTAAAGCAACCGCAGCTGAATCACCTTCCTCAGGTTTTTCTTTTCTTTTCTTTTCTTTTTTTTAATTCCATTTCTTTCATGCTGCTTTTTATTTCATTTAAGTTCCTTCTACTCGTCCAAAAGGTACACTCAGTCTTGGCACGATATTTATCAAAACAAGTCATTTATTTCCATACTTGGCGTCGAGAATCCGTGCATTATTGATTGTGTAATGACAAAAAAACAATTATTGATTGGATGGGTATATTACACTTCAGATGACTAAGTTGATTGAGTATTCACACTGAAAAGTTTTAGCCATTCCAGTAGATATTTAGGCACATTTTCAATAGGGTCCAATGTGGGATGGCTTTGATGTTGTTGTAGGTATTTCAGAAGCAAACTATATATGAACTATAGCATAATAATAATCAATTCTATAAATTGTTTGCAGTTCCCAAGTCCCGATCGACTTGTTACGTATTTGATAAATTTTCATTATATTTTTCTCTTTTACAATGGTGGTAATATTCTTCTTGCTTTTCAAGGATTCCATGATGTATAATTATGTGGTGACATTAATAGGAATTTCGCAAGGTATGGGTTTTCTCGTGAAGATGAGATACTTGGTCTTGTGGGGTGGTCTCCTAATGTTCAGAGGAAAATGACTTACATTTTGGGCACAATGAAGTTCCTAATGAGAAGTTGCAACACACTTGCAATGAGATATTAGAGATATCAAATAATTGCTTTGAGGAGGGACCCTTGAAAACGACAAATAATTGCTTAGCTTTGAAAATAGAAAGTTTGGTTAGCAAGTGAAACCAAATGCACAACCCTCGCCCGATCTCAACTACAAATTGAATTGAAACTCTAGCATTGATTGAAATATACTAAAGTGCATGAGTATTGAGAATCTATGAGTAGTAGCATAATGCATCAATTGGACTATGATCGACCAAAAAAAATGTACCCATTTCACAGGTGTCGATAGTCTTTCCCAAAATTCACAAATCACAACCATAATAATAAGAGTATGGTCGTATGGGCTGCTTGTCCACAAAAGCTGCTTTTTACTTTTCTTTTATAAACGAATATCAAATTGTGACACTAAGTTAAGGGCATGCATGCACAGAGGGGACCTCAAACCCAAAAATGGGTCATTTTAGCATTGGATGCTAGCTCTCCCATCCCACACCTTTAATTAGGCGTGAGTTTATGGCAATCACTACCTAACCCATTATGTTTCAATAAACAGGACAATTATTAGGTGCCCGCCCTTATTGTTGATTTAGGGAGGAGCTTTTTACATGGAGGGAGGTTGTACAACCTCGGTATCATGGTGGCTTTTAGCATGGTGATTTTCTAAAAGTATTAGGAGATAGTTTTATTTTGGTTGTAACAGTTTGTTACTGTTAGTTACAGCAGCTGTATAAATAGGTCTGTACTCATTTTCATTCAATCAATGAAATCACTTTTATCCTTTCTTAATACCAAAAATAATAATAATAATAATAATAATAATAAATAAAACTATCTCCTAATAAAAAGGGATTCACTGGGGTGACCTTGTGAAACACGTGAGTGCCAGTTTTATTCGATTTACATGTTATTTTCTTTTCTTTTCAAACTTTTTCTAAATATCAGTTGTTTCTCAAGATTTAAATTAATATTTAGATTGTCAGAGGACTTTTTATTATTATTCAGTAAATCTTTTTAGTCTTCCTTTTCTTTGGTCAAAATTGAGTAAACAGACAAACCAGTTTTGAACCAAAAATCAATTTTCAAAATAGTTTATAAAAAGTCAATACTGGTTTTTTAAAATACACCGGACATGCTTTTGTCACATAATTAAGTCTAGTTTCAGCTTTTATAATTTATTAGTTTATCAAATATGTTTCACCTCATATATGACACTAAAATTTAGAATTATAGTTAAAATAAGAGATAACAATGATTCACATAAAGTAGCATATATTCAATACTGTGAGAGGAAGAGAAATATTTTGTTCACATACATGTCATGAATTCACACGTATACAGTACTCACATGAAATTGAGTTTATGTACATTCACACGTGAAGAAAGGGAAATGTACAAAACAATAGTGTAGAATTTAATACTGCTGTTAAATATGCAATTTAATTCTTAAAACCGTCTTTCATTTACAACTTAGCTCTTGAATTTATTTATTAGTCTAATTGACTTACAATTTGAATAAAAAAACTAGTACCATTAAGCCAATTCTTTTCCAGGACTGATGTGACTTTCTATCATTAAAAAAAATATTACTTTTTGTTGTGGGACAGTTAATCTTTGTTCGCACTTCACAGAACAAGGTCGGTGAATAAGGTGATTTTAAAGTAACTTTATCTGAAAATTATATATGGGTATATTAATTTTTAATTTAATTTAAAATATTATAATTTTAACTCAATAAAATTTAATTAATATATACACATTCATACAATTGACAAATAAAATTTATTTGAATTTTTTTATTCGAAACTGATTATATCTAGGACTATTACAAACTGTAAGTTCAAATTGATGACATTATAGAGGTAATTTTTTTAGGTAAAATTATAGAGTTAAAAATATGTTTTTAACTCCAGCGGTGCAGGCCAGCCCTGAACGTTCACATGTGAGTAGAAATTTGTATTGGACATAGCCAACTCCATTTCCCCACCCTCACCCTCCGGCACTCCCACTCACTCAATGCGTGTTTGGTTTCATATTGGTTTCTGCATCATCACGTTGAAATACTAATTAATGTGATGTTAGATAAATTTTCACATATTTCATTCTATGTTTAGGAATTAATTCTCAGTCCAGAATTAATTTCAAATTAAAGCAACTTTTGGTGAATTTTGTGTTAGATAAAAATAATTATAATGAATTTTTCTATTAACTTGATATAAATCATAAAATCAATTTTTTCAAAGGCTCATCCAAAGCATCCCTCCCATCTTCTTTCGTTGTATTCTCTCTATATATAGGCAGGGCAACCTCTCAAACTCAAACCAACCCACCACCATCTCTATCTCCTTCTTCTCTTTACAGCAAATCAGACCATGCCGATGGACATGGAGAATCTAGGTATATACCTCTCTTATTTCTTTTATTTCTTTTTACGCCAATATATCTTCCTATTGCCCTTTTTACCTTTTATTTTTGCTGGATTAAAATTCGGGCTTGCCTTTGCTTGTTCCAAGGCCTGAGCCCGTTTTGCTTGATTCGCTCATATGTTTCGCTTTTCACTACCTATCTTCTTTTTGCTTTAATTTGTTCGTTTTTGTGCGCAATTAGCATCCTCACTTGCTCGGATCTGCCTCAAGGATTCTAGATATTTAACCATTAATATTTGAATCTAGATTTTCTTATGCTGAAATTAAAAAAATAATAATAATAATAATAAAATACAATTCTGAGTTAATGTGAAAAATAAAATAATAAAGATTCAAAAAAACATTTTAAAACAGTGTACACATTCTAATTTATGTTATAATTACTCTATTATAGTAAAGAATATAACATAATTATAGAAATTAAATTAATCGAGTTTTTTTATAATTAATTAAAAAGCTAAAAAAGATGAAAATTTTAATAGGAAAAAGGACAATTGCATTGCATGTGATACTGAAAGTTTCGCGGTGATATCTAGCACTTTCTATTTTTTTATTTTTTTCCAGCCACTGAAAGTTCCTTGTCCAACGTTCATTTCTTTCCGTTACAGAATACAGTGAGTCTCCTGGATTTTGATGATTTTCATGGGATGAGTATGGTGGATCCAGAACCTCATACGTGTAAAAGATAGGGCAAACCACTTTAAGACCAAACTTAATTACATCATAAAATACCACACTGATTAAAAAAAATAATAACTAAACGTGAACTGTTTCTTTAAAATCAATTTTGTAAAACTAAACTGTTTTAAAAGTTAGTCGGATGCCCTTAGAACTGCACCTCCTCAAATGTCAATCCCAGTGACTAGGGGTAGAAAAAAATGTAAATCTCTTTAAGCTTATTATTATAGCCACCAACCACGATCGTCAATTAGCAGAATTGGATTGTTGCATTCCCTTCTCTTTCTATCTCCCTATACATCCCTCTAATAAAATTGGTTTAGTGGTCCCATACGCCATCACAGTTGGATATTATTCCCAATAACTTGACGCGTAATTATTTGAGAAGATTACAATTATTTTTATCAAATTAACAGTACTTGAAAGATGTCTCCCCAGATATCTTTAGAATAATACAAATTAAAAAGATAAAAATAAACATTTTATAATAAAATATAATATTTTACATGATTAGTGTACTTTTAATATGAGCCTTACTTAATGGTATGTACGTGCCTATATATATATATATATATATTATTTACACATAATGATCTCTATTATTTTTATTTTTCTCGTATTTAATTTAATTACCTTGATTGAAGATGTATGTTAATTTGAATGTGCAGGAAATAGTATTCTATATTGGAATGGTGTCGCATGGGAGCCTCGCTGGCCCTGGCACCGTCGAGAATGGTGTACAGCCTCATGGCAAACGTCGAAGACGGCCTTATGGAGCGGCATGAGACGCTCAACCAGTGGCAGTACCGTTTCGGCTCGGTTCGGTCGGGTTTGCTCCGGTTCCTCTAACTTTTAACGCGTTCAATCAGTTCAGTGATGTGCTTAACGTGTTTGAGCTAGGGAATAGGTATAAGGTGCAAGAAGGCAAATGTCTCATGCTAAAATGGTACACTAGGCCCTTGATTGTGACCTCCGCATGCCAACTCGCTACAAAATACGAAATATGGTCTATGTATATGTTGACATAGACCATTTTTTCGTGTCAAAGTGCTCATTAGAAGTTAGATGACCATGATCATAACATTTGGCCTCACCAAGTTATTTGGCTCCGTGGGACATTGAATGTGATTTATTACTTTGGTCTGTTGACCTCTAATTACTATCGAAGATAGTAGTCTAATACTATAGTTTTTTTGTTTTTTTTCAACAATGATATTATATATCTCATTATGGAAAATGGTTCATGTACTCTCATATGCCAATAGACACCCTCTAGAGAGAAAGAGGCACTCGCAATCACTTGAAACTTTGAATGTGAACTATCTTGTTATAACGCTTTGGTTGGAGTATGTACCAGCTTAACTTCAATATTTTTTCTCAATGTACCTTACTCTACTTTGTTTGATTCGCTGGAGGGTTCACCTGCGAACCCGCATGACAAGGCCATGTCGAAGGTGTATTTAGGGAACCAAATCTGTAACAAATATTATTATTTTTTCACATTAGTAGTCTTTAGCAATAAACATAGCTCAGAAAAATAGTCAAATTGTGTTCCAGCTGCATTTGCAATGTAGACCCATTGGCCATTGTGGTTGAGGTGGTAGATTCAGTGATTCAGGACCATAACGGGGTTTTGGATTTACATAGCATTTCTCAAAGACTAATTTAGTATTCCTCAAAAAAAATGGTAAAAAAAATTGAAAAATTAGTATGTTTAATACTTGAAAAATTAATTTCACAAGAAAATTATTTTAAAACTAAAGCTAGCAATGTCACCCTAAATTTTAGAGGATTAAACTAAACAATTGTTCTATTAATTTGAGTTTCCACCTATACGAGGCAGCATATTTACATACTAAAGAGCATAGCATGTCCATAAAAAAGGTGGTGCCAATATGTTGTGATGGGAGGTCTTTGCATTTAAGAATCTTGGTAGTCAGAACATTGTTTGTCAAGTCCAACTCTAGTAGTTATTGTGCAGACTTTATAAATTTTAAAAAAATATAATATTGTTTTTTTAAAAACAAATTAGTAAAACTACTCTTGCAAAAAGAAAATAAAGAACTTAAATATTCTACATTTTCTTAACATCATGAATCATTGAAAGACTTCTTATTTGTAAGTTTTGTCAAGATAGTACTTAAGAAACAATTCAAAATTAACAAATTGGTACATTAGATGAGGCTAGAAAGATGACAACTGCACGGTCTAACATATGCACATTCATTGGTGGTCTCTTGTTGACATATAGTAAGCCCCTTAATACAAGCACATGTGCCGATAAATATTGTGCTTGGTCGATTATGGTAACCATAATATTCTTACCCTTTACCTATTGTGATAAAGTTGGATTTCGCTATGAATAATAGAGGTTCGGCTTTGCTTTTGCAACAACTCCTATTCATACTCAGTCGGGTATTCCTTCCATGATGTAAAGAGCAAATGTAAATGATAAATTCTATTTATACAACAATTTTATATAACGCCTTTTATGAGATGAGAAATAGAAAGGAAGAGAAGTGTGAAATAAGATAAATGGTTTAATGGAGAGAGAGAAAAAAAAATTGTTATATAAATTGTTGTGAATATAATATTTTCTTAAATAAATCAATAGTAAAAATTAAAAAGTTGAAAGTCAAATTTCTATGATAATTAAAAATGAATTTATAATATATAATTTGGCTAATCACTTTCACAAATGACAAGCTCCTACCAAGTAAAACAAGCATTTCTTATAAATGTTCATTTTTTGTCCTGCCAAGAAAATATTTTTTTTTGTCCAAATAAATTTCCAATTTGAAATAGTAAAAATTCAAATTGAGAATGGATAGTTTCCTTACTGTATATAGAGTTGCGTCTCATGATTACAAATTTATAATCACTCAAGTTTTTTATTTTTTTATGAATAATATATAAAACTAACAGTAGCTTTAAATCCAACACAACCCCCCCTCCCCCCAAACCCAAAAACAAAGAAAAGAAACTTGGTTAAAAAAAAAAAAAACTACAATTTTATATTGAGTTACTAATCATTGCTCACAACATTGTGACTACACTACAAAAGTGATCTTATGAGTAATTAATTTTGTCATAAACACCATTGGCAAATTAACCATATTCCTTTTCCTTTACCTCCACTATTCCTTTACCATGATTATTTAATTGTTAAAGCAAAGTATTCAAATGATTAAGAAATTAGAAAATGATAAGCTCCAGAGTTAAACATTGAATATCAAATTACCCTGTCAAAATCTAAAAAGGTTATGTTAATGTTAAATAAGATATTCATTTTATCCCTTTGTTAAAAGAGAAATTATAATTGTATATCAATTTTATATAATTTCTTTTACAAATTAGAGAGATAAGAAGAAAAGGCAAAAAATACGGAATAAAATAGGTAATACATTAGAAAGAAATAAAAAAAAATTGTAAAAAATGTTATAAGAATCTATTTTAAGAATATTATAACTCTTGCTAAAATAGGTCAAAAGGAGACAGCCAGCACAGAAATGCTCTACAATAACTAATGTTATATATTTGAAACTATAACCTGAATTCCATGCATGACTTGTAGCATGTCAATTACACATTTGGCATTGAGACTCAAGCTAAGTCAAAAATCAAAGTCTAATAACATATACAATTGGTGGTAAGATTTTGTAATTTAGATGTCACCATGGGAATTGAGAAGAAAAATTTTACCCACAGCGAAGGTTCCCAATGGTCAGTGTCCTAACTTTCCTTGAAGATTACATTTAGAAATAATAGAAGTTCCTGAAAAGTCAATTTCTCACAGCATTTTTTATGTTCTTTCTATTTTCAAATCCTTTGACCATAATTTTGACTTTGGTATATGCATTTGTTGCTCCATTTCAATAAACCAATTTATGAAGTAGAAGTAGAAATAAGATAATCACCCAGTTGATGTTTAAATTGCAAGCAAAAGAGATGATGTGGGAACCAACTAAATGGACTGTTCCCGTCCGCTCATCCCTCACTTTAATGCTTGAAGAACCTGAGATACAGCATATAAAATATTATTAATTGAGCAATTATGCAAAAGGAAATAATGCAAGTCATTTGAAATTGATTTCTTATAATTTCCTTGGCAATTCTACCCACACCTTTATATAACACGCTAATCATATATTATCTTTAATTCATCAATTAAACATTACAAAAGTAAGCGATCTGAAATTACATAAGTAGTAAGTGGATAAAAAGAAATAATCAAGGACGACACTTTACATCAAACACCTCAGTGATGAGCGAGTAGATACTTTAGACTGTATCAATAAACTACAGGGAACTATTCCTCTCTCGGAATTAAGAACTATTTTCAATTTTCACAAATAATTACAAAAATGCCACAATTTTTTATTTTTTGTTTTCAAATATTAAGTACATGAAAATAGTGAAAAAAACAAAAATCTTGTTTTCACTGTTTGTCATACTAATCTACTGAAAAAAGAAAACAAAGTAAAAACAATACGTCATTTGTGTAATTATTTGTGAAAATAGGAAAGGAATCCGAAAAACGTTTTTCTTCAAACCAAACAGATACCAAGATTTCCAAACATGGAATGTTACAGATCAAGCCAAAAGTTAGAGACCACATATTAGAGACGATGCAAAGAAACAACTTAATTTTGTAAAATTCACAAAACATAGTGACAGGGAAAGTTCGCCCAAAATTCATTATGTCCGACGAATTTGATAGATATATCTCTATCATAGACGGTCGTAACAAATAACCATCCAAGCTCAATTCCAAAATAAAACTTGTACTTTAACCAAATAAAGAAGTAAACAGAAGTTACAAAACAAAGAGACAAATGACATGTTATAGGTAGTACACAATCCACAAGGCACAATGCTCATTGGCACTTGCCGGAATGCAAATTATAATCACTTTATCCTTAGAATTTGAATTTAATGATGGTAGATTTTATTAATATACTAATACTAAATTTAAATAAATGTGGGCACCATTTGTATTTTGAATCATCAAACAACTTATAACTAGTGATAAGGTTGATTCCTTGAACCTTTTAAATTATCTAGCTTTCTTTTCTTTTTTTTTTCTTTTAGCTTATAAATTATAATATAGCTTGACTATATGAGAAATTAAACTCACATAAAATGAGGAACTTTGACTCATTCATTTTGACATTTTACGACATGTTCTGCTTCCCATGTTGCAAATTATTGAATGATAAACATACTGAAATCGGAACATGATCCACCCTTGCCTACCACAGCAAAAACCCTTCATTAACATTTAAGTACACTGCCATAAAAGTGGGTAAAATAAAATGGTGTTATCCAATATCCAAAACCCGTGAAGAATGGGTACTTCATTTTGTCAAACGTACTCACACCCAACATGTATCGGGTACTTATCAAAATTAATTTTTAAAATTTGTGCACTGATTCTATATGACTCTATGAGACTAGGTGTGGCTTGGGGCATAGTTAGGTATGCCTTAGGTACTAGTTAAATCATCCGACCCCACCAGCCACACACACCCCCCCCCACCCCCCCCCCCCCCCCCCAAAAAAAAAAAAAGAAAAGAAAGAAATAACACACTATCATGTAAATTTAGTATTTTTTTCACATTTGTTGCAACTTTCCCATGTTTGTTTCTCTATTTAATCAAACCCATTCATCCTTGTGAGATGAAAGTCTGTTAATTTCTTTTATTATAGATGTTTTCATAAAAATCTACAAATATTTTATATTTTTCATTTATATTATTTAAAATACCGAAGATCATAGAGAACTAAGAAATGATACTCACAGTTGTACTCAGTCCATCCAATAGCCTGATTTTCAAGGTCATAGAAGACAAGTTTATTTGAAAGCACTAAATCTGCAACAAATAAAAATATAGGTAAAGCTGCAGAGTAAGGTCATGGAAAGCAAACTTTCTAGTGATCCATAATGATTATCGATAACTCCAATATAATTTACATCTAAAAAAATTTCTTCCACCAGTAAAAATAATACATTTATTAGAATATTTAGCTTGTAAAGTACAGAGTAATTTTATCTCCAGTACATAAACATTAGCTCCACAACGGACCACAATAGGGAATTTAAGTTGGTATAAATTATTCTCCACACACAAAGTATTCAACACGTGCAGCACAATGATCTGGCTAAATGCCCAGCCCCCAAAATAAAACCCTGACATACACGGGAGAGGGCCACCAGCACACTACTGCTTTGGTGATTCACCAAATGAGCCTGGCAAATGCATTTGTTTAGTTTCAATTTCAAGTTTCACTTTCATGTGGTCAGGTTTCACTTCATTTCAACTTAAACTATGTGGAAAAATTAATAGTTAGGCCATTTGGAGGTTCATATGATAATATGATTAAATCATATACTATTCTGTAAAAGACCCAAAGGTATTCAATATCTTTAATCATTTTTTGTGAACAGAAAATTACCAATATATATTAAAAGGAAGAGAACTAGAGTACTAGACAAGTTGGATAGGCTATGGAATGGATATGTACAATTGAAGCAAGTATGGGATACACAGCAATGAGGATAAGAAATCCTCCACAGATAAAGTAATAGAAGAGCACAATACCAATAGAACCAAAACAAAAACTATCAATGCAACACAGCATGCAGTGTCTCTCTAATCTACTAAAGTGATTCCTCCAAAGAATCCATACAAAGAAGCCAAGAAAACATTTTAGCAAAGCATGCCCAGGTGAATTCTTATAGAAGTTTGAGCTGTCCTTTCTAGCCAGGTTCCCAAGGACAGCAAACTACATCTCAGCCATAAAAATATCTCCAAAACAAGTATGGGGCCACTTTAGAATAATACATATCTCCATAAAAAATCTCAAGACCAATAATAGGTTACAAAACTTTCATTATCCTCCCCCAGAAACACTATAATATCACCAGCAAATTGCAAAAGGTTGTCAGAACCTACATGCACACCTTTAAGGCCCCTATCAACTAGTCATCACATCTTTGACCAGAGTAAAACAGAAAAAAAAAAAAAAAAAAAAAGGCCCTTCTCAGCTAAATCCTCTTGGCTTTAGAATGACAATTTAGGATGTAGTCATTGACAGAAAACTTCTACTGATGGAACTTGTATCAAAAATACAGAACACAACCCAATTTCTTTCAAATGTCCAGTTAAGAAACTCACATGATCGTATACAAATGTAGTCCACAGTATGCATTTATAATGTATTTGTCTTGTTTATTTCAGAACTCAGATGTAATCAGGTACAAAAATATCTTTTATCTCATTGCCGTTACAAAATCACCCTTTCTTTCCTCTTATAATGGCTATGGTAGTCTCATTCTAAAGCTGGAAGCAGTATTCAGCAAATTAGCGGAAACATCCATTGGTACAGACAAAGATTTGAAGAGAATACCTCCCAATAAGGTCATATTTTTGCTATCTCTTGATTGTGTCCCACTATTTTGCCAACCAATACACCAGAAATCTCCCTGCAGATGCACATTAGTATTTAATTTATAGTATGCCATATAAAGATTATGATTATTAAAATCATTGACAAATAAAAAACCTGCTCAGTAGTATTGCACAATGCACATTAATAAACTGAGTGTTTTGAAAAATCATTTTAAAACTATTGTGAGTATGTAAAATTAATTAAAAAAAAACAGTTAATAAGGTTTCAAAATAGGAGAAGATAATGTTTGTTGCATTTGCAACTCACAAAACTAATTTTGGAGCAGATGGGATACAATTGGTAGGAAGGAAAGAAATAGGTAAGAAATAAGGTGGATGGAAATAGGGAGGAGAGAAATAAAGTGAATGGAAATAGGTAAGAAATAGAGTGAAAATAAGAGTGTTTGGTTTAAAAGAAATAAAGAAGAAATAAAATAAAAATAAATTATTTAATTAAAAATAATCGATTATACAACATTGATAATCAATTTTTTTGGTTCTGGGGCCATGATACTTGATTATCATGGTATGATAATAGATTAACTTTGAGTTATATATATATATACAGTGAGGCATATAATTGATTATCTTTGCATTATTATCATATAATCGATTATCTTAATTTGTATTATTATGATAACAGATTATATATATTGAAAATCAAAACACATAATCGGTTATCCTTTTTGATAATTGTAAATATATGCTATAAATAGGGAAATATGTAACGTAGATATATTCTATAAATAGGGAAATATGGCAATATCCCATAGCTGAAATCTAGGATTTCCTCTTATTGTACCCTTAATTTTCTATCTTTTTCATTATAAATACAGTTTCATATGTGTGATCAATGGGTCAAGATCCGTTGACACCAGGTGTCAAAGTTAGTCAAATTACACCTTCAATAACTTTTTGTAAAATACAAATTTAATCAATCCAACCATTGACTTTGATGTTCTTATTAATTAGATTAAGTATACAAAATTTCACACAATTCCAAAATTATTTAGTAGTTTATCGCATCAGTTTATTTTAACGTATAATAAAAAATTAAAATATATATAAATATTCAATGTTAGATGACATATCTAGAAAAGTCCAAATGATGTGAAATTTGATATACATGAACATGAAAATAATCTCACATAATTCAACGGTTGATTCGATTAAATTTGCATTCTACAAAAAGTTATTGAAGGTACAATTTGACTAACTTTGACACCTGGTGTCAACAAATCCTGACCCGTGATCAAAACACACATTTCAGTAAAATCCTTCAAGAATCAATTATGTTTACAATATATACACTGACAATCGATTAAAATTGGGCATAATCGATTATTTTCTATATGAAACGTGATTCTTGTTCATTTCCCCGTAGTTTTGTGAAGAAATAAAAAAGTGTGGGACCCACACATTTTTATTTCGCTCTTCCCTTATTTCCACTCTCTCTTCTTTATTTCCCCTCTATTTCACTCCTACCAAACAAACCAAAAAGATTTTTAATATGCATTGTGGACACTTTGGGCAGAAGCAACTTTTGTTACTTTAGCCCAGAATACAGTTAGGGCAAGATGGAGTACGGTCTAACTTATCAATTTATTTCTCATTAAAATTATATGTATCTACAGTCACTTTGATAACCCTTTACAAAGTTTACATTTGGGGACAAAGAATTAGACGAGTCTTCTATACAATTTTCAATATGAAACACATCCACCAATATACACCCCTATTTTTGTATATAAATGTAATGCATTCTTTTCTTTATTTTGATAGTTTCACACCTAAAAGTTGCTTTACATAATATTATATATCCAAACAATGTCTTCTAACAAAATTACTTTTAGGTGAATATTCTCAAATGTAAATATCATTTGACCAAAAGTAATCCTTCCAAAATACATTCAACCGAAAAGTCATTTTAGACAAATTTATGACCTTATCAAAAAGCACAAGCAGCAAATGCCATAGAATTCCTAAGCAAGATCACAACCAAAATATTCAAAATTTTAATTAAAAGATGTCATGTTGATTACAGAACCCAAAGGTTCAACATGCTAAAACTATTAGCAAGTACAGTTTACCACAAAATGATGAATTCAATAAGTGTACAACTTGTTCTGTCTCATCGTATAGTATTAGAAGTTGGAATGCACTCCAAAACACAAAGCTTATGCATGTATGCAATACTTAGGAAAGGGATAACAAACGTTAGGCATGGGCAATAAATAATGACAGAGAAGGCCGACAATAAGTCCCAAAACAAGCCGAATAGAACTTTGATAACCATAATAAAACAAAGTTCTAATAAGATTTGTAATATACTTACAGAGAGAAATAAATAATCATGCGGATAAACCTTCAACGAGAGTCCATTTTCAAAATAAAATGTGACAGCTGGAAATCCATCATCAACACTGCAACATAAAATAAAATAGCCATTACACTCCTGAATGAAGCTGATACTGCAATAAAGGCATAGGATGTGCAAAGGGAGCTGTCCAGTTATCGAAGCACTCCAACAATACATACTCAATAAGAAGGGCAATTCATTTTAACACGTGGACAAATCTTCCAGTCTTTTTGGTTTACTTTACCACACATTGCAGAAGGGCAATTCAACCAAGAACAGAGGAGACAAACACTAAACTCCCTGCCATTTTTAATGCACATATGCCACACACCATGGACACCACAGCTATAGGAGTGCCACTGTGCCATGATCAGTAGCCATGCGAAATAAGTTTTAGTGAAAGTGACCTTCAAAAACACTATGCCATGAGTATGACAGTATGAGTATAGAAGCACTGTCAATAACATTGTCAACTTATCAAAACCACACACTTTAGGCCCTTCCAAAACTAACCAGACAACAAAGAATTCTTCTAAAGCCTGTATGCCAAAGTAAGCTACCAAAACACCTGCACTTGTTCCAACCAACAACAAGACACTATATACATACAATACGCATGCATGCATGCATATTTCTTTTCAGATGTGTGTTCAAGAAAGAAAAGATTATGTTAACAGTTAAACCCCTAGTTATAGTATCAATACAGTATAAGGATTAGTGAATATACATGTTATGCATCATACCTCTCAGAATATTGAAAGCATGTATACTCGTCATGGAGAGTCTGAACTTTTAGACCGGGTTGTTGCGAAATTATCTAACAAGAGAAAGCAATTCAGACAACTGTACGATAAACTATGATGTAAATTTAGTAATTTACAAAATTAAGACTTTTATATACCTTAAGTACTAGCGGCTCATAAATCCCTTCAGGCAGATAGGCCAAGGTTGTACCACTGTCAATTATTGTCCCCTTCCTGTCCCCTTGTGCTGATGCATCTGTTGATAGACTAAGGAAAGCATCGCCAACTTGAACCGCTGTCATATTGACATTGTAGTGTGGCCTAAAACACATTTTCGAATGTCATATTTTCTCAAAATATGGATTTTTGTAAACCAATATCTGAATAGAAGAGAGATTCTAAGTATCAAAGTTATTAAGATCCCATTTTAGCTATTGTTATGTTTGACCCAGCTTATTTTTTACTTAAAAACTGCTTTGAAGTTAAAGCTCAAAATAAGAGCTTTAAAAATAAAGTAGAAGTTGTTTTGTAGTCTTAGCTTAAAAACTCCTTTTAAGCTAAAAGAATTGTTTCATTTGCCACATCAATTAGTTCAAGATAAAAGGGAGGAGGTGGCTAAGGTATGCAGCTTATTTTTAAAAGCTAGTTTAGTTAGCTTTTTTCTAAAAGCTATTTTTCCTCCCCTTTCTATTATTAAAAATTAAGGTCTTCAATTTTTTAAGAGCTTTTCTCCAAATGTGTTTGGCTCAACTTCTCCTCTTGAGGAGAAGAAAAGCTAAAAAAAAAAATTGGACCATACATTACCTACATATATGGCCTAGATGGTACTTATAATGACTTCAGCAAGATTTCAAGGTTGATTCAGCCCCAGTCTGATGTCAATTCTATTTAAAGTAAACAAAACTATCTGTGCATAAAGAAATTGACCAACATCTAGCATATAGAAGCACGGACATGAACATTTAACAAAGATGTTTTGTTTTTTACTTGGAATAAAAGGGAAGAAAATGCTGATTTTTATGGTTGAAGACCACTGAAGAACAATGAAACTTAACATCATTTTGCACCATCAGGAAATCCTACTGCCAGCTTCAACTAACATGAGATTCATTTTACATTCCAATTACAGTTTTACTCATGACACATTTAGCTTCAGCGAATCTTTTAAACCAAAATTTTAATACCACTTGGACGATGACCTCATTAACCAGTTGAAGCCTACATTCCATTAAGAGTGTAGATGTGGAGACATGTCACTAATGACTTTAGCAGAAGTCACTAATCACCATCTAGCAAGGACAGTCTAGATTAGAGATACATGTTCACATGATAAGACAACTGAAATCAAACAAGACTAACAAAAAAGAGAATAGATGCATTTAGTAGTGTTAAGTAAACAAGATGCAGGATTTAGTGATTTAAACACATTATATAGGTTGTACGGTAACATAGAGCTTGTGTAGAGGATCTGGATTAGTTGTGGAAAAAATTTTATGTAGCCACTACAAACATATGGAATTTAAGTTTTGTTAATAATCTGCTTTCTTTAACCCTGAGCTTATTTTAAATCATATTTTCACAGACACAACCCCTCCCCCCCCCCCCAAAAAAAAAAGCCTTCTTTTGGAGAAAGGAATTAATTTTACAAAGCATAATTTGGGGTTGACTTTCTCTATGATTTAATAATCTTAGGTGATCTATAAACCATTAATGATAATAATCCACAATCCCAAATGTGAATTAGAAACTATTCATGTGTGACACTCAATAATAGAATCTGTTGAGATCCCACAAAAACTATAGATATGGCTAAAGTAGAGCTTATAAAGGCTTGAGCAATCCTCACCTCATGAGCTAGTTTTTTGGTTAAGTTAGCCCAAATTCAAGAGAAGCTACATGTTCGATTATATCATTAAAATATTTGCACAAAATATAATGTAGACACTAACAAAAACATGATAAGAAAACTAAAAAGAACTTATCCCCTAAAGAGTTATTAATAATGCTATAAGAAAAACTAATCTCATTCTTAGTGTATTAAATGAATGGCATACTGGTCTGGTAATAATGGAGTCACGTTCACTTTAGGTTGCACAACATGCCCAATGGCAAATATACCACCTCCATTTACTCCATTTAAGCAATGAGCAAACATCTTTTTCACTTTGCCAGAAGAAGCAAGTTGTGAAATCATTGAAGAATTAGCTTTTCCAAATCCAAGTATTCCATCAAGTGCCTCTTCATTTGAAGAACTTAGATCTCCAGATTGTCTAGCACCACACCTACAAAACAACAAAATTCTCATTTTAAATAAAAAAAGAGGGATAAATATGAACCAAAAGATATATACAATACATAACATTAAATTATCACATACAATAAGAATCACTAGGAAACCATTTTAACCTACGTGCCTCCAAAATCACATCAAGCTGTTTGAGTACTAGAAAAGGTATTTCTAGGAGTGTTCCATATGTTAAGGTGTTCTATTCACTGCCTCAATATTTACTAAACCATTTTATTTACAGAATGTTTAATAAAACTGAAAACTTTAGCAGTGAAAGATTTTAAATTCAAGCACTGAAATTATGGTAAAGGAAGCTATTAGTATTTAACATACCTAACAAGGATAAAACAAAGGAAATTATTGACCAGGAAATAGTTCTTGTTGATACATCATTGATTGCATAAGTGCTGAATTATTCAATATTTTTTTTATATAAATTTATTTTCAGCTTGAGTGAGGTTCACATTATACCACTTTGCTGATTAAATCTACAGTAAATTCCAGTTAGGAAGTTGGAACACAACAAAAGGAGGACTGCAAGAAGTACAAGCCTATATCAATATCAACATCAGCATTCTCACTCTCAATCTTAACCCAAACCTATAATCAAAGTCAAGTATTTTCTCAGGCACCAATATTAATTTCGGTGAGGACTTGGACCAAATTCATATGCTTCTTAGTGAACAAAAAGCATACTCAACAATTTTGAAAAGCAATACCGGCACACCAGTGCACCCACTTTTATGTTAACATTAAATCCAGATAGGAGAAATTATGGTATTGCAAGTTTGCAACTAAAGCAACAGTATAAATTACTATAAACCAACATACATGGTTTCTGAGTTCATGACTCATGAGAAATTAATGTCCACCAACAGCAACAGATCAAAAGTAATAGGCATACACAATACAGCATGCATTATTGCCACAAGAAAACTCACCCAAATATAATACTTCCATTAGCCGAATCAGTTTTAAGGTCCCCAGACACTTGATCATAAAGTACAATATCCTTTACAAAGTAACCAGCAGTTGAGCTCCCATCACCATATATCTCCAGATATGGACAGGAAATATTAGCAGTGCAACCAGACAGAAGACCATTTATCTCTTTGCAAAACTCTTGATCACAGGGAACTAATTTACCAGAGGAGGATTCCTTTATGTCGTAGAGTGTAAGGTCCATCTTTGATACACAAAGAAAGAAATTCAAATGAATAAAAACATCGGTGTTGACATGAGGAGACTGCACATGGTTCAGCCATGCGAGAAATTCTTGGTTAGGCATGGTAGAATCTACCATAGGCACTCAAATCATTTTTTGACATGCACAAAGTTGAGGTCCTTGCCGAGATTACGATAGAATTAAACATATCATTAAAAATGCTTTTACACATGTAAAATTAGAATTTGAATGGCTAGTAGATGACGATGGTGCCTAACTGAGAAATTCTCTATCAATTATCAAAGCATGGGTAACAATGTTTTAGAAATAGCTTATTACATAGTTAAATAATAATGATGATGATAACAACGAGAGCAATGAAAAGGGAATTACTAAAGTCCCTATTGTAGTTCATGGGTACTATAACCATGATGAGTTATCAAACATTTATTGATTACTAGACTGGTAGTTTTCACAAAAAATGCATAGGAGTTTAGGAGATACTTACACTTGGTATAAAACAACCTTCTTACCCTACTCCCATTGTCTTTCACTTTAGCTAAAATTTTAATTGTCATTTTCTAAACATTGATTATTGTTATAGGAAGGACAGTAAAAGACAACGGTGACCCACATAGCTAAGAAGGCACATAATTAAATTGATACACAGTAAGAGAATGACCATCTCACGGACTTAAGAGCATACCTAAGGAAGCGTTTGACACAGGCAAACAGATTGTAACAGAACACAAACATCCTTCTATGTTTCATTCTCTGTGGCTCCAACTACTTAGTGAAATCAAAACATACCACATTTTAACCCTATGTTCTAAGCAAACAGTACTTGCACCGACACTGTAAAGAATTTTTACATTATCAATTAATCAGAAACTGCCATGTATGGTAATTTTATGAACTTTTTTACAGTACATACATTAAAAGTCATTGATACCTAGCATGATTTCTAATTGGTTGACAATGTAAAAACTCTTTACACGCATAGCTTCTAAACTCATGTTCTAATCCATTCCAATTTTAAAACGCACAAAACACAAAATAAACCAGGTAAGCACGTTTGGCAAGTGATGAAGGTAGTAGTACTAGTAACAGTAGCGTAAACCAAAAAAAAAGATGGGAAGCGTACACCAAGGTTACTTCTGGTGGGGCACTCTTTGCACTGAATGCAATTGACCCACATAATGTCACTGCCAGTGTCCACCTGCAAATAGTAATCCTTTGGAGGAGTTCCAATCCCAATTTTGGCGTAATAAAGCCTGCAAACACAATGAATGAGTTCAGAACACGATCGAAAACAACAGCATGGTAGTTAATTTGAAGGAATTAATTAGTAGTAGCGGTGATTCGGACCCGACGGCGTCGGGGCGGCCGGTGCCGCCGAGGGGGAGGTCGACGCCGGCGAGGAGGGAGAGCTGGCGGCGGTAGTCGTGGGCCTTGAGGGCGGAGAGGGAGTGGTCCTGGCCGGCGTATTTGCACTTGACGTTGAACACGCCGTGGTTGGCGCCAACAACGCTCCACAGTGACAGTGGCAGCAGCAACCACGCGCAGAGAGAGATGAAGATTCTTCTTGAGCTTCTGCGAAGCATCTCCGTCGTCGTCGTCACGCGAATGTAATTAATCGGTGAGGGGTTTGAGGGAGGGGGTGTGGTGTTGGAGTTGAGAGGGAGGAGGAGGAGGTTGGGGTCCACGCGCCAGCACTAGAATCGAGAATCCGATTGGGACAATGGTGGGTTGGATTGGGTGATGGAAAATAAATAGTAAAGTAGTAAATAATATATGCTTTTCATAAAAAAGGGGATGAGACGGGAGAGACCGTTTCGTTTGGATTGGATAATAATAAGCTTTTTTTTTTTTAAGAATAAATCATCAATTATATTTTTAAAATATTATTTTTTCTTAAATAGTCTTTAAATTAATAAAATTACATATATAATTTCTAAAATATTAAATATCCATTAATTTAGTCATTGGTAAGAGACTAATTTAAAAAATTTGTCAATACTTGAAGAATTATATAGCATAATTTTTAATACTTTAGAAATTATTTATATAATTTTATTAGTTTAAAGATTATTTAAAAATAAAAAGTGATACTTCAAAGTGATGGTTTATTCTAAAGAAAAGTTAATAATAAAAGAAAGAAAAATCCACTTTTAAGAATGTATTTTGATCGATCCATCACAAGAAAATGGGGAGTTTTTTCTTCTTGTACGCGAGTCACGTGATTACCGTACAATGCTTTCTAGTTTCTGCTACCAAAATAAATGTCTATTCGGTTTAGAGTAGTAATATATATTAAAAAAAAAATTAACTTATATATAAGTTAATTTTAATTTATAAAAAAGTTTATTTAACTTTTTTTATTTTCTTTTTGGATAAGTGCGTTAACGTTGTATATGTGAACAAAGGATGAAAACATTTTGAAGTAATAATTTCTTATCACCTGATAGGAGAGAATACAATTGTCAAAAATTAATTATTCCAAGAGTTTTAAGTCGTTAAATGTAGATGCATTAATAATTTTATATTACATCCTCCATATATTCAAATGATTAATGAACAAAAGTGAGGATTCAAATTTTCGATGTCAGTGCTCAAAAGACGCGTCAAACATAACCTCCAAAGTTCAGTTATTTGTATGTGTAAAAGAAAATTCCCCCATTAAAAAGAAGCAATTTCTTTAAACAAATTTCTTTTTGATGCCATTTCCTGTTGAATTCTGAATTTCTTTAAACACTTAAACAAATTGCTGTTGAATTTCTTTAAACACTTATTAAACCAACGCCGGGGAAATTGAATGTTGAAATTTCTTTTCCGAAGTAACGTTTCAAACAAGCTTAGTTGAAATTTGACTCGTAACATAAAATGCAACGTTTCCATATAGTTCTATTAACAATTATGCACACAAATTCATATGATTTACATTATCATTTTTTTTTTAATCCATAATTTAGCGCATAAAAACCACTCCACACGGACCACACCACAATGAGTATTGTTCTTCTATTTTCTTTTTTTATACAGTTCTAGGAGGTCCTTTTACAACTTTACTAGATTTTAAACCCATGTCTTGTATGGGTTTGTTTAGATTATATTTTTTTATTTTTGTATTTAGTATTTTTTTAAATAAATGACATGAATAAAAGTATCATTTTTTTAGAATATTTAGTATTATATTAAATATAATTACATTAAAAATAAGGAAGATGATTAATTATATTTTTAATTGAGTAAATCTTATCTTCAAAAAATATTAAGTCTATTGAAATTTATTATGATTTATTCTTTTTCCAAATAATACTGGTGATGCAATACTTATATGAAATGTATAAATTCAAAAAGAATGAAGATATAATAAATATGAATGTATAATATATAATTATTTAAATTTGAGTGTTCATTTTTGTTATTATGGATATTATATTAACATGTACTTGATTTTTATGTGTTTATAATTAATAAATTTTAAATGTAGTAAAAATTAAAAGTTATTTTGAATTTGTTGAAATAGTGTGATTTTTATTAAATATATGTTTTGTTAATTATTTTAAAATTATATTTTTTATCATTTTGAAGATATTAATTATATTTACATGATATTGTTGAAGTTGAGTTGGTTAACCACATTGCGACATAATTGGAACACTCCTGATTACAATGAGATTTTTCTATCATCATCACCATCATTATTATTATTTGTTCCTTGATTTTAATTTTATTACTTGTTATTTTTTAAAATTATTTATCTATAAGAATTATTATATGTTTCATACTTCATATATGATAATTTAACTATTATAAGGATTATTTATCTATCAAAATTATTATTTACATGTGTTGCTAATTTTTTTAATATTATTACATGCTATTTTTCATATATTACTATTTTTATTTCTCATTCTAAGTTAATTCAAAAAGACAACATTATTAATAATAATAACTACACTTTGATTATATACTTTATAACTGTTTTATATTTATGATATGTAATGGGTATTTATTATTCTTTGACGTCTCAATTTATGATAATTAAACGATAATTGACCATTATGGAAAACTCTATTACTGCTGTTGTTGTTGTTGTTTTATTTGTATATTATTTTTATATTAAATTTACTCAGTGTTGTAGATTATGTACTATTTAATTGATCAATTTAATACACTACTATTACTATTATTATTAAGGTTTGAATTTATAAGGATAAAAAATTATAATATTATTGACCCTAATAAATTTTAAAGACTCTATTTATGATTATTTATTAGTATTATTATTAAATTTCAATCATCAAAATTGTGTAATAATTATCATTAAAGTAATCAATTTAATTATTTATAAAAAGTAAACCTCAAGAATATATAACATTGAGTTTTATTTTTTAATTGTGGATACTATTATTAACATATATTTTTATTTTTATAATTGAAAATTTTTATCTATATTTATTGTAAAAATAGCATATAGCATGAAAAAAATACAAATAAATTAATATATAAATTGATAGTGATACATACAATAATAGAATATTTTTATTCAAAAAGAAAACATAAAATTAATAATGTATTACACTTAATAAATACAAACAATAACTAATAATACAAAGAGAAAAAATATTTATTTATGTATTTACAAAAATACTACATTAAGAACATTAAAAACTACATTAATTTTTTTCTTAAGTTTATTTTACTATTTTAATTTTATTACTTTAATATATGTGTTATGAACATTAATAATTAAACATATATTTTATTATTTATGTATCTTAATATTAATTAATTGATCGTTATTTGTTTTGTAAATAGTTCTTATGATTTCCTTATTGATAAATCTTAATTCATTTTATGTAATATTTATTTTTTTCACACTTTTTATCATTTTAATTTATTTATAAATATTTAAATATTTTAATTAATTTATATTTTTGATATTTTTATTCAATGACTGAATTTTGAAATAACTTTTATGAAGTCATGTACAGATTAACATCAAAATTCAATCTCTTATTTAATACATATTTAATACAATTATGAATTCAATTTAATACAATTTTGCAAAAGTCTCGTACTGCAAAATTCAATTTCATATTCAATAAAAAATTTTACAAAAAAAAATAATGTTTTATCAAATTAGGGTATTGCAAAAGTCACAATTGGTAGGTGGTATGCCAATTATAATCAATGCTATTGCTAAAATATTTTTTCTTTATTTTTTTAATTAAGATATAAAATTGATTCAATAATTTTTTTAATTTTATTCAAATTAAATTTACGATTATTGTTAACAGTGCCAAAAATAGTATGTAAAATAAAATAAAATTCACATAAATTAAGTTGAGTTTGATTATGTAAAAAAATTTACTAATTGGACAATGTATTTGGTTGCACAAACATAAACATGTTTATCACTAACAATTAATTGAACAAATACTAAAAAAAAATTGCTATAAAATTAATCTTTTTTTCTAATACATCTAGAACTTCAAAAAGTCATTTTATTCATATGATTCTTCTTCATCCGATTGTATCCTAAAAAAATTCTAACAAAAACAAAAATTACATTTCATATTTACAGTCTCAAAGTGTATTAGAATTTGTTAAATATATTTTACCTAAATTTGTTGTTATCCTTTAACATCACAAAATTCTTAATTGTGTATATTTTTTCTTCTTACAAATTTATCTTGAACTTATACATACAAGATTTCTCCCTATGATAGCATAAAAGAATATATTGAGCAAAAGCCTAAAGAATCAATACAAAGAAAATCACTTTAAATTGTCAAGAAAAAAAAAAAGAGTTTCAATAAAATAAAGTTATACAATGATATAACCAAAAATGTTTATCATTTGGGCTTAAATAAGAGATAGAGATAAGTAAATCACTGAAATAAAAAAATAAATCAAAAAGTAATAAAATCAAAATAAGAGGGACCAAAATATTTATTCTCGTAACATTTTGCTCGAGCTTACCGATTAGACTTAAATAAGAGATAGCGAAAAGTAAATAACTAAAATAGAAAAATAAATCAAAAAGTACTAAAATCAAAATAAAAGGGATCAAAATACTTACTCTCATAACATTTTGCTTGAACTTATATAGAGAATGTAATCTATCAGTTTAATTACCAAAAGTCAAAAACAGTAATATAATATTAATTTTAATTTTAATTAATAGTTATAAATAGTATTAAATTTAAAAATAGTTTCATTCTTTATTTTATAATATTATATAATTTAATGTTATTATTATGTTTTAAGAAAAAAGTTTTAAAATATATTTTAAATAAACTAATTTTAAAAAATAAATTTGAAGTAATGTAATATTTAATGTTATTATTATATATCTAACTTTTTCTATCATCTTTTGGTTTTAAAATACATACATACATATATATATATATATATATATATATATATATATTATGATTGAAAGTCATATATTTAATAAATTTATATTCTAAATATTAAATTTAATAAATATATTATATTTAACAAATACAATATTTAATACTATATAAGTAAAATATTTATTTATATATTTATCTAAATACTACATTAAAACATTAAGTGTAACATTAATATCTATGTAATAAATATCATTAATGTGAACAATTTAATTCTTCATTAAATAAAATTAATTCTATTAAATTTTATTATATCCAACAGCTACTATAAAATTTTAGTTTCCATCAATGACTTACAAAAGTTGAAATCTCCTTTACTATATATAATATATATAGATTGTAAACAGGTACGTAAAGACCATGAAAAATACCAGTGTTCCACCAGTTTGTTCAAATACTAATAAAATATCAACTTGAGCTGTTTGAAAAACTTACCAATAAATAAATTCATTCAAAAAACAATCAGAATTTTTCTATTATGTTTTTCAGTGTTGCATCTTCTGAAACACAAAACAAATTAGTAAAAAAATGATATTCCCCGCTAAGCATTAATCGTGCTGATTTCTTCCCACAAAATATTATGTAACGAATGAACATAACTGTTTTACAACCTGCAGTAAGGGACCCTTGAAAAGCTTTGTATAACCCAGAACTGATGCCTTCATCAATACTCATGGGACTATACTCTCAACCCAAAAACAATGACCGAAAAAGGATGTAAAAAACAAAATTTTTTATATCATCCCTCACCAAAAATTACCAATAAAGCAATTGGCGACCCTACATACCCGTCTATGTGACAGGCAACAAATATTACAGAACTCGTATCCCTGAAACAAAAATACGTTTGGCACATACATGGAGACTATAAAAGGGGGCCCACAAAAGGGAAAGGGGTGAGTGGAGGGGGACAACAAAGTCATGGCAAGAATGGGCGCTTTCCTCCAAAGGATAGCCCAAAGGACTAAACAATAAGCTGAACTAAGACCTGGAGAAAGTGCTAACTCCACAGTTCCCTGAATGCATCATCCTCTCTCTAGTCAATGCGAACATCCGTGCAGAGTTCAGAGCACTTCAAAACTGCAAACTCTTCATGATCAAAGACCAACTGGTGACCACAAAGCTGACAAATGCCTCAAATATAGGCAACCCTCTGATTCTCCAAAAGAATGGGTAACATCTGAGAACTTAAGAATAAAAAAGCAACAATAATAATGTACATTCAGAAGCTTAAGAAGCTGTGGCAGCCGATGACTTCTCTAATTTTTCCTTTTCAATTTCTGCCCTTCTCTGCTCAGCATGCTGGGCAACACCATTAGCGAGAGCTTGATAATTGAACTCAAGAGACTGGGTGAGATTCTCAAACCTCAATGGATCCGATGATTGTATCACTACAGGAAAGTTTATTTTGTAAGGTGAGCATGTCTGATGATGACAGTGACAATAATGATAATGGCAACGGTGAACCTAAACATTTTTTAGCTTACCTTTGACTGTATCCACAAAGAAAACAAAAGGATCAACCTCGTCAATTGGGGACTGCAACTCTTCATCATCACTATAGTCATCATCTGAATCATCATCATCCTCATCATTGGGACGGAATGACTTCGCCTGTGTGCAACAGATGCAGAATGAAAATAAGATTCTAAGATTTAACAACAAATGATAAATAAAGACCAATAAAGCAACAAATAATGAATGAATAATTATAAGATGAAATGAAGTACAATAATTTTGTGTTTGGAGTAAGAGAGGGGGGGACTCATTAGGTTCATCAACTTATTTTGGGGATGTAATTGTTTATTTTTATAAGCTTCCTGAAATAAACCATTATTTCTCCAAAAACAATTGTTTACAAACATGCACTAAATTTGAATCAATCAGACCATATTTCTGAAAACTAGAATTGACCCGCCAGTTCAACTGAAAAAACCAGTGAACATCCTGGCTTACTGGACCAGTTAAGCCCCAATAAACAAACAAACAAGTCAATGAATTAGCTGGTTGTTGCTGAAAACTGTCCAATTCTTTCACTGAACTAGTCAGTGAACACAGTGATGACCTGGACCCTCATTTTTACTAGGTGGACAGAGCTTTAAGCAAAAGAAATGGTATGGGGGATCAAAACCAACGCAATGCTGTGATAGTAACTGGACCAGCTTTATAGAGAAAATGGGGAAATTCCCCTGATTATAGTATGTCTGCAGAACTTTGAGGGTCTGCACCTCCTAATGCCCAAAGGCCCTAACTCTTCTCAATTAACAATATATCCCTATCTCTTAATCCTTCCTCCTATTTATAGGCAATATGCCTTATTTCTTATTATCCAGCCTAATTACAACAAACTAACTGAATCTAACAATTAACTAAGGCCCTCAACTAACATGTACCTATCAATACTCCCCCCCTAAACATTCACCTTGTCCTCAAGGTGAATAGCTATGGCAACTGCAAATGAAGCCCACATCAGTGTTCCAGTTGTTTGAACTTTGAAGCATGATGACCAAGCCAACCAAACCACTGCAACCCCAAAATTAACTTTCAATCCTCCTAGATCAAACACAAATATGTTGGTTCCTCCATTCTTCTCTATTGCTCTGTTTTCTGCAGTATTTTTGGCCATGAAACACATCCAAACCTCTGCAGTCTTACTGAGAAGATCCCATGACCCTCTAGCCAACTACACTACTACATGTGAGCGTAGCTGATGATTACCAAGGTCCTCTACTTTATTTTGCTGGATTTGGCCCATTAGGACATGGGAACAACTCAATTGTTGTGATTTCCAGTTAGCTTCTCCTCCTCCCACATTATTGTATCGAGCTAGACTCAATAATTTGGAAAAAGAATAACTTCCTCTTCCATAATTCCAATCCTTCTCCTTACTTCTTTGGGCTTGGCCCATCAAGCCTGAAAATGAGTTCCCTTTGTGTAATTCCAACTCAGCCCTTTCTTTCTTCTCCTTCCTATGCATGCTTCTTCTAGGGGCAGCCACCACTTCCGTGGGCACTTCTTCTGCAATTCTTCCACAAAACTCAGTCACAACTAAAGACCCATCCACAAAGAGCTTTTCCCTCCTTTTCTTTCTCTTGCTTTTTGTTTTCTTGCTTCCAAGATTCTCTTCCCTCACTGCAAGTTTGGTTCTTGGTGTCCAAAGCTTCATCTACCCTTATATTTTCTTGTTCCCAAAATTTTGATTCTTCATCTTGAAATACCCTTAGCTCTAACTTTTCATCATTCCCTGCTTCCAAAATATAGGTTGCTTCTCCCCTAGCTTGGTTCTTGATTTTGAGACCTTCATCTTCTCTGCTATTTTCTAACACCCAAGATTCTTGCTACTCATTTTCTAGTGTCAGTTTGTTGACCAGCATGCACAACTCACTCCCTTCCATGACTGAATATAATTCTGGTGGTTCTTGCAATGTCAGTGTGTTCACCAGTAACTCCCTCACTTCTCCGGCCTCTTTTTCTTCCTTCGATGCTTCTTTTGTTGCTGTTCTTGTATTTCTTCTTGGCCCATCCATCAATTTTGATTCTTCACTTCTGCCATGATTCTTTTCTTGGCTCTTGATCCCAAAAACTTCATCTTCACGACTGTTTTCTTCCTCCTCTGAATTGTGAAGACAAAGCCAGACTTCAGGTTGGAATTTCTTGAACACTGTCTTCTGAAAACTCCACCAGGTTGCATTCTGGTTGTTTTCCTTACAGGAAACCCATCATTTGAGAGCTTCTCCTCTCAATGCAAATGCACAAACCCATGATAGTTTCATCTCTTCTGGTACTTTGTTGTCCCCAAAATACTGCTCTGCATTGATCAGCCACCAATAGGCCTCCTTTCCATCAAATCTGGGAATCATATTCAAGAATCGATACCCACAGCTCCAAGATCGAAGCTCTGATACCAATTGATAGTAACTGGACCAGCTTTTGTAGAGAAAATGGGGAAATTCCCCTGATTATAGTATGGCTGCAGAACTTAAGGGTCTGCACCTCCTAATGCCCAAAGGCCCTAACTGGCCCTAACTCTTCTCAATTAACAATATATCCCCATCTCTCAATCCTTCCTCCTATTTATAGGCAATATGCCTTATTTCTTATTATCCAGCCTAATTACAACAAACTAACTGAATCTAACAATTAATTAAGGCCCTCAACTAACATGTACCTATCATGCTGCCACTATGCATTGGCAGCAGCAGTACCAAGAGAATGATGTTCCCAGATGGTTATGGTAATCAATAAATAATTCAACAAAACAACAATAAAAAATAAAATTTTCAATATTGACAAATAAAAAAACTATTTTAATGTAAACCTTAGAATTTTCATTTGTTCTTTACACTTATTTTAAAATTGAAGTTCATAATAAAACTAGGGTTAAAAGTATTTTTAGTCCCTAAAAATTTCTAAATTTTAGTTATGGTCCCCGACTTTTAAAACATTGGTTTCAGTCCCTATATTTTTTAAAATACCCAAACTTCGGTCACTGTATAGGAGGAAAAAGTGTTAGCTTTAGGGACTAAAGCTTGGGTATTTTAAAAAATACATGGACAAAAACTATTGGTTTTAAAAGTAGGGGACAAAAACAAAAATTTGGAATTTTTTCAGGGACTAAAAACACCATTAATCCTTAAAATATATTATAGAAGTAACTATGATTCAACCAAAATTGGAGCACTTATGACTTAACCATGAACACTTTTTTCAGTTCAATGACTAGTCCAGTTCTCAAATTCAACTAATCGGGTCTTTCAATATCAAATGAAAACTTAAGGACAATGTTAAACAATGACCTGACCAGATTATGAACTACTAGAATTTCCTATGTTACAGCTCATACATGCATATGGACACACTATAAAAATCCTTTATATGCAAGCGAATGTTTTTAAGATCTTCATATACACACACCTGTTCAGCCAACTTTCTAAGTGTGATAGTATCAGCATCATCTCCATCATCAGCATCAACTCCCATTTCCTTGTCAAAACCATTGCCATCCTCATCTTCGTCATCCGTTTGAAAACCATCCATATCATCATCGTCTTCAGCTTCTTCCTCTTTTGCAGCTTCTGCAGTGAGTACAATAGACTGAAAATTAGGCACTCACAAAACAAACTACTATTAGTGTGACCGAGCAAGTCAATATAAATGACATCAATCTACCACTCATGAATATATGATTGTGACATTTCAAAGTTACAGATACAAGGCAGACATACAGACCTGCAACTTGATCCTTGTAGGCAACTAGAAGATCAAGATTGGCCCGGAACACCCGGCCTAAAGCCTCCCCTGGCAATTGATCAGCTGGGAGGACCAGTAATGATGTTAAACCAAGGCAGCATACTTTCTTTTCATGTTCCCTGCATGTACATTGTTAACTTACCATCATAAGAGACCTTCAAATTGTCGAACAGAATATTTCTACTGCTGCATGGAAGCACAGTATGGACATACAACGTAAAGTGGGAACAAGGGATGGTGAAAGGGTAGAAAATAACAAACCTTTTAAAATTAGCACGCATTCCACTCTTCTTAACTTGTTGCAGCAAATGAAACCAAAGATGGAAGATTTCTGATGCAACACCTAGCTTTTGCAATATGCTGAGAGTCAGTGCTGCATTGTAGTAAAGAGCATCTGCAATCTGGAAAAATATTCTCCTCTTAGAAGGAATTACCTTACGATGCCATTTCCTGTCTGACAAGTGACAAATAATCTTTGAAACCCTAGGCAAATTTACAATAAATAAACTAAACTCATTGGGTGAATCAGAAAAGGCCTCAGATTTGTTAAAAAAATTCTTTACATTTATTCTCTTCCTTTTTTAAATAAAGAAACCTAGAAATTATAGGGTTCAAGGAAGTGCAATCCACATTAAGTTAAGAACAAGAAGAGTTGGGTGTTTGAGTAGAAAACAACCATACAAAATCATACCTATCCAACTTTTTATGATCCATCCACATTCAATAAATTGGAAATTCAAAATATACCTTGCAACTCCAAACTAAAATTATTTAATGAAACTTTAACATAGTTCCAAAACAGACGGGTATTAAGTGAACATCAGTACAATGGACCCCAGCAAAACCCAAATATTGACTGTCAGAAGATTATATAGCCAAGGAAGCAACAAAAGCCAATTTCCTGACAATTTCATTCATTCATGTAACTACTGATTGTAAGAAACCCTTACCACTTGCATGAAAAGACATTTCAAATATGACTTTTCAGTGTGACGCAAGCGTTCAACCGTAATTCTGAGATATGGACTCAACCCAGTGATCCACCTGTGCTCTGCAATTCTGGAAGACAACTTCGATAAGCTTTGGAGCCGGCACAATATCATTGTCCTCCATACTTTTATCCGACATAATCTGTGATGTGATATACAAATCACAGAAACATCAGTAATAACAGAAAAAATAATAATAATCATTATATTTATCAACCCCTAGGCTCCAACCAAACAGGCGGTGACTCTAGTAATAATGTAAAAATAACTCACAGATGAAATCATGTTCCATAAACTCTGTTGATAGTCAGGTTCTTTGCAAGTAAGGAAATGAGCAGTTCCCCTTGAAATATAGTTGTCCAAAGGAACCAAAATATCTGCAGAAGTTTAAAGCTTAACAAATAAATAACAAAATGAAATTATATAGAAGGATGATAAATTTCTAACCAGGTCAAGATAAGATAAATTAGAAATGTTGGGATGCTTTGTCTTGACAAAACAAAGCAACCATGAACATATCAATATTTGAAACCTAGGTTCAATCTAAATGAAAATCAGGATATTTTTGTGTATAAATACAGCTTTGCAGAAAAGTAAGTCAATTTATCAAATTGCCAAACCGGAATAAGCTCTGAACATGTTCCTGAAGACTGAAGCTCATATATCTCAACAGCTATCTTCTCAAAGGCTATATATATCAAGTCCGGAGAAAAATTAAAGCGAGGAACGAATATGAATGAATTCTCATCTTGCTAGACGATATTGCAATACTCTTAGCTTTCATACTCTTTGCTTTGCAAAGTCTTGTAATCGCAGTCAAATTTCCATATCCACACATTTTGAGTTGATTTCTTTTAAACACTTAATTTGTGTTGTAAAAACCTTGAGAGGCTTAGTGATTAAAGAATACTTGGGTATTTAAGTGATCTCGGGTTGATCACTTTTGTAAGGCTTGAAAAGGCAAATAGAATACTTGCTTGTAACCAAGAGGTTAGTTAGTAAAAATCCTTTTGAACGAAGGTCCTAAACGTTAGCTCAAGGTTGATCACTTCTGTTTCCTTATCCTTACTCGTGTTTCTTTTGTGCAATATTTTCTTTTCACTTTTACAGTTTTGCAAAAAAAAAAATTAAACATACAATTTAACCCCCCCTTCTTGTGTGTTCCCGTTTCTTTCACTTCTGAGTTGCAAGATGAAGAAACAAATGCAGCTTCGTTCGAGTAATAAAGTGAGAATGAAAATAGGGAGAAGCCCTTAGGAAGCAATACATGATTCAAGATATTTTGAAATGTCTGGATCACTGCTTTCTCAATCACAAAAGTCCTCCCTAAACCATTTACAGTTATTCCTATTTATAGGTACCTACTGGTCTACAGTTTATAAGTTATAACCAAACCAACCCTTAATGGGCCTAATCCCTTCTTTCAAACATAAACCCACTTGATCATGAGTCTGCTATCACTGAACAACACCAAGGAGAGATTACAAGCACAATCTTGTCCCTAAAGACTTAATGCCAACAGACACCATTAAAAATATAAATTCTGATCCAACCAAATGCCATACATTTTCATAAACTGCACTGCCACAAAATTATGGCCTTCACTTCTTGTCACCAAATCCTTTGTATCAAACCAAAAGGAACTATCTTCATATAGGAGGAGACACCCATCACTCCATAAAATATAGCTCCAACATAGCAATGCAGAAATTTTTTCTTTTTTTGACAAAATAACAATACAGATAATTACATAACTTGAATTTCACAACACAATAAACAAGAGATAGAGAAGGAGTAGTATGAGGCCTATAAATCTCAAGCAAGAAATTCATGTTAGTCCTGTTCAGCACAATTGTCGAAACAAAAGACTTAGTAGGAACTCTGGACTTCCACATGGATTTATAAAGAATGAACCATTGAATATCTAGTGTGTGAATTAGAACCTAAAAGTTATTTGCAAGAATACAAAAGAGTTCAGACACCAGATTCTGAAATCTTCTATACTGAAGTAGAAATCCCAGTTTAGGGGGAGAGCCTAAGTACAAAGGAACTTCTTTCCACAGAGACTGTGCAAGTTACGAAGGGCAGAGAGACAGACAGACCTCCAAGAAGGAGTTTCCAACCAAAGTATCTTCCAAAATTTGATACAAGTTCTATCGCCCAAACTAGAAGAAACCAGAGAATCAAAACATTACAAGAGATGAATTTCAAGGGACTAGCATGAGTTTAATATGTCACATCTTGTTGGCATCTCCGTCCCATTCAATCTAAACCCTACTCACCCTGAACAACTTTGTGCCACAAGGTAGTATCTAAAGGAAAGCATCAAAGAGATTTTGGCCACCAACACCAAGACAACAATTTTAGACACAAAATTCTAAGACTCAATCCCCAATAATTTCATGTTTACGACAATTCTCCCTAAACACATGGCAATGTCCCCTCAATCATCCAAAACAGACCAATGAAATCATTGATTATTTTTCAGCAATTACTACCACGGTTTAAAGAAAAGAGGGAAAATATTGGGGTATACTGGACGGATAATACAGAATAAGAGTGATACAACAGCCCAATGAGTAGAAAGCACCCATCCAATAGAATATACCAGCATATCGGGATCTTGTGGATGAAGGGAACCCAGTATGCATTTCGGGCTTGACAAGGAAAATACAAAATTTTAGAAGAGATCCAACATGATAACTGCTCATACTTCAACATATTAATTGGAAGTTATGAGATAGAATATATTTCATTTGACCAGAAAATTGTCCACGTTCTATTTTTAGCTTGTTTCTTTATTAAAAGATGTTTCTAAGCAGTCCATAGCCGTTTTTATCTTCAGATTAATTCAGAGATCATCTCAACTCTAGCTTTAATATCAATAAATAAAATAGGCCATCCACAAATTATTTAAACTATGTACTAGGACATTAGCAGAAAGAAAAAAAGAGTCAAAAAGTAGTTGAGCACCGTACTTGGAAAGAAATCGATTGCCCAATCTGCCAGTGCTTCCATCATCAATGGCCAAAGACTCCACATATCCAACGATATTGTTGGAGAGAAAAAAGTCATATATGATACAATCTCCAAAACTTCTTCAAAAACCTCTGTAGGCACACAGAAGATAATGGAAATGAACCAGAAAATCCAAGCAAAATTAAAATATACAAACCATGGTTTTCATACCACAATCTAATAATTAAACAAACACAAATACAGAGTCCAAAGTTAAAGATGCAAATCTATACAGGCTTAACCTGTTTTCAGCATCGGATTCATTTCACACAAATTTAAGCATATAGAGAAAGTCATAAATTCTTCTTATGATCAAGAACGTCGTACATCCATCTTAAAATGTAAGGAAGCATTATTGGAAGGGGAATAAGAAGCCACTACCATGTCTGTTTGTTACCAGGAAAAAAAAAAAATTATATATATATATATACACACACACACACACAAGGCAAACAACCAATCAGAGTAGTTAATCGCACGCTATCGCACCGTGATCGCGGGGTGCAGAGTGGAGCGGCCTCCCATAGCTCCTGAAGACCTCGTTGCATCACACCTCGCTGTAGCGGCCGTTGCACAGCGGAAAGCAGCCAAAATTGTGGATAATCGGGCCAAAAGCAGATTGCGAGGCCGCTTCCAATTTTTTCACAACCAGTATAATTGGACAGTTGGACTTAACAAACCAGAACAGCCAAAAAAGACATTTTGGCTACCTACAAGAGGGAATGTTCAAATATTTGGCCTTCTTTTATTCTCTTCATGTATTCTTTGACTCTAGATTGCCTCCAATAGATATTGAGTGTGTCCTCAATCATTGGACCAATTTTTTATAATTAGCTTTAATGGTCTCAATAGAATTAAAGGGGCCATTTTTTTGTGGAAATGAGCAATATACACAACGCTTTGGTGCATATATTCAGAGTGCAACTCTTGTAAGTTTTAAGGAGGTTTCTTTAGCACAACAGTTGTTTGAGATAAGATTAAGCATTTTGCTTTTATTTGACAAAAACCACTTAGTCTTTTTTAAGGAGTTTTCCCTAACTGACATGCTGATAGACTTTGGTAGCTTTGCTCCATTGATGTTTACTTTTTTCTTTGTAGTTTGTGCTGTCATTTTATGTTCAAGGAGGATCCCACCTCCAAAAGTTTTGTTATTCTTCTCTTCTTAATGAAGAATGTAAGTGTAATATACACACATAATGCACACAAACACAAAATGACATTGAAAATAGAAGGGGTAAAAAACATAATAAAGCCTCAAATTTCAAACAGGTAACCATCATTCAAAGTAGCAATTACCTTTTGTTTATCGAAGAAAAATCCATGAAGATAAAGAAAAGAAAATTACAAGGAAACTGAAGGACAGGGATCGTCCACAAAGAAAAAAAGAGAGATGCAGGATGGGGAGAAGTACCTTGACCATCAGTTGTTAACATTCTACGCATTATGGGAAGCAAAGTTGGCTCAATTTGAACAAAAAGGTGAGGAAGCCTGCTCACTGATTCAAGTATTGTGCTAATAGCACGTAAACAACCAACTGCAGCCAGAGCACCCGGATCATCAGCTTCATCATCAGCTTCTGCAGTGTTCATACATCTCCAAAATGCAGCGGCCTGTTTTTAAAATAAAACTAAAATATTATTCTACAAAAAAGCACTACCTCTCTAAACCGTACACAATTGTGAAAGAAAAAATATTACCAAATTTTGGCACAGCCCCATTGCATAAGGGGCCATTTCTTCCCCAAACTTGTCCACAATAGTCTCCAATGTAAATACAAGGTCCTCATTCTCAACCTCATTCATAAGTTTGAAAAACTCTGGATAAAATTCAGCTTGGTTAAAATTTATTCAGCAAGTCAAATAATAATTACAGAGCGAAATAAAATTCTCACACCCTCATACCATCAAGGAGTCGAGGAAGAATAGGACGGATTTCATTCAAATCTGCACCAATACGTCATAACAAAATAAGCATAAACAACATTAATCATATAGAAAAAAGCTATCCAATATAATTACCCAAATACAAAGAGAAATAAAAAACCACCTTTGCAAGCTTCAATAAAAGAACGCAAAGCAAAAACAGAATCAACACGCACAGGAAGTTCAGGATCCTGCATTCTGGATACAACACATTGCAAAGCCCTCCGGAAATTGTTCTGATCCTCGAAGTTAATATGGGCATATTGTCCTGCAACCCATGCTGCCTGTTTTTAACAGGAAAATGGAAGTATAGACTAAATAATAATTCCATAATTTAAGTAAATTTCAAATTAGCTTACATGAAATCAAATAAAAATATTCATTTTGCAAAATAATGTTTTGTTTAGTTAGAACACATTAAATGGCAGAAAAAGGAAATTTAGAAAATATTACACCAGTCCCCTGTTTCACTGCATTTTACAAAAGGGAAAGGAAGAGATAGGATTGGATCTCCTTCAATAAGGTTTTGCAATCCCCCAACTTGTGGGGGATGGCAAAGTAAGTCACAACAGGATAGATCAATATTTTAGGAAAAACTTACTTTGCAGCCAATATATGTCATATTTGCATTCTTCAGCTCAAATACTACAGTTCTAAATTATAAAATTAATTAAAACATTTTTTTTACTTTTATGGGCTAGCATTAGCAATGAGGGGTTTGGGTAGCTTATAGGAGGTCATACATTCAAATTCCCATGCCACCAATGTAACCAAAAATTAAATAAATAAATAAATAAACAAATCCTTTTCTTTATACTAAACACCAAAAAATGAATAGGTAAACCACTCATTCCCTTATTTTCCAAGGTTAAAGTTTCCCCTTTTCCATCCCATACTTTCAAATGAAATCAAGGTTCAAGAGGAGGATGCATTATACCAACCATGCCATGAAAAGAATTTCGTTGTGCTCTTAAAGAAGCTTCTTAGTTCAATTGAACAGGGTTGTTTAATTTCTAACATAAAGTAAAGATTGCTGAGAATACATGCAAATTAGATGGCATGTGACTGCATGTAACTAAAAGCTTTACAAAGAACAGACATAAAACAATAAGATGGTATCAATCTGTGTGCTTCAATCTGAGAATCAATCAAGAATTAGAAAGTGCATGAAGATTGGTGAGAAACAGAAAATCAGAGCCCTAATAGTGGGGGACTTCATTTCATTCTATTACGAAGTAATCTCTCTCAATCTTCAAACTTTCTACATTCAGAACATTGATCAGAATGCAAATCAAAATTAGTGTGTGATTTTAGTATAGTATTTTTTATAAGCATTTTAGTATATTATTGTGTATAATAAAGACTGTAATTACATTTTAAAAACATCTTTAGAAATCCCGAAAGATGGAGAAAGGAAAGAAAGTGAAACTAGACAGCATGGTGTTATGTAAATATTAATAGGAAAAGAATGTTAGTTAGTTAGTCAGCTACTGTTAAATAGGATTTCATAGTTGTTGGGTAGCTGCCTATAAACAAAGCACGGTTATTGTATTTTAGAAGGAGCATGGACTGGAATGATAATAAAAAAGTGCAGCACACAGTTCTTTGATCTCTCTTCCTCTGTTTCTCCCTCTATCCCCTCTGCTCTGTTCTTCTTCCCTCTTTCTCTTTCCATCTCTTTTGCATCTAAGTCCTATATTACATGGGGATTAATGGGGATGAAAACAAGAGTAGGAGAACATACCTTAGCCCTAAGGTGGCCAATAGGACTGCTGAACTCGGGAAAGACATGCTGCACTAACATACGCTCAAGTTCAGATTTATATGGCTCAGTCTGCTTCAATTTGTCGCAAAGTGCCCCAATAGCAAGAAGAGCACCATCTTTCTGTCTATAGGGCTTGTATTCTGCAGAAGCTTCATCATACCTAGCACAGAACAAATCCTAAATATAGCACCCAATTATAAATCATTCATTCTAGCAGTAAGTAAGCTATTACCTTCTGAAAATTTCAACAATAAATTGAATAAACTTTTGAAGATTTTCTTTCCCTCGTTTTCGAACCAACTCACTCACAAAATCCATGGAAGCGGTCCTAGGACTATACAAATCTTCAATAATGTCTGTAACAAAGAATGAGAAGCCATAAGAAATCCCAGTGCAATTTGTTGAAATACTGTTTCCATGTTTACACACCAACACAACTTACCATAGCCTTTCCTTACATATTCATGCGGATCTTCATCCCATAGCTTTTGATCGTTATCATTAAAGCACATAAGGGGGAACACTATTTCAAAAAGAAGGACGTCAAGTCGTGGTTGCAGCAGAGTATACATGCTATTCCTTGAAACACTGCACATGTTAAAAAAATCACACAGAATTAGTATGTGCCCACTCTAGAGTAGCAAATAAAGCACTCAACTCATAATCTCTATTTAAATATGCCCTAACTTTGCAGACAACAGAAACTTTGTTCCTGGGTCTGATTTGACACTCAGGAATGAGAAAGATACATCCATAGGCACCTACAGCAGAAATGTACTAGCATCACACATGGGGCCTTCATTTTCGTAAGTATCAATTATAACTGCAAAGCATCAATACCACATGACCATAGATGCACTACTACAATGTCAAGCACCTACTCCCCCTTTAGCTGCTAAACGGAAATTAAGCATATGAATAGACATAAGCACCATCTTAATCCCACCCCCAACCCTCCACCTCCAGCGCGCACACACACCCCACAAAATAAAAAATAAAAAAAATGGTACCTACCCTTCCCCAGTTATACTCTCAAGAATAGGGGGTTGGATCAAATCATCTCAGCATTTTGGTTTAGTCTTGACTTTGGGTTGATTGTATTATTCAAAAACCATAACCTTACTAGATCACTGTTATTTAGGTTTACAAGCAACTGCAAAGTTGTAACTTAATTTGGTTTTATTTTCAGTCATAATATGGGTATTTTAATGATTTTTATAGTATTTAAATTTCTTTTGGCATACCAGAACTTCTAAGTTACTAAGCTCAAGTTATAAGAGTTTTTTAATAAGTTCACCCAAATCCTTAACATACTAGGAGCAGCATTGTGGAATAAGTTATGTCAGATCCATTTAAACCCAACCATTGCGCAAACTTACTATACCACAAGCTTACAATTGCTGATAGAATATCAGTTGATAAACAAATAGAATATAATGCAGAACACAGAAATCACATAAAATACAATACACGTGCTGTCATAGAGACAAAAATCTCTTAAGGAGAGTATCCACAAACTGCAAATACTGACACCTCCTAATTACACCCCCCTACTATCAAATATATCCTAATAAATAACTGCCATCAGTTATTTTATATGAAAAATTGTCATCAAGGCAGATTCTAATTCTAATACAGACTAATATAGAACAGTTGATATCTAGAACAGTTCATGCAATAAAAAAACCATTGATATTCCCTTCAATTTACCCTGGAACCCATAAAGATTATATATATTGTATATCAAAATCAACATATATAGCACTTCATCTGATTTTGGTGCATCTCATACCATGTTCTAAATTGGACAAAAAAGGAATTTTTTCAAATTTTCAAGGATTACGCATGTTAAGTGTAACTCTCATTCATCATTCACTGTGCTTTAGCACTCCCAATTTTAATCATTAGCAAAAAAATAAAAAATAAAAGAAAATTATAGAAACAAGAAGGTGTTTTTGGCAGCTTCCAGCATGTAAAAGTTACACCACATTCAAAACATCTACTAACTTCATTAAATGTTCAAAACAAATAAAGAAAGCAACACGAAGTAAATAAAGCTTTCTGTTCTTATTTCCTCGGGCCCAAGTATAGGTGTTCTTTAAAAGTACATATAAAATGAGGCATCAAAATCATATTCATATTTTTTATAGAAAAATAGAACATATTAAAATCATATCCATATATTAAAGTCCAGTCTTTGCATATGAGCAATAAACATTCCTCCTACGGTGCAGTGTTTTGTCATCAGATGGAAGCAAACCAAATACAAATTTGTACATGGTGCCTACCATGGCTTTTCAAATAAAGGATCAACATATTAAGTACTGTGATGTGACATTTATATCAAGAAACAGGAAAAATGATAAGTAATTATATCATAAAATTATATTTAGAACACCATGTAGCTGTTATGGCTATCCTAAATTTATGAGAACTAAGGTATACACTGTCATGAACCAACAATCCCAAAAGCTTAAGTTGTTACATAAAGACATATGAATAATTTTTATATTACATATCTATCACAGATCCTCAGGCAAGAGCCCTTTGGACTTGAAGTGTGGATAATGCACAAACCCACCTGCCTTTTGTTGGAAGAATGGAGGTGCAGCAAGAACCAAACTCTAGACCCCTTGGTCATACAGACTCCAATATCATGTCATGAACCCACAATCCTATAAGCTAAAGCTGTTAGGTGAAGACACCTAAATGGTTTTTATATTACATCTCTAAATCAGACCATTACATTCAACCATTTATAAACCAACGCAGTGAGCTTAACACACAACATTAGTTTACCAAAAGATGTGTGGCATTAATCATAATTAATAGCATGTTCATGTAGGTAATGAAAGGAGGCAAGAATATGGTATGATTCAATGATGCAGAATGACACTGGAGAATGTGCACCTGTTGCTTAGATATTGAAGAATCAGGTTGATAACTCTGTCAGGCAAATAGTCCCCTACACGAATGACGTTTAATAGATTTAAGTGGCACTCTAAAATTTTCCCAGCATAATGCTTCTGAAAGATTTGAGCAAAGGCTCTGTTTTCCGGGTTTTGCAGCTTCAAGTCGCCAAAACTGTCACAAGGTAATTTAAACAACCATAGAAATTCAGAATCAGTCACACAGTAACAATGCTTATAATTATTACATAAATTAATCCACACCTCAACATACCGAGTGTAGAGCCTATTGAGAATGTGAACTGTCCATTTCTTGACCTTCCACCAACCCCATGATTTTCTAAGATCAGGATCAACAGGCTGACCTTCAGAGGGGACAGGCCTCTCCAATATATTTAAAAAAAGCATCATCCAAGCATTGAAGATATTTTGATCAAACAACAGCTTGGGAATCTCCAACTGAATAAATTCAACAATAAACCCAGAATTGCACATGTCAACTATGTGAATTTGAGTGGGGAAAAGCATCAAAATAAGTGAGGTGGCTCACAATGCTATCTCAAATGTAAAAGATGTGCTCTCCTTTCTTACATTTTATTCCCCGTAACAGCAAGATCAACCAAAAATAAAAGAAAACAAGATTTATTCAAATTTCAAATACAAACACATTAATCAAGACTAGGATTTACATCGAGTCATGGACTGTAAAGTTGGCTATTTTTTTGTGTTTTCGATGATTTATCCCATAAATTTCACCTTATATTTGACATAAGTGGAAACATTCACTACTCACTGCTACATAAACTACAATGTGAAAAACATGTTACTGAAGATATAATAATCCCAAGATAACTTTCTATTCTTTGCTTACTAAGACTTAATATAATGAAAAGGGCGATATCAACCCAATGGCAAGGGATGATAAGGCAGTATAACCACCTTCATGGTTGTCAAACTCGTTAGCTGACTCACAAACATGTATTCTAGCAGTGAAAATCGAGTCAACTCACACCGAAACTCGTATTATCAAACTTTCAATTTGGCCATTCATGCATGACTTGTGCTATCAAACTTTTGTTACCATGGTGACAGTAGGCCTTCAATAATGAAGGTCTATAGAAGAAGAAATAGGGTGGACAATAGCGAATCAATGTCTTAAAAGGCATTACCCACAATGTAACAGAATATTAACAGCAGTTAGTTAGTTAGGTGAAAGGAGAGAACTTATAAAAAGGGAGGAGAACTAAGAAAGAGGGGTATCATGTATTTCAGAATTCAATGGAGGGAAGAGCCACAGGACTCTTGAATACCTGGGTATTCATTTCATTCTTCTGTTTGTTTATTCCCTTCCCTATTCAAGTATCACGTTGATACCAGATTGGGGATTAAGGTTCTCTATCAATAAAAAATTCAGGTTGTGTGTTGTCATTTCTGATCCAGTTTCATTATATGGTTTGCTTTATTACAAGGCTGGAATGCTGAATATTTATTATATATGATGTTATATTTTGTTTGGATGCGATGATTTGCCGGGGCGGGGGTGTATTAGGTAAACTCTTATGAGTCAAGTCCACAGACAATCCACAAATTTGACAACCTTGACCACCTTGGGTTAAAAAGGAATACATGCTACACGGTAAATAATAATAATCACAGGTTTTACAGAATGACTGACAATAAATGCAACATGCATCTTGAACAAGGTTTGATCTACAGCATAATGCACATAATAAATCCCTTAATTTAAGAAATACATGAGGACAGAAAGCGTACATATATGGAGGACCAGAATATTTTGCAGATAAGCTTGATTAAATCAGCTACTTCAAGTGATGGATTAACAATCTGGACGAGCCTGTTAAATATATTGAGAAGGTGAGGAAACGTCTCGTCAACAATGCGATAAACTGGTACCCTTTCTTCATCTGACTTGAACCTGGGAAGAGAAAATAAAATAGTTTATGGAACTAACATATATGAGAAGAATCAATTTGGACCACTATTGAAGGTTCACAGGATACTTTAACAATTGAACATATGAGCTCTTGCCAAATCGGATATCAAATATTTCGAAATGGAAACCTTCAACCACTTTGAATCTTATTGATGGTGGTGGCAAAATACTGACTAAAACATACAGGATGAGGTTTGTACCTTTCATTTGAAACAATGCATACTCCAGTCTCTTTTATTTTCCTTTCCAGACTTTTTGAAACATCTCAATTTTTAGGTGACATCATAATCTTTCATTCATTTTCTTCAACACCTCAAAAGGAACTTGAAATTGTCATTCAAAAAAATAATTATTGTTAATTATTTGCCCAGTGTCTTTTCCTTTTGTTCTAGAAAAGCAGATGATTTTTTTGGTGACATCATGACATGCATAACTAGTGTATAGTTTATTCTTGAGTTCTGTGTTTTTTCTTCCCCCTTTTTTCTGTGACATCTTTGATTCTTGAGGGTTTCTTATCCTCTTACATTTGTATCTTTCTCTACATTCTTAATAAATCTTTTTTCTATCAATACACATGCACATGCATATATAACAAATGTATAGTTCAATGAAATGATCTAACACAAAATGGTATAACCGTATTCATGACATTGTAATTGTACAACAAAAAAATGAAAATCAACAGGAACTTATGTAGTTTGAAAATATAAGTATTATGTCAATAACAATGCACATCATTAGCAGCTAGTGAGAAAATATCACCAAAAGAAATGGGCAAGAACAGCAGCCCAATTCTTTCAATTAAAATATAATATATACAAACTTACTCATATTTTCTGGAAAGAATCCGCAGCACAAACAAGGCCCCGTAGACTTGCTGATCCTGTAAGTTAAGCTTCACCCAGTCAAGAAGATAAGGCCACTGCTCAGGATAATCAGAATGTATAACTGTTTTAAGGCATTCACCAAGTTGTACCCTATAAACATAACATGAAAGCAAGGAACGCAAGTCAATACAATGGAAATAAACAGACATTACAAAAAAGAAAAAAGCAATATGCCAGAAAGTTTAGACCCTCGTGAATTGTAATCACCCACTAGGGTATACAGCAAGAAATCAACAAGTATCGAAATAGACAAGATGTGCCACCAAACACCAGGCAGCCAGAGGGGAACAACTGTACCTCAACAAAGGAGGAACTTGGGTTACAAACACGAGAATGTGATCCCTCACCACATCTTTATCACTCTGCGAGATCTTCTGTTGGGCATCTACATAATCAACCCAGAAAGAAGAGTACAATCAGCAAACATCGGAATTCATTATCTAACTCCAACCTATGATAACGAGCATACCAGAGTCAGGAGGAGACCAATTTTTGGCAATAAAGTTCTTGAAATGAATACTAGCCACTTGTCGTACACCCATGTCAACGTTGTTGTCTACAATGATTTGCAACAGCCTCACGAGATGCTGAGGCGCATACTGAAACTGTATACATATTTAATACAAAAGTGACAAAACACACATAAGTTAGAAAACTCATTAAATTAAAACACTTATACATTCAATTAGAACCCATAAATGCACACCGATACCAACAGACAACAAAGTTGATGCGTTTTTACTTTATTTTCAAGTGTCCGAGCTTCACAAACACTTCCGTGAAAATTAACTCTTTGAGATTCAAGAAGATCATCAATACACATACAACCATATTTAAATTCGCCAAATTAAAGCACTGCTACGTTCAATTAACAATCACACCCCATAATTCGAAAGCTATATCGACAACCGAGCACAGCAGACACCAAAATCATCACGTTTCACAACTATTAGTACTTCGTTAACACCTATGCGGAAGTGAATCAAGTGAACATAAGGCAAAAACCGATCAAAACTCTGATCAGAACCGAATTTCCAGAATCGCAAGGAGTCGCACCTGATCCAAGCTCTGCTCAGCTGCTTTCCGTTCATCTGGATTGGGACTGAGAGCGGCTTGGAGTATAACAGCGAGACTGGGAAGATCCATGGAACCGAAAATTCGATAAAAAAAAATCCCGAGGAATCTCCGATCAACGCGCAAACCGAGAATTGAGAAAGCGATGAGGAATCTAAACCCTAGAAAGAGCGTCCTCTAGGGTTTAGAACGCGAGCGTGAGCAACGAGAATCGAACAGAGAGCAAGTGCCTTGCGATTTGTGTTGTGTTGTGTTGTGTTGTGCTGTTGTTGAGAGAGAAAGCAGTAGAAATGGAAGAAGTTGGAGGCTATTTAAACTACTAGGGTTTACGTTTACGGGTTTTTAACCATCTTCCTAGTACTTTTCATTGCGACGAGAAAAAACTGATACTCTGCTTGTCCAGTTGGACACTTCGCAGCTTGTTTGGGTATGGAGATACGTTAAAGTCGTACAGGGATAGGTTAAACCCTGACGTGTGTTAAACCGTTAAGGAGTAATTTCCGTTTGCCTTTTTGTTGTTTGGTGAGGACATGGGTAGCGGTTGGAGGATCTTTCACGCTTTTGGACGCTCGTCGAGGAAGCTGCTGCTTTGATGGGTTGGCTGCCAACTCCACCTAATTAGAGAACTGCATGCTAATGCTTTTATTTTTCTTTATTTATATATTTATATGTTTCGTTTTGTTTATTCTTTATCTTTCATGTTTTGTTCACATGTATTTAGATTGAAATTTTTCTTACTGAATGTTAGTGCAATCCTATTAGAATAATTTTCATGACTCAAACTTTCTCGTGAACTATCCTTTTGCAGTCTAGAACAATAATTGATGATTCACTTAAATATTGTGTTGAAATAAAATTGAAGTTTGTTTTATTATCAAAAAAAAAAAAAAAAACTGAAGTTTGCTTAAGATTGAAAAGGCGGTTAATTTAGGCCCCTTTTGGGTCAGTTTTTGGTTTTTAAACATAGATTTAAAAATAAAATATGTTTGGATAGAAAATGGTTGAAATGATTTTTAAATAATTTTTAAAACCATTTTAATTTATTTTTGAAAACAGAATTTTAGTTATAATTTTAAGTTTTTAGAAGTTATTTCATCTCTTTCGATATTTTCCTCCACCTCCCACCTAGTCTTCTTCACCTCCCATTCAATCTTGGATGGAGGTGACAAGAAGTTGGGTCGGTCAAACCTAAATCCACCTAGTGAAATATAAAGTTTGAACTTTAAATTTTGAGCATTAATTAAATTGGGCCTTTTTAGTAGGTTTAGCCTGCAAAAGCCCATACAAATTAGGCTTTTCACTGAGACATGTTTGAGGTAGTCGTGAATTTTAATTTTTTGTTTTTAAACTAATTTTGAAAACAAAATACGTTTGGATAAAAAGGGGTTGAAATGGTTTTTAAATGAATTTTAAAATCATTTTAACTTACTTTTGGAAACCAAAAAAATAAGTTTTCTAGTTTTAATTTTAAATTTTTAGAAGTTGTCTTGTCTTTTTCGATATTTTTCTCCACCTCTCACATAGACTTTTTGGTCTCCCATTCAATCTTCAATAGAGGTAACAAAATGGGTTGGGTTAATCAACTTAACCTGAACCCACCTAGTGAAATATAAGGCTTGGGCTTTAATTTTCGAGCACGAATTAAATTAGACTTTTTTAGTAGGCCTTGCCCGCATTTTAAAACCATACAATCGGGCTTTTTATTGGGCTTGGGTCTCCTTTTAAAACCCAAGTTGAATTTAGGTTTTTTAGTTTGATCCACTACAGCACGCGACTTGTATCGAGCCTGTGATTAACCTAGCCTAAACCTCACTCAATGAAATGTAAGGCTTTTACTTTAAATTTTGAGTACAAATTAAATTTGGGCCTTTTTAGCTCAATTCAATCATGGTTAGATCTGGGCTTTACTTGTAACAAACTTGTACAAATCGAATTTTCACCAAGCTTGGGTCTCGTTTTTTAAATGAATTGAATATGGGTTTTTTCACCAATCTTGACCCATTGTAACACGTAATATGTATCAAGCCGTGATTGACCCGACTTGGGTGAAATATTGGACTTGGACTTTAAATTTTGAGCATGAATTAAATATTAACCTTTTTAGTCTGATTTGGGTTTAGCTCACAAAAAATCTATGCAAATTGGGCTTTCACCAAGCTCAAATCTTATTTTAGAAACCTAAATTGAATCATACTTTTTGGCTCAACCTGCATCAAACCCATGAATTGCTTAGCCTAAATTTATAGGTCGGGCATTAAATTTTGAGCACAAATTAAATCTAAGTATTTTTGCCTCCATTAAATCTTTGCCCGATTAGGGCTTAACTTGCAAAGTTCCACTTGCGATATACGCCATGTATGCTCGAGGCACCCCTTCGGCTCATTCTGGCCATCAATGGGGATAGATTGAAAATTTTTTGAATTGAACGTGGTTCTTGGCCTGACCTGCTATAACCCACAATCTACATCAATCCCAAGACTAACCCAAACTAAATTTGGACCTTTTTTGTCTGATCCACTCACAACCCAATCTAGGCTTATAAAAGCCCTAAAAACTTAAATATTTTATCTTTTTTTTTTTTGCTCTCACTCCAACTCTTCTCATCACAAATTCACGTGAAGAGTCTCACAACTCTCTAGTGAACTTTTTAAAGGAAAATTATAAAGTTTTTAAAGCTAGAAGTAAAAAAACTACAACTACAAACTAAAAACTAAAATTTGGTTATAGTTTAAAAAAAAAAAACTTAAAACTAAAAATCACTCCAAACAAAAATCTCAATTATTGAATAAAAGATGGTGTTACACTATTTTATTTGGAATGGTATTTGATTGGTTGATACTTACTTGGTTTTGAATCGATGAAACCAAAAAATTGGAACTATAAAAATATGAGTTTTTCACATTTTATATTTATATTTCCTATATTTTATTTAATTATAAATTGATATTCTTTTGTATTAAATCATGATTCGTTAATGTTATTTATTGCTGCAGTAAAATAAAAGTTATCAAAATCTATCATATATAGTTTGTCCATCATAGCAATTCTAAACTTTTAAATCAATCTAAGACTTAAAATGAATAAAGTATAAATTCTCGACATACATAGGTTTTGACATTGAATTCTTAATACATTAACTTGGGAAAAATTCAAACATTTGCAATGAAAGGATTCTTATGCAATAAATTAGTTAATTAGACTATAACATTTCTATAGAATGTAATAAAAAAAATAATGGAATTAATGAATCTTTTTAATTATTATAAGTGTCTAATTAGAATGTACCGAGAATATAAAAAAATTACATTGTCATCTAATTATAGATTGTCATATATGGTAAAACTGTTGACTTTTGTAACAATTATTTTAAAAGTCATGTAGAGTGATTTCTAGTTAGTTGATAATATTAAAATCTTTACACCAATAGTACATGAAAATTAAATTTATTAGTTTATTAAGGAATTGATAGTTGGATTTAATAGGTTTAAAACTGTAAGATTTCTAACCTTATTATATCATGATTAATTATAAGAAGATTTATTTCAAATCTTTTATACCATTGTCTTGTGATTATTACAGTCTATACAAGGACTTTTTCATACCCTTTAGATTGTTTCATACATATCTATTCTTCTAGTTGTCAATGAAAAAAATGTTTTTACCTCCATTTGCTCTAATTCTAGATCATGGATAATAACAAGAGTCAAGATAACCTAAATGATAAAATGTTTCACAACAAGAAAAAATATTTTATTAAAATATATTCCTTCCTTTTAAGAGAAACCTTTTCAATCCCCTAGTACCTCTGACTTTCTTTTGTAAATTCACTTTCATCTCATAATTTATTTATTTTTTCGTTGTTGGCTTTTCCATAAGTTCCAAAGTGTTGTTTTTCATTAAGGAGACAATTTTCTTTGTCATTGTTATTTTTATGTGTTTTTATCAATTTCAGTAATTGATTCTTTATATCTAATAGGGTCAATGTTTTGGTTGTCAATTTTTGTAACACCCTACTTTTTAATTTTAATTATTTGTTTGAAAAGGAATCTCAAAATTTAGATCCTTATGGTTGCGATCAGAATTATGAGTACTATTTGAATGTGCATTTTTCCTGTAAATAGGTATTAGTTAAGTTTTTAAGCTTAAAAACATGCTTAAAAATATTAAAATAACATATTAGAATTTGTTTTTTTTGTTATTATTATTCATCAGATTTTTTTTATTAGAATTTATTTAAAGTGTCTAAATAATAAACTAAATATTAAAGTATCAAAATACTATCGGATGTAGCAATGCTCACGAAGCATATGGATAATATTATATAATTTATCTTTATTTAAAAAAAAATCTCATTAAACATTTAGAAAAAGTTGTCTTTGATTTTAAAAATTTCTAGAAGAACATGTACGGTGGCTTATCAGCCAAGCTCCTTTATGGTTAACAGAAAAACTTTTTATTTTATTACCCTATTGTATTTTACTTACCATACAATTAAACTACACATGTGTTCCTTTTAATTACCACAACTCAAATTAATTTTTTTACCACACAATCTGATGAAAGATGTGTGTCAATTCTTAACCATAAAAAAAAAGTAGTTCAGTTTTCTTTCTCTTTAATATATTTACGAGACACTTAAAACAATACATACTTAATCACTTTTTTTATTTTTTCTTCCTTTCTTCACAACTCTTCATAACCTATTATCATACCAAAAATATAAACTAAGTTTCTACCTCCTAAGCCAAAGGAGATCAAATATCAAGTAGCCTCTCTTTTCTCTTTTTCATCCATCTATCTAAGGTATGGGGGGAGGAGATGGATTTCCAATTATGTTGTTATTTCACAAGGGTTGGGTTAGAGATGTTCCTCCAATCTCTTTTTAGTTCCTACTACTATTTGTCATTCTATGTGGCTGTTTTATATCTATTATTCCATGTTGCTGTTTGATATTTATTGTTATGATTTCTCTGTATGTTGTATACTACTTGTACTTATACGTTGTTTATTAGATTGTTTACAATTAGTTTGTTCTATATTTAGTATATTATTCGGTTAGTTTTTTATTTATTTGCTTTTAACCGTTTAAACTTTATATTTTTGTCATTTATAATTTTCAATCGGTTAAAATTAGTTTATTATAATTTTAATCAGATTAACTAATTTAAATGATTTAAGATACTATTTAAACGGTAAAACTTCACTTTTGTTTTAGTCAAAGAGTGATTTATATATATATATTTATTTTATTTTTGTCGGATACAATTTATTTATATACTTTAATATTAATTTTTAGTCGGTTAAATTATGTATTTAATTATAGGAATATTTTACAACCGAGATTTAAAATAAGTTTAGAACTTTCACCGTTTAATACTAATTTTTAGTTATATTATAGTAACAGTTGATAGAAAACTGAAATAAATATAGATATATTCGGCTAAATAGGTAGGGTAAATAAAACTATCTAAATATCTAATTTATAATCAAATATATTTTGGGAAAAAAATGATTTTTATAAATACAGATTAAGAACTAAACAGATGTATTAAATCGAGTTTTAAAATAAATCTATTAAATTTTATAACGCAAATATTAAATCAATTAGTTTTATAAAGATAAAGTTATAAATTGAATCTGTTAAGTTTTAATAAAAACAGATTACAAACATATGTTTTCTGGTAGTTTAGTAAAATATATTATAATAAATCGGGTAATTTATAGAAATATACTAAATCTATTATATATTAAAAAAAACAGTTATATAAATTTGGTAGAATCAAATTGTGTAATTATATAATTATTTTTAAGAGGAGTGAAATGAAGTTTATAAATCAAATAACGATTAGGTAGAGATATATATCACATTAACCGAGTAAAAAAAAATTCAGAGTTTTAATTTACATAAGTAAATAAATCTATTAGTGTTATAAAAACACAGCCATAAAGAAATTTATTTAAATTAGTTTTATAAAACAAATTAATAAAACAACTCGGTTTAATTATAAATAATTTATTTGAAATAAGTCTTTTTTGAAAGTAATATTAATATTAGATCAAGAATATTATGTTGATAAGAAAACAATTATTACCATATCAAGTACAAGGAATAAGGTTAAGTTAAACCATACCTCTATGTTAGGTAATGGTACTTAACAAAAGGACATAGTTGGAACTCCGCTGGACTTTCCAGAGAGACAACTTAGGACAAGTATTGTCCAAGTTATGTTGTGACATGTAAGAGTCATGCATATGGTCGTCAAGTTTTGACTGGGAAGTTACAGTTGATATGCTACGGAATGAAAGGCGGGGACCATTGTTAGGTCTAGAGGATATGGTATCGAGTTGTGAGAGTCCTATAGTCAGGGTAGCGCCCTTGATGTCGGGACAATCACATAACAGACTTGATAATCCTGACACCTGCTCAGCATTACCAAGATTGGTGTAGAGTATTCCCCCATTTGAGCCGCAATGGTACTGCCAGTTTGTTTCTAGAGAATATTGATTATGATGATAACATTAATGACAGTATCACTGTTTGGAGGGAATATAAGCTCCGAATCACTTCCCAAGATCAGAGATGTTGATGATTTGTTTGAAATAATCTACGAGAGTATAGATCCATACGAGTTGTTAAATCATGCATAAATCATGAAAACTTAGGTCAGACCTTAGGATCGCCCTACTTTTATATGAGTTTTAATGTATGATAGGTGATGTAGGGAATCCTACAGAAACCCTTGTGAATATGATTTAGAAATCAAATCACCTCACTCCTTTTATTTGTCTTTATTTCTTTGTATGTGTTCACGCGCGACGTTACAAGCAGATGGAGCAGCTTCCTGTGATGATGAATATCCACCTTCACTTTAGCCCACATGGAGTATGGGTATACGATGTAGTCTCTGGATTGGATACATATAGAGGCTACATTACCATTAGCTTTTTCTCACCATTTCTAGACATCTATATTCCAGCTGCTATGATTACTCTACCTATGTTGTTGACTACTCAACCTCCTCCCGGGTATGTCAGAGCTGATGCTGTACCCTTGCCACCGCCACCTCCTACAGAAAATGAAGATAAGGACGATGCTCAGATAGTTCCACTAGTTAACTTCATTGAGCCACTATAGATACCAAACATTCTTGATGTCCCTAACATAGATGATGCTCCTTACTTGTCTCCTATTCTTAACTATTACCCAGGGATGGGTAATGGATGGGTTACTGACTCTTCCTCATCCTCTTCTTTAGATGATGGGCAACCTTCTCAGGTGCCCAATGGACATGTATTCTATGCTAGAGAAGTTGAGTTAGATTATGAGGAGACAGAGTCAGACTACTGACTACTTGTCTACAGAAGTTGATTACATCTCACCTTTTGCTTACCATAGGGTGTTAGTTATATGTATATAGGTACTGCTTTGACCTAGGACCCTTTTTGTTTTAATATGTATATATAGGAGGGTAATTAGGTCTTTTGACTGATGTATATTTTATGTAAACAGTTTGAATTGGATGACTATCTAAACCTTTTACTAAAATTACATATGCCAATGTATGATATATGCTTTGATGATATTATATTAATGTGTATGCATCTTTCTAAATTTTGAAGTTTATAATTAATTAATAAACAATGGACAACGTTTTTATAAACATGCTTTTCTGTATTTAAAATCAGTCTTTTAAAAAAAAAAGTTAAAATTTCACTCACTAATTTAATAATAATTCACACCGTAAATTATTTAAATGAATTCTGATAAAATAATGAAAAAAACGTTTGGACATTATCAATGTGACTAGGTGTCACAATTTTCACATTCAAAGCACAGATTATAAGACTAGCATAGCCAAATCTTTGTGGTGCCTTAATTTGCCTTATTTCATTGTCCTGTACAGGGTTATATGAAATATCACTAATTTGTCTTGGATGATGGTTATTACTACATTGGTTTCTTTTTAAGACTTCCAACCATTGCTTTCGCTTGAAAGATGACATCTCTCTTGATCATTGCCTTCCTTCCAATAGGTCTAATAAGTCATACCTTGTAGGCTTGTAGCCTTTCACTCTCTCAAGATGTCCCAAGAAAATTCCTTTCTTAAATCTAGGCTCAAGTTTTCATTCACGAACATGAATATAAGTTGTGCAACCAAATATTATGAGATTGTTATAGCAAGGTGTCTTTTCAATCCACATTTCTTCTAGTGTTTAAAAACTAATCGTTGCATAGGGACTTTCTATACATCAAATAGCAAGCAGTATGCACTACTTCTCCCTATAAGTTTATGGTTAGTTATGCATTTGATAGAGGTCTTAGAGGGGCTTGGCTATCTTGTTAATTATTATTTAGGATTTCTTGTTATTGGGCCTTGTTGGGCTTTTGTGGAATCTTTTGTATGCACCTAAATGTTGTTTAAGTAGTTGTTATATGGACTTTAGTTATTTTTAGTTGCTAACTAATGTTCTAGTTTGCTTTGTTTGAGCTATTATAAATAAAATTAGGCCTTTTTAATTGTTTGGGCCTTTTTATCAATGATAGTACAAATAGGCCCTTAGGACTCATGTAAAAAAAAAATCTTTTGATGAATTTGAATGTGATTAGCTTTTGCTAATATAGAAATCATTGCTCTTCTTGGTTCTTACTTAGAACCTTTGATTTTTATCAAAGAATTCTATTCTTTGTGGCGAATTCTTCTTGACTTATCAATTTTTAGATTGTGGCATTGTTGCTACCATTTCTCATTTTTTCTGCTATGATTTTTCTCTTAATCTTGATTCCGATTTGTTACTCATTGGTGTTAAAAATCAAGATCCACTTTGGGGCTTCATCAACATTAGACAACATACACCTTGCCCTCTCCCAAATGGTTTTATTCATTCTTTATGTGGTGCCATTTGGTTGAGGGCTCAATCTTACTGTTTTATGCCTTGCTATCACATTATCTTTGTAGGATTCAGTGAACTATTCACTTAGGTATTTAAAACCATTGTTAGTTCTCAACACCTTCACTTGGCAACATGTTTAACTCCTACAAGTGCTTTCTTTTACTAAAAACCATCATTATGAAGTATTTGTCTTCTCCTAATGAGGGTACCTTAGTTGCCCCCCAAACATCATAATGTACATAATCTACTACAGCCTTAGCAAAATGGGTAGCAAAAGAAAACTTTACATTTTTTTTCCAAAAATATAATGCTCATAAAAATATAATTTTTTAAAATTTATATTCCTAATTAAACTTGCCTATGCAGTTCTTCTAGCCCTTTTTCACTTACATGACCCATCATATGCTGCCAAAGTTTTGTAGAGATATCTTTAGAAACTAAAACTAAAGTTGCAAAATTCAGAATGGTGGTACATTGTAACCAGTACAAACTATTTTTCTTTCATCATTTGCAGAATCCCTTTACTAATTGTTAAGTCTTCACCTTCTCCTTTGGATGAGCAATTAGTTTGATCCAACATTCCCAAATACAATAGATTTATCTTTGGATCTGGTACATGCCTTACATATAAGAATGTTTTTGTTAATTCATCACGCAACCTAACCTTTATGGTTCTAATTCTAACCACCTTGCAAGCCATGTTGTTCCCCGTTAAAACCTTTCCTCCATCAATTTTCTTATATGTTTTGAACCATTCTTGATTAGTGGTCATATGGAAAGAACACCCTGAATCAAGAATCCATTCACCACTGCAATCATCTACTGTGACTGACATAACTATCTAAATTATCTTAACATTAACATTATTTAAATCAAAAGCAATTTTTGGTGAAAAACAAAATATGTTCTTTGATCAAAGTGCCTTCTTTCGTTTTCAGTTGATGGAGCCTTTTTTTTTATACATAGTTTATTAGTTAAAGATTTAGTCACATACATACTTTCTAACTTTAACCAAACTTCTATTGTAGTGGACTCATCAACTATTTCTCTAAGAACTTCATCATTAAGAGAAAGGATAATTGTGTTGTGTGCTTTGTTGACCATATCCCTTTTCTTCTCTTTTTGCGAGAGTTGTTAGGAGTTTCGTAATACCCCCCACGCATCTTTAAGGCCTTGATGAACAAGAAAGGCTTTCATCTTGATCTTCCAAAAGGCTAAAGTCATTGTTACTAGTAAACTTTGTGAAAACACCCCAAAGTAGGCTTTAGCTATGTTTGGTAAAAATAGTCGAAAAGCTAGTTGATAACTAAAGCTATTAAGCTAACTTATAGAATCATAAGTGTTTGATAAAATTATATGTTGATGTCGCTAATAAATATAAAAGACAAAAATGAACATGTTTTTATGATATTTTTTATATAAATGTTAATTTTATTAATAAAATTATGTTTTGGGGTATTTATAATTTTAGTTTTTTAATTAATTTTAAACTCTTGTAATATTTTATTTATAGATTAATTATTTTAATCACATTTTTTTAGTTTCAATTATTATATTTTTTCATATTGTGTATTTTACTATTTTTTGTGTGTACATGGCGGCAATTAGAATAGAGCCTAAGTCCTCATGCAAACTACCCCTACCCCTTACCACTAGGACGACCCTAGTGGTTCTTATGTATTTTACTATTAATCTTATAATATACCTGTAACACCCATTCATATTAAATACAATTCATATTAATATAGTTATTAAGTTTAAGTAAATGAAAATGTATGTAAAATTTTTTCCTTTTTATAATAGAAAAATTCCAAACATAACAGAATTTGGAAATGGTAGTAAAAGATAAAAGATAATACTGTATATATATATATATATATATATATATGTATATATGTATGTATGTCGTAAAATTATACATCATGGTTTCGTAATACTTGATAGTCATAAAATACAGAAAACTAAAAATATATCACAAGATATACATTATTTAACCCAATATATTCATAAAAAAGGTCATATACAAAGCAATGTCAATCTACCCTATCCCTTATACAAAAAAATACTATAATATAGGTCATCAGATCCTTGCCCATTAAAGTGTCCTTTGACTCATACTCAGCATCATGGGGAGTTAGCATTGTCTTTAGTAATTACGATTAATCATACATAGAAGAAAATAATGGAGTGGGTGTTTTGTTCTAAAATCACTTTTACATGTATGGTAGGAAATCTACCATAAAACAAAGCTAATAATAAAGGAGAACCTATGACTTATTCTAAGTTGTATCCAACTATCCCTGATTAGGTGTAGATCCATACTCTCTATTAACGTGTAACAGTTCTCAACAAAACATGAGAAGTGAATATGAGTACATATACCTCTCTCAATATCATCACATGGTACTCATTATCATTGAAGAAAATAATAGTCAGGATATCCATTTATAGAGGTATGCTCTCAAACCAATTTTGGAATGTTGAGCAGTTGTCAGAGTTATCGAGCTTGGTTAGACGAATATCCTGGCTCGAGGGCACTACCCTGGCCACTGGGACCTTCACCACTTGATGCCTACTTCAAAGACCTCCGCAAGTCGATCCTTGGCTTTCATTCCTTAGCATATCAAATTGTAACTTCCCTAGTAGGGTGTCATGCCACTGCATAGCATTTGTTTTACATTACTCACTAACCTATCACATTCTCGCTTTCTCAAACAAAGGTTTTTCTAGTCTCATTTAATTCTAGCACCAGTACAATTAACATTTCTACCTTATATTGCAGAAATTACATGATAATGTCAAGATTTTGGCAGTATAACTACTTACCAAAATTTTAGCAAAATAATAGTTTGGTAACCACAATTTAATTACTAAAATTTTAGCAGAATAATAACTTAATAATCAAAATACTATTACTAAAATTTTAGCAAAATAATAACTTAATAATTATAATTTAATTATCTAAATTTAGGCAGAGTAATAACCTAGCAATGTTAATTTATTAATCTAAATTTGAACATAGTAACAACTTAGCAATTATAATTTAGTAATCTAAATTGGAGCAAAGTAATAACTTACTAAAAATTGAAGATTAGCATCAAACATAATAATGTAATGATAATAGTAATAAAACTTATGCCCAAACGGGTTTTGGAAAAACCTTTCCTACCAACATGCAAAGTGACAATAATTTAGAACCAACCCCATTACCTCTAAGGTTGTTGATGAAAAGGATGGAATTGTTGGTGCATAGTTCCTAGGAAGAGAACTTTACTAGTTGTTGAAAAACTAATAAAATCTTTAGCAAAAAAACAAAATAAATTTTTTTTCTAAAGAAAGAAGCTCTCTAATTTTTTTTAGCTAGCTAGACAGAGGAAGAGGTGCTGAAAAATGATCCAAAACTATGGCTATTTATAGAGTTGGAGAAGGGGTTATATAAGTCATTATGTCACAATTCTTAATTTTAGTTAATTTTAATTTTATTTTAAGGACACATACACCAAGTTAGAGTGGTGAATCAACTATTCTTAGGGTTTGGACGTGGTATAGTGAGTTGTCTAGCTCCTTTGTGTCAGTTTTACCTATAGGTAAATTAGCATATATTAATAAAATAACCTAAACTTAAAAATATTGACTTTTAATATAAAAAAAATGCAATTAAATGCAAAATTGGGTAAATACATTATTTTTCATTAAAAACAAACTTCTAATGATTAATTTTAATTTTTATTAATTTATTTCAAATTTTATATATTTATTTTGTATTTTTAAGTTAGAAAATTCATATTAATTCCATTTTAATTCAATAAATATCAAAATTTTAATAAAAATTATAAAATTAAATATTTTACCAATAAATGAACTGAGATTACCATTTACACCATTTCTAGATGTTAAACCAATATTGGCTGGCTTATTGGACACCTAGAAGCATTTTGGTTATTTTAACAAGAATTTTTGAAAATTTTTAAAATTATATTTTAATATATATAACATGATTCCAAGCTCAAATTGACATTTTAATGTCAATTGATTCTTTTTCTTATGTCAATCCTTAATGTTGAGAAATAAGTACAAAATTGTCATTTTTTAATTTCTGTGAGCTTCAACTCAGAAAAATTATTAAAAATCTTGATTAAATAACTCTTGAAATTTTAAGCGTAATGGTGGAGATCAAAATTTTAAAATTTCTTCTTGATTTTTCAAAATTAAATTGTCAAATATTAGAAAAACGATTGAAAAAAATGGAAATGGGGTTGTTATATTTTTCACTATTTTTCTTTTAGAATAAATTTTTTATAATGGAATATATTTAGCATAAAATTTTCAAAATATTATGAGGTCAAAAAGTGTCTGGTTGGTTCCTGCAGTTAACCACAAATATTTTTGTCATTTCAAAAATTATCTCAATAAATTTTCTAAAATCATTATTGATTATTCTAAGTATATTGATGGATTAAAAATAAATTTTAAACACTTCTGTCTATTTTTGTTTATTAATTTTATTATCTAGCTTTTTAGAGACGAAATGATCATTTTATTTATTTTCAAGCTCCATTCTCTAAAATTATTAAAAGTTTAAACTAAGTATTACTCACTAATACAAACGTAACCAAAGGGATCAAATTTTTGAGATTTCTGTAACACTTCTTTAATTTTAAATATAATTCATATTAATTTAATTATTAAGTTAAGTTGATAAAAATGTGAGTAAGTTTTTTTCGATTTCATAGTAGAAAATTTCTAAATTTAATAGAATTTGAAAATAGAAGTGAAATAATAAAATTGCTTATATATATATATTTCAAACTGTACATCATGATTTGAGTAATACATAACAGTAAAAAAACAAAAGTACATCAAAAAACATATACTACCTAGCCCAATATATACATAAAAAAGATCATATACAGAGTAGTATTTATTTATCCCATCCCTTAAGAAAAATATTATAAACTAGGTCTACAAATCTGGATGAGTATCCTTTGACTCATCCTCAACATCATCAGACATTGCCGTCATCTTCTATAATTGCGAGCAATCATATAAGAAAGAAAAACAATGGAGTGAGGTGATTTGTTCTAAAACCACTTTCACATGTATGGTAGAAATTAAAACACAATTAACTTAAGGAACCTAGGGTTTGTTCTAAATTATACTATACTACCCTTGACTTGATATGGATCTATACTTCTCATTAATGAGTAATAGTTCTCAATAGAATTAGGAAGTGACTAAGAGTACATATACCTCATCAACATCATCACATGGTATAGTCCTTATCATCATTGAGGAAAATAACAAATAGGATATCCATTTATAGAGGTATACTCTCAAACCAATCTTGGAATGCTGAGCAAATGTCGGGGTTATCGAGCTTAGTCAAGCAAATATCTTGACATGAGGGCGCTACCCTAGCCATTGGAACTTTCACCGCTCGGTGCCTATCCCAAGACCTCCTTAAATGGGTCCCTGCCTTTCATTTCTCACGTACCAACTGTGCTCTAATAGGTGTCATGTCACATTCTCGCTTTACATTATCTTATTTACTATATAAACTTTATTTTTTACCTTTTTGGATGTAAACCAACACTGGCTAGACTTCAAATACCTAAGGGCATTGGCTTTTACAGCATGCAAAATTTCCAAATTTCTTTTAATATAAACAGTTTAACTCAATTCACATTTAATACATGAATTTTTTTCTTAGCTTTAACTAGTAACAATCTCATTTTTATTTCTTGGGCTTTGTTACGCCCCGCCTTTGGATGAGTAAGTCAAACCACAAGACTTTCACGTGTTTGTTCACTCCAACCTTCCGGAACTCCAGGAGGTCCCTCCCTGAAATGCTCCAATCAAGCACGCTTACATAGAGTTCTAGTGATGGGCTACGAAAAGTAGATGCCTTTTGGATAGGTAGCACTATTAATCCTTTAGTATCCTCACTGTACAGACCCGCACAGCCTCGGATCCCCCGTCGGGTGTGTATTCGATTCAGTCATGTACCCTCCCGCTGGAAGCCTCCAGGAGCCGTCATTGTCTGCCTCATCCTTTTGCATCGGCACACCCCCGCCTCGTCATGGCCGAGTGTTACATCCCAAGCTTCCCTTGGTCGTTCGACCACAAACTGGGAAGAGGCCCTGCTCTGATACCACTTTGTAACCCACCCTTGCAGGATCTGTGACTGCCCACAAACACACAAGACTTTTGAGGTTTTTGTCCTCCTCACACGCTCCCGAAACTTCCAGGAGTCACCCATTCTAAATCGCTCCAAGTCAGCCGTTAAATTGGAGTTTCTTAGTGATGGGTACCGAAAGTAGAGCTCTGTTGGTAGGTACCTATAATCTTAAGATCAACTGTACAGTACCCAACCCCAAAGCCTCTGGATCCCTCTCGTTCGGGGTGTATCGTCATTTGTTTGCAGGACTGTCATTGTCGTGCCTATCTCTTTGCCCGGCGATCACTCCCACCTCTTTGGCCTGAAAAATTTAGGCTAAATTGCACTTTTGTCCCCTATTTTTTAATCCATTAATTTTGGTCTCCCTAATTTTTTTAAAGACTTTAGTCCCCTTATTTGTAAAAATTCACAATTTTGATCCTCCGTCAAATCCTTATGTTGACTGTTAGTAATTTAACATTGATTCTAACGTATCAATACTTAAATGACATGTTAAAGTCAGAGTCAATATTATAGTCAACATTGACACATCAGAGTCAACGTTAAACCACTAATAAAAAATTGACGGAGGAACCAAAATTGCAAATTTTTGAAAATAAGGGGATTAAATGTCTAAAAAAAGTAGGGGATTAAAGCTGCGAATTTTAAAAATAGAAGGACTAAATGTCTCTAAAAAAAAGTAAGAGGACCAAAATTATAGATTGAGAAAAATAGGGGGACCAAAAATATAATTTAGCCAAAAAATTATTAAAAATCATGATTAAATAGCTTTTGAAATTCTGAGCGTAATGATAGGGATCAGAATTTTGAAATTATTTTTCAGAATTATAATGTCAAATATTAGAAAACAGTTAAAATATTGAAATAAGATTGTTATATTTTTCACTATTTTTCTTTCAAAATGAAATTTTTGTAATGAAAGATACTTGGTATAAAATTCAAATACTATTAATAAGATTAAATAAGCTTTTCAGCTAGTAAAAGAAACTAAAAGCTAGTTGAAAATGTTTGTCAAACAAACACTTTATACACTTGTTACTATCCAAAGAATACAATCTTTTGATGCAAGACTAATTTAGGTCACAAGAATGGTAAAAAAGAAGGAAACTATAAACAAGTAAGATAAACAGATGACACAAGGTTTATTGTGATTTAGAGCAAATGTCTCATATGCCCACAATTGAGTCACTTTTGTTCTTATATTGTAGATTACACAACAGTACAAGACTTTACCAGATATGGACCAAGTGATGACTTATATAATATGTATAACAAACCTCGAGACAGTTACAAAAAATAGTTACATATAACCTCTCATGTAATTAAGAAACTATCTAGCTAAAACAAATATCACATAGTTTCAAATAGGCATATACTAACAAACTGAGTACAATTGATGATCCACACATGCTTTACACTTAAACTAACGCATATTAATTCTCTCTATCATATAGATAAAAGCAAAGTGTAATTTAGATATGAATCAAGAAGGTAGCAAACTTGAAGAATCAGCTCGAGATTGTTATGGCAATGGGTGTCACACACATTATTAGATTAAAATTAATAATCCATTTTTCAACATATTTATTCAATAATTTTTTTCAAAATCAACATGAAATGTAATGTTGTTATACTTCACTTGGTTTTTTTTAACCAAGCTATTGTTTAGGGGAGGGGGGGGAAAGGGATGGGGCTTGGATTTAAAGTTACTATCAATTTTATATATTATTTGTAAAACAAAAAAACTTTAAGGATTGCAAAATCTTTAAACAATCATGAGACACAACTCCATACACGCGCGAGGAAACATTATCCATTATCAATTTGAATTTTTGCTATTTTAAATTGGAAATATATTTGGACAAAAAAATGAAATTTTGTTTAGACAAAATGAATGAAAACTTACAAGAAATGTTTGTTTTAATAAGTAAGGACTGTTCATTTGTGAAAGTGACTAGCTAAATTATATATTATAAATTCTTTTTTAACTGTCATAGAAATTTGACTTTCAACCTTTTAATTTTTACTATTGATTTATTTTGACAGAGATATTATATTTACATAACAATTTATAATTTTATATAACATTTTTTTTCTATCTCTCCTCATTACAACATTCATTCATCTTATTCTAAACTTCTCTTTCTTTTTTCTCTCTCTCTAGGTATTTTCAAATATAAATATCTGGTTATGTGAGAAAAAAAAGTAGAGAAATGAATAGAAAGAAGCAAAAAATTGCAAATCATTTTATCAAATAGACAGGTTGTGGGCATTTACCAATTTTTCTTTAGTTAAAAAAAATTCTTTTTACAATCAACAAGTAAATGAAGTTACAACAGGTAGCAAAATAAAGGACAAAGAAAGAAAAAGAAATCAGACAAATATTGAGAATAAAAATGAAAATGTAACAATGAGGAGTAATGTTACAAATAAAGAATGATGAAAATGACTGCACGTTACCTTTACGTTGAAGGCAAAACATATTATTTGATAACATACTTATGCTCTGTGTAATTATGCTAATTGTCCAATCCACAAGCATCATAGATCACAAGATAACTTAAGTATGACAAAAGGATACATGAAGGTTATAACTTTAACTCAAAAATGTCAAACAATAGGATGAAAACACTTGTATAATTACATTGCCTTTATTCATTGGCATATACATATGCTATTTCAAAACTATAATCCATAACAAGTTTTTAACTTACAAAAGGTTATATGATACGACCACTCAATAAAATTGAAAAACTAAAATAATTCATTGATAACATTGATTATTAGTACCACTTAAATGCTAAGATTAATTTATGATATAAGTTATGCCACCATTTACAAATAGGATAGGCATAATGTTATTTGAAAGAAAAGACCAATGTTTGGATCCTCACTATAGAACAGGACTAAACTTGTATTGAATTGGTTGTTCTTTGTTTGGATAATTGTTAAAATAATATGTATACAGTTGCATGGTAAATTTGCAAATTGCAAAATCTTATCACTAATTGTATATGTTGTTAGACTTTGGTTTTTGATTTAGCTTGGGCCCTAATGCCAAGAATGTATAATTAACATGCTACAAGACACACTTGGAATTCAAGTTGTAGTTGCAAATATTTGACATTAGTTGCACAACATTTACGTGCTAGCTAGCTTTTTTTATTCAACATATTTTAGCAAGAGTTATAATATTCTTATAGAAAATAGGTTATGCACTGACAATGTAAAGCATTTTTACACTGTCATCCAATCACAAACCACAATGTATGATAAGTTTATTGACTTTTATATTAATTACCTTAAAAGTCATACCAACGGTTATTTTTAATTGGTTGACAGTGTAAAGTTTTTACATTGATAGTGCATAGCCATTAAACTCATATTCTTACAACAAATTATTATAACATTTTACATATTTATTTTTCTTTCTTTATATCTTTCTATTATATTACTTATTCTTTTCCATATTTCTCTCCTTTTTCTTCTCATTTCCATAATTTATAAAATAAATTATATATTTGACCTGTACAAGTGCACATGTTGCTTTCATTTTTACGCATGTATTAAAATGACTTGTAAATACAACATGTTGATTTTTTTCCTTGATATTAAGTAAAATATGTTGACATATTGTTCATATTTAGAAACTCAAATGGAAAGTTACATTTATAAGGTATAATAAGTGTATAACAATATAAGTTATAGAGTAATTTAAATTTACGAATTTATCAACAAAAATTAATTATTGTTAATCTTCACTGTTTGTAATAAAACATTATAATTTTTTTTATTAAAGATCAAATAAATTTCACTATATAAAAGAAAAATAATTAATTATTAACAATAATCACCTTTTGTTTGTTCTTAATCTCAACTCTTTTTGTTAACTAAATTGAATTTCTCTTACACTACACCAAATATATTATTTTGCATTACAAAACATTATCTTATTAATTAATATAAAATGAATTGGTCTAGTCTATTAAAGTCTAACAGGTTTAGATGACATAATTGCATCATTAAATGTAATGTTAGGAGAGTTGTACACAATCATGTGGCCAATCACAAAGAATGGTGCATCAAAGAAAAGGAAGTAATAATGTATTCTAATAAATATATCAAAATAGTTAACATAATAAATGACAAGGTAAAATAAAAATATTACAAAATTTGTTATTGATCCAATCTAATCCCTTAATCATTGGGATCCTTTAATCACAATGCAATAAAATCATGAAAGGAATTATTGACACTGAGATACACTAAGAAAATTGTTGCATTTAACCTTGTGCCTCCAAATCAAGCAACTGGTTAGCATTTGACCTTGTACACGGAGGAGAAGAATAATATTATCCCTGAAGCAAAGGATGTCACCAGCAAAAAAAACATATTAACGATAATATAACACCCCATCGTAACTCAGCCAAGATAATGGACATAAGTGCTTCAAATGCAACCATTCTAAAAACATGGAGGATAATGATAGTTGTGAAATTGGTTTCACCTATGGATGCAATAGATGGCAAACCATGATTATGAGAAAGAAAAGTAACTAGGTGCCTAAGTTGACATACTGCTTGGCAACAAGTATTTCTATACCCATGACAATAAGAGCAGCATAAGCTTTAGGCATGGTGTTTGAAATTTGGTGTATGGTGTTTAATTTGGTGTCATGGTATTAGTTTTGGTGCATGGTATAGGGGTATATATACCCAGCATGACGTAGCCTGTAACTTCCCTGATCTTTTCGTTTACTTGCATTAGAGGTAAGATAGTGAGTTGGATATCCCAAGGTGAGATAGTGAGCTTGGATATCCTATAAGTAATGTGTATCCTACTAATTTGTCTCCTTCAAAACTTTGTTATCAGGCTTTAGGCATAGTGTTTAATTTAGGTTTGCTTTGCATGAAAGGTATATGGTATTTAATTTCGTTTTGCTTTACGCGTATAATGTGTTTGGGTTTCTTCTATTTACTGTAATTTGACATATTGGTCTCCATCTAATTTGATTTGTAGAAACATCTTATGTTCATATGCACCAATGTCTACGCCAATAGTTTCTTTCAAAGTTCTACATTTTTTCTTTCTTATAGATAACGCATATTATTTAAATTTCACGTAGACCATTAAATATTTCACTTTTAAGTCTTAAGTATTTTGAGTCTAAAGCATTTTAAATTATCCATAGTATTGCAAAAATATAGTTAAGTACTTACATTTAACGAGGCAAAGCAACTTAAAAACTCTTATTCTTGTGAAAATCTTGTAAGTATTGGAAATTCTATGCTAAAATCTTAGATAAAAATTAATTCATCATAAATTACATTAAAACACATTTTAAAATCATAATTCTAGTTACTTAATTTACAAAATAATAATATATATCTCTAGTTTTTGAAACTAGAAACATAAATCTTTTAACTTTTTGAGAAAAGGTATGATAACTTAGTTAAAATCTTCCCTGTACCGACACTGAAATCTGACTATTATTTAGGACAGTAAAATAGTTTTTCATCCTAACAACCTATACACTATTACAAAGCTTTGGAAACCTAGATTTTGAAATAACAAGCCCCTTCTTAAGCAACAATATATAAAAACACAATAAATCATAGAGTAAATTACATTGGTACCCCCCTGAGATTTTTTTTAGATTGTACATAACTCCTTATTTTTTTAACGTTTACAATGACTTCCCTTGTAAGAGTACATGGTATAATGTTTTTCAAACAATTAAAGGAGGTTAATGTAATGTATAAGGGATGTTAGTGTAACGTCTATCAAATAAATAAGGGGTTAGTGTAAAAGTAAAAAAAGGTAGGATATCAGATGAAATTTGATAAAATTTTAAGGGTATCAGTGTAATTTATTTTAAAGCATATAGTACACAAAGGTTAGGTTCGTACCCTTACAATAACTTTATTTTCAAATATATTTTTCTCTTTCAATATTCCATGAAAAATGATAATTCATATACTTATAATCAAACCCTTAAAACCTAGTTTTTAAATTGGTACCCTCATTTTTAATGTGATTTTTTTTTAAAACATATTTAGGTAGAAAGTGATTTTCAGTTCTTTGTACATGCCATTTGTTCAAATAGGATTTTGAATTATCAAATGAAATAATTACAAAGTGGATGAGCCCACATTTGAAATACAATTATGTCTAGAAACTTATCTTTATTTTTTACAAATCATTTTTACAAAATTAGTCATCACAAAAATAATAAACAAAGGTCAGGAAAAACAACATTGCACAAGGCCTAACATCAAATAGACTTTTAATGGTCAAATCTTAATGAAATGGAGTGATTCTTGTGTGCATTTTGCAGACAAGGATGTCTACTTTCTAGTCATATAAATAGTTTGAATAAACTATTTTAGTCCCTAAAAGTGAAAGACACTGTCACATTAGTCTCTGAATTAAAGGAAATTAAAAGAAGGTCCTTGGACTGTCAAATAAGTCCCTAAATTTAACTATTTACTATTATTTTAACCCCTAAATATATGTAGTATTTTCACTCTAGTCACTTTTTTTGAATTTTGGACTAATATGATTGTCAATTTGCACTTTTAAGGACTTTTTTCTTTTTAATTTCCTTTAATTTAGGGACTAATGTGATAGCGCCTTTCAGTTTCAGGAACTAAAGTGACCTTTTACCTAAATAGTTTTCACAAATAATGCATATTCAAAGAGTTGTGATGAAAATACTTAAACATGTCACTGTGGAATTCAACGGGACAACAAACTAAAAGCATTCAAGTGTGACCAATTGTCATATAATTCAATGTTTCAATCAATTTTAGCCATTACACACAATAAAACATCAACATAATACAAAATAAAAAGGTAATTGGTAAGCTTTCCTTATCTTAATTGATTTCCACGATAGGGTTTAGCAAGGATGAGTGTGGAATGGTGGAGAGTCACTTCCTTTAGGGCATTTTTCTCCAATAATCAATCATAAGAGCAATGACTCACCCTTTCAAGAAGAAAAAATCAATTATAGAGTAAGAGGGGAGAAATTGTTTAATTATATGAAAGGGGATGAAAGAATAAAAGAACTCATTGATATTATGAAGTGGATGAGCTTGAAAAAGGTCTTCAAGCTTGCTAGAACCTTAGGCATCTTAGGGTTTATAGAGGAGGAAAAGAAAAAATAAAGATTTTGGAGGCTAAAAGAAAGGAAGGGCGCTAACCAAATAGGAAAGGATGCGTAGGTTTTAAGGTCTTAGATATTGGGGTTATGGACCATAGGTTGGATGGACCTTATGTTATTTTGGCGGCTAAATTACTATTTTGGTCCCTTATTTTTTTACGAAATCCTAGTTTGGTCCTTTATCTTTTAAAAAGTTTGTTTTGGTATTTATGTTTTAAAAAAGGCTTAAATTGGTCCTTTCGTTAGTTTAAAATTAACACCATTAATAATTTAAAGATAATGGTGGTTAAAAACCGTCACAAAACATTTTTTTTTCTTTTCTTTTGCTCCATTTTTCATCTTCCCACATCTCTTTCTCACCTTTCTCTACCACTGTATTACCCGCCGTTCACTAGTCCTATATAATCACTAAACCATAATCACATCCTGATTGAACCCCGCTGCAAATCACCACCATGAATTCCTTGCCGGTCTCGCAGCAGCCACCCCATATCATCGTAATTCTCCACACCCAAGCCATACAAAATCGAGAATTTGCGCTGTGAATCACCATGATCGGACTTCCTCCGTCACGCCACCATGAATTAAACCACCATTGCAAGTTCTTCATCGATCTTGCAACAGCCACTTCGATTCATTGTGAGCGTGCATCTGGCGTGCGTGCAGAACCATGGAATCCCTTTAACTTGAACCATCAAAGGCCGCAACCAAGACTCCACTGCAACAAATCAACCCGTTGCGTCAGTGTGGCCATGACATGCGTCACTATTTCTTTCGCGAGCATCGACGCTAGAGCATCCTCTTCTTGCTCGCTATCGCATTGCCATGGCTAGGGACTAAAAAGATCAATTTTAAATTTAAGAGGACCAAAAAAAAATTACCTTAAATTTGAAAGACTAAAAAATATTTAAGCCTTGATTTTTTCAAGATAAATAAAACATATTGGAAAAAAGGCAAAGATATTTTAGTTAAAACTCTACAAAATCCACACAAAAAAATCATATAAATTTATTTAATTAAATTTTCAAGAATTAAACTTAGATTTTCTCCTCTGATTATATTCAACCAAGTTTAAATCTCATATTCAAAAATGCAGGTGTTACAACATGAATATAGGTTGCATAACCAAATATTATGAGGTTGTCATAGCAAGGTGTATTCCCAATCCACATTTCTTTTGGTGTTTTAAAACCAATTGTTGCAGAGGGGCTTTTATTTATCAAATAGCAAGCAGTATGCATTGCTTCTCCCTACAAGTTTTTGGTCAATTTGGCATTAGACATCATACACCTTATCCTATCCTAAATAGTTTTATTCATTTTTTTTGTGAGGCCATTTTGTTGAGGGGTCAACCTTACTGTTTTATGTCTTACTATTCCACTATCTTTGTAGAATTCAACTAACTATTCACCTAGGTATTCAAGACCATTAGCAATTTGTGACACCTTCACTTGGCGACTTATTTGATTCTTTATAAGTAGTGTTATTAAAATTGGACCAGATAGCTCAATTTGACCGATTTAACTAGAAATTGGTCATAACACCGGTCTGGTTGGTTTATTAGATTGGAAATGCATCTAACTTGGTGCCACATAATCAACTGAACACTGAATTGGGACGAAATGGTAAACTAAGTTTGGCCAAATCAATGACTATAACACACATTTTTCAACTAGAACTCACATCGCATGCTCCCCAATTGATTACATTGTCCAATACTATGCTCTTTCTACGTTAATATGTCAAACTTTATTGTACCCATCGCAAAAATGCCTCTAAAGCAAGCTTTAAATACTAGTTGTTATGCAAAGAATGCAGTCATTGGGTGCAAGATTGATTCAGATAACAAGAATGACAGAAAAAAGAATGAAATTGTAAGCAAGATAAACAAAGGACATAAGGTTTATTTTTGTTTAGAGCAAATTTCTCTTACATCCACATTGAGTCACTTTTGTCCTCAAATCACAAATAACACAACAGTCCAAGACTTTCTTGGATGTGAGCTGTGCTCTCTTCACTTGCACTCACAATAAAAAAGATCATGAATCACTCACAACTCACCTAGCCATGACTTATATAACTTGTACAAGAAGTCCTAAGGCAGTCACAAAAATAGTTACATATAACCACCAATGTAACTATCAAACTCTCTAGCTATAACAAAGATCACATACCTTCAAATAAGTATATACTAACAAATTAAGCACAATTGATCATTCACACAAGCTCTACACTTAAACTAACACATACTGGTTCTCTTTCTATCTTATAAATTAAAAGCATAGTCTAATTAAAATATAAATCAAGAAGGTAGCAAACTTGAAAAATCAACTCAACATTGCTATAGCAACGAATGTCACACATATTTTTTTGAATAATCATGTTATAGCTGCAAAGTATTCACACACATTTTACTAGAATAAAATTAATAATCCACTTTTCAACACACATATTCAATATATTTTTTCAAATCATTACTAGATTAATCAATAATCCACTTTTCAACACATTTATTCAAATCATCAATCAAATTTCAAACCAACCTCCCTTAATAAGACGTGTCCGTCTGTCCGAGTCGTAGTATCAATTTAATCAACATAACTTACACAAAATTTCAATTAACATCAAAACATGGGTTCAAAAATGCTGACGAGCGTCTTGGTAATTCTCTGCGGTACGTACGAGATATCTCACACACATACGCTTGTCTTTTCTTATTATTGGCAAGCGAGGCTTTTTGTTGGGTGCCGAAGAGCTGCACCTCCCTCTCACTCAATTATGAACAGCGCGAGAGTGAGGAGTGTGCGTGTGTGAGTTTGTGTCTCCACACGGCGGGAAACAGAATTATTTGGCGAATAACCCTCCCTCCAAACCAAACCAAAACACACCACAGCACACCACCACCACCCTTTCTAATCCTATTCTCTCTTTCTCTCTCTCGAAAACCCTAACTAACATTCTCCGATTTCGCTACCCTCACCCATGGCAGCAGCGTTTCAAGAAGGTGGCGGTGGCGAGAGGACGCGACCATCGACGTGCACACCACGCGCGGCACCCCCATCCGGTACCTCCCACTCGACCACCTCTACTCCGCCACGTCACCCTGCCGCGTCACCGCCAGCGGCTCCTCCAACGTCATGTCCAAGAAGGTCAAGGCTCGCAAGCTCACCCTCACGCATTTCAACCACGCCGATCACCAGCACGCCAAGAAAACGACGTCGTCGTCGCCGCCACCGCATCCCAAGCCCCCTCTCCTCTACGTCTACTCCCGCCGCCGCAAGAGGCACTCCTCCTCCCCGACGTCGTTTTACGATTCGCTCCATAAGAGCGAGGGCGCGGAGACCGAGGCCGAGAAGAGGTTGCTGAAGAAGAGGAAAATCGGGAGCACCGAGTTGGAGAGGTTGGGCGTGGATTTGAACGCCGCGGCGGATGGGCCTCGATTGAGGGAATGTCGAAACCAATTTGGGAATTCCGGTGCTGCTGGGAACGTTAAGTGTGGTTCCTTGGACAATTTGCCCAAAATGTTGCCTGAATCTCGCGCTGTGAAGAAATGGGTCGGGTAATTCGCTTTTGCTCACTATGTGTTTGGTGCATTGGGAGAAAATGTTCCTCGTGGGTCTGTTTTGGATTTTGTGGGTTTTGAGAAAGTATTGCTTGTTTGGACTTGGAAACAGAAGTTCCGAGAATTTGAGCTTTGCTTGAATTTCAGCCTAGGTTTATGATTTCTGTGTGGTAGTAGGGGGGAGAAAATCTTAATTGTTAGATCTCACTTGCGGAAATGGAAAATTCTGTGTGTCTGCTTTTATTTAAGTGTTTATTGTTTCTTTTGAAATGTGGTGTTTGTTTGGACTGAAGGAATTTGAGCTTCGTGAGGTTGACATTTGGTTAATATGTAGGGGAAAGGAAAATGTTTAGTTCTGTGGATAGTGATGTGAGGTTTTGTTTTTCTGGGTTTGTGATTTCTGTATGGTGGGAGGACATCTTACATGGTTGTTGATTGCTCTTACTGCAGGTTAAGTTTTGATAATGCTGATCCCGAGGCATTTGTTGGATTACGATGCAAGGTTATGTTTTGTAACTTTTGTGTTATATGTTCATTCCACTGAGTTTCTTTGTACAATTACAGTTTATGAATGTTGGACGGTTTTTTTCTGCAGGTTTATTGGCCCATGGATTTAAAATCGTACACTGGCTATGTCAGAAGTTATGATAAGGAAACTAAGATACATCATGTATGGCCCTTAATTATTCTAAATTGTTACTTGAATGATATGAATAGCTTTGAACAAAAAATTTGGTGCATCTATGATCTATGTGCATTTGACATTTCCTTCTTTCATTAATAATTATATGCAGGTCAAGTATGATGATGGTGATGAGGAAAATTTAATTCTTTCAAATGAAAATATAAGATTCCATGTTTCCCGCGATGAGATGAAATGCTTAAAATTGAATTTTGCCAAAGTTCGTGACAATAATGTCTCTGATTATGATGTTGAAGAGATGCTTGCACTGGCTGCAAGTTTGGATGATTGTCAAGAATTTGAGCCTGGGGATATCATATGGGCCAAGCTAACAGGTTTGTGCTCAATCTTGTTCTGTTGTTCCATTTGCAAATGGTTGTATGTGGAAACCTTTGTTTGAATTGATGTCCTATTTTCTAGAATTTTATTGCAATATGTCTTTAAATAACTTCTATTATTATTTTTGTTGCATTGATTTCATATGTATATTTTTTGAAAACTAATATGGTAAATTATTAACATATCTGGTATCATCACACTGAAGTAGACTGGTATGCAGTCTATCCCATGGTTCTCAAGTTCGAGCATTAAAGTTGAACTTAATATGGTAAATTATTAACTTGTATCTGTTATCATACTGAAGGAGACTGGTATGCAGTCTATCCTCCTTAATGTCTAAACAAAACTCACACAACATAAAACAAAGCAGAATATAAGAAAGTTTAATCTTACCATTGTTTTATACTTCTTTATATTCACATCCTTCCTGAGTTCCTGTAAACTCTACTTTTGGGAGATCACACTATGTCTACTTCAAATTATCTTATTTGTTTATTACTTGCATTTTCAGTTACTATTAGATCTTGTTGATTTTGTAACATCTATAATGCTTGTTTCTTTTTATTACTTTGCTTATTTTGCAGGCCATGCAATGTGGCCGGCTGTTGTTCTGGATGAATCACTTGCTAGCAACTGTAAGGGTTTAAAGATGTTTTTGGGAGGAAGATCAGTTCCTGTCCAATTTTTTGGCACCCATGACTTTGCAAGGTTTGATATTGTTTTCAGTGTTTAGTGGGAGAGTGTTGTCTTTATACTGTAAGATTCTTTCCTCCTTTTAAGATGTACTTCTCTGTTGTATATTCTTCCTGTTTTCCAGGGTTAGACTGCAACAGGTGAAATCATTTCTCAGTGGACTTCTTACTGATCTACACTCAAAATGCAAGAAACATAGTTTTATTGAAGGTTTAGAAGAGGCAAAAAGGTAATGTTAATTGGTGCCTTGTCTTTTCTCTTCATCTGTTATCATATTTGTTAAACAGAACATCAAAAGTTGTGAACCTTAAAATGTTGCTATTGCAATTTTATTGACAAAATTAGTGCTAATTTGCAGGTTTTGCTGTTTCAGGTTCTTGTAGTTTTTCTTAGGTCCTTAATGGGCTAGAGTGGCTACTATAAAACATTGCATTGTGGAATATGAATAAAATATATATTAAACTGAGGAAGCAAGCTTGATAAACTTCTTTTCCTTTCTAATCACCTTACAATGGCTTTATTTTTCAACTTGTCTAATATTTAAATAGTTTGGTTGATTGGTTGATGACTTGACGTTTACAGTTTTTTGTTGACCTGTGATCTTAGATTCATTCAAATGCACTATATCTTATGTGTGTGCTTTTGTTGCTGAGGGTAATTCTTAAGGCATTGTGTCTCATACTTAGTCTGCTTAATTAAATTAACGAGCTTATTCTTCATTCTCTGTAATGTAGCATTTTTAAAGCTCTCTCTGCATTGATACTCAAAATCAAAGAATTTTCAAATGGTTGCTCAAATTTGTTGGTTTTGCAATTATTTCACTCAAACAGATATTTAAGTGAACAGAAGCTTCCGTTGGAGATGCTAGAGTTGCAGAAAAGATGTACAGCTGATGACTGTAACAATGTAAGCGGAGAGGACGGAGGATGTACAGATTCAGGTGATTCTTTAAATGACAAGGAGACTTTGGTGGCTCTGGAAAACATTGAAACTTTTCCTTATGAAGTAGGAGACCTCCAAATTCTAAGCCTTGGTAATTTTTCTTGTTACCATTATTTTTATCATTTATGTTCCCAAGAATTTCTTCATGTTAACCTTTTTTTACCTGATTGGATCTTTATTTTATTAATCTTGCAACATAGTTATGTTTTCTGATTTCCCTTACTGATTTCCAAGACAACCATCAAAACTTAATCTTTTACTGTGTATTTGTTCTCTTCAACTCTATGTAATCTTCTTTTCATAGGATAGATTGAGTATTTGGAAAGGCTTCCTTGGCTACAATGAATAACTTGGTTATTTTATTGGTAGTGGATAGAAAAGAATGGTTATGGGGAGTCTCATTGAAATCAAACATTGGTTTTTGTCTTATACATATTAGAAGAGGCAAAATCTTGAGGATGCAGTGATTCTTGTCATTATCTTTTTGCATGTCAAAAATAACAAGTTGCTTGAAACAGCATGATCTGAATGCCAAAGAGAAACAGTAAATAAAATTCTATATTCTTATTTCATAACATGTTATGGGGCAAAGAAACACACTTTGATGCAAGCATTCTACTTCAATCAGATACACAAACTTTTGCACTGAACTATCAAAAACTGTCTGATAGTGGGACAAAACTTGCACTTGCAGAGAACCCTCTGCACTAACACAAATACGAGGAGGCTCATGAATCTGCTGCAAGGCATTTTATGTTAAACAGGGTTAAGTACTGGTGTTCAAACAAAAGACTTGACCTTGGAGAAACCTTTTGATACCTGGATATAATTTTGATTCATTGTTATGCATTACGAGACAATTTTAATCTAACAGTCAACCTTGTGATGCCATGTATATTTAAACTGTTAATTTGTTTTTGATCATGAAATGTTTTAGGAACTCCAGTGGTGTGGCACCTTCTTGCTTACTGATAGAGTACAAAGTTTTACACTGACATTGGATCAAATTTAAATTCTTAATAATGTTGCATTCAAGAGTGAACAAGTTGTACTGTACAGTATACTGTGTTTTCAACCAAAATTGACCTTGTTTTCTAATAAGTGCAATGGCTGAAAAATAGTCTCTGGATTTACTGCATGCATATTTTTCTAATTATATATTGGCAAAGAGGGTAACTTCTCTCTTGCTCTGTCCCCTTTTTTGGTGTTACTTCTAGGTTATTGGCATTTTGGCTGTCGCCAAATGGCCATTGTAATCACAGGGATGTTAAACTTCCTCTTTTTTTTTTTTTTTTCAGGAAAAATAGTTGAAGATTCTGCATTTGGGGATGGAAGATTCATCTGGTCTGAAGGGTACACGGCAGTGAGGAAGTTTACTTCAGTTACTGGTAAAATATTTATTATTAATTTATTATTATTGTTGTTATTGTTTGGGGTGTTGACATGTCATTTTCTTTTGATTGATTTTTTGAATGTTTAGTCAAACATGTCATATTCTTCATATTTTCTATCTTAATTCTTGTAATTCTGATTTTATAGTTTTTTTACCTTCTATTTCTGGTTTTTTGTTGTTTAGACCCTAAAGTTTCTGCTCCTTATAAGATGGAGGTGTTGAGAGATCCAGAATCCAAAGTCCGTCCTCTGTTTAGAGTGACAGTTGATGGTGGTGAGCAGGTTGGTTTTCACTATAAGAAATGGTTTTTTTTTTGTTTTATAAGAAATGATTTTGCACCAGTAGACATTTTTTTCTCTGATAATTTGATATTGAATTATCTAATGTTTATACTTCTATATCTTTTTTTTTTGGGGGTAAATATCTCCTATAAGTATCTTGATTTCACCTTCTCTGACATGTCAGTTTTTTTCCCCTTTACTTTTTAAAATTATTTTTGTAATTTTCTGTTTCTGATGACAAGTGTTAAGATCCATGGTGGCATACTGTTTGCCCCTTTAATAGCTGTATGTTTGTTAGTTGTTAAATTACTTACCAAACCTCTCTTACTTTTTGACGTTGGTTTCCCCTTGTCTTGCAAAAGATAGTAAGATACTAGAAAAGAATCACTCATACCAATGACTTGTGTTAATCATGTTATTAATGTTTGGTTGCAGTTCAACGGTTATACACCATCTGCTTGCTGGAGTGAGGTATACAAAAGGATAAAGAAAATGGAAAAGGATGCTTCTGAAGGGACTGTTGCTGAAGGTGGGGTAGAAAAGGGCTACGAATCTGGGTCTGATATGTTCGGTTTCTCCAATCCTAAAGTAGTTAAACTTATACAGGTATGTTCTTTAATTATAAGTTAATTTTTTGTTCTGATCTGGAACATAAAGTCAATAATTTGGAAATTAATGAAATTAACCTGAAAATGTTGTAATTTATTCCACGGAAAACATAGTGAGCTGAAGAGTGTTTGGTTTTTGAATAGAGCTCAATGGTTGGTTTTTGTTGTACCAAGTTGACACTTTTGCAGGCATTGCCAATCTACTTACGTGCTTCCCTTCTCTCTACTATTCTGTTTCTTTTTTGCTTGTTATCGGCTGCGTATGATCATTTCTTAGCTTCATCTCTCTTGTTTATGCTATATTCAAGTTCTTGAGCCAACCAAGTGTTTTTGCTATAATACATGTACTTTTCAAGTTGCGTACCTGATGCTTAATTTTTACTGAAAGAAGTGTTGTTATTTCCAGGCATTGTCTAAATCCAAACTCTCTTTGAAGAACTCAATTTGCAAGTTAGGTTCCAGAAGATATAATAACTTGCCTCTTGGTTATAGACAAGTTCATATTAACTGGTTTGACCTTGATAAGTGCAATGTGTGCCACATGGATGAGGTACAGAGTTTTGTTTTCCTCTTCTTCAGTCCTCTAGAGCTCCTGCTTGCTGCTTGTTGTTTTATATACTTGCATGCTCTTTTAGTTGCAATTTGTATTTCTTATTTCTCCATTCTCCTGTGGTTTAAATTCATTCTAAGGAAATAGAAATGTTGTTACCTTTCTTGCTTGTTTGCTTATAATTTTACTCCATGTTTTGCTTGCTAAGCGGGAGTTACTTATGTTGTAGGAATATGAGAACAATCTGTTTCTGCAGTGTGACAAATGCAGAATGATGGTATGGCCTGTAAAATTTTTAAGCAATCCCCCCCAATGTGATGCTGCTTAATTAATCATTAAAGCTCTACTACTTTATCCATTTATTGATATTGAACTGTGAATTGTAATGTTCACTTAGGTCCATGCTAGATGCTATGGAGAACTGGAACCTGTTAATGGGGTGCTATGGTTATGCAACTTATGTCGTTTGGGTGCTCCTCCTCCACCTTGCTGTTTATGTCCACTCATAGGTATGCTGAAATCTTTTAATATTTATGCTGTGTTAAAATTAAAATTATATGTCTTTGGGTATTTAATGGAGTTTCTTCTAGGTGGTGCAATGAAGCCTACTACAGATGGCCATTGGGCTCATTTGGCTTGTGCCATGTGGATACCTGGTTTGTTTGTGTATGACTTTTTTTACTCTTTTTAACTCCTTAGTTTGGTTATGTTTACTAAGTGTTAAAATTTTTGCCAGAAACTTGCTTAGCTGATGTCAAGAGAATGGAGCCTATTGATGGTTTGAGTAGAATCAGTAAGGTAGGCTTTCATTATTAACTATTATTTGTATTTTCTTTTGTTTTGCTTTTGTGTTTCTAAGTTTTTTTTTTTGCTTATGAACCTTTTGGTTAGTTTTTCTTTTTCACCAAATTGCTTGTGTCAATGATTTCGTCTTGAGTTCTAAATCAGTACGAACTGCTTTTCCATTTGCTTTTCTTTTAATTCTGTATCTGAACAGGACCGCTGGAAGTTGTTATGCAGCATATGCGGTGTATCTTATGGTGCCTGCATCCAAGTAAGTCATCTGAGTTTTAAATTAAAGAGTAGTTTAAGCTGGCCTTTTCTTGGTCAATTAGGAAGGTAATTCTTGACGGCTTGAGCACCAAAGCTCCATTACCTAAACCGCAGCAAACAACAACCTTAGGCCTAAAGTGACAATCAAAACATACATGAATTTCACTGTCTTTTTTTGAAAAGATTGTGTGTATGTATATGTAGGGAGCATATCAGGTGAGAGCTTGAGAGGAGCTACTCTTGACCATACAAATAGATAAGAATGGTCAAGATTATACTTCAAGTAAAACCAATCTTCAACATCAATGTTTGATTGTACGGTTCAATATCAGTTCGTCTTACTCTCACTTGATGTATGCCATGTGTGTGTGTGTTTATGTTTGTATGAATGTATAACACATAATTCATGTGGCTTAGATAGTATTTGTTATTTTAAGCAATTTCTTTTTTCTTTTTTAAATTTTAATTTCATTTTTTTTTCAAATGTCAATTCTGCAGTGTTCAAATAGTTCTTGTCGAGTAGCATATCATCCACTCTGTGCACGTGCTGCTGGTCTCTGTGTTGAGGTATTTCTCTCTCTCTCTTTCTTTCTTTTTCCAATGCATGTTTTTTAAGTTATTTTGTTTTAACCTCGAGTGAGTTGGTTTGATACAATTATTAGCCAAAAAAATATATTTTCATTGTCCATTTATTTATTTTTATAATTTTATGATTTATAGCTTGAGAATGAGGACAGGCTCTATCTACTTTCTGTTGATGATGATGAAGATCAGTGCATACGCTTACTTTCATTCTGCAAGAAACACAGGCAGCCATCTAATGAACATTCTGTTGCTGATGAACGTATAGTTCGAGTTGCTGGTCAATGTTCAGACTATGAGCCCCCACCCAATCTGTCTGGTTGTGCTCGAAGTGGTATGGTATTGGACACTTTTACTAAAACAAATTGACACTTTCATATTGTTTGCTTCCTTAACCTCCAGCAACCAAGAAAAAATGCAAATCATGTTTGGTGACCTTTAATTAATTTGCTGTTGCAATGTCGCTCACTTCATTCACTTGTTACTTTGCTATTTTATATACATTTTTGTTCATGTTCAACATTTTGGAGCATACAATCTTTGGCTCAGTTCCAGTTATTCCCTATTTAGCATAAACTGAATTGATTTGCAAATCATAGACTTTGATTCATACCAGACTAATGGCAAGGATACTCAAATCACATTGCTTGAAATTGGTTTTCTTTTACAATTAACTGTTTATTAAACAGTGTTTTAAGCACCATCTGGAAAGGGAAATAGTAGTGTACTAGGAGCAGGGTGGTAGAGTAGCTGAGCTGATGTGTAAAAATGTCCTATGAATGGTGTTTTTTTAAAGATCAATGCCAAGCCACCCATTTATTGTATCTGGCAATATCTGCCAATGAATACGGGCAACCTCAAAATCAATCTTTTCTCAGTTCATAGAATGGGTTATTTTGCACTGATACAAAGAATGCTCTTGTATTTTTTGTTAAAGTTCTTAGTTGTTCAAGTTGTTTTGCTGTGTTTTGGGTTGATTTAGGTGTGAATTATATCATTTGGTTAAGGATGCTTTTTGCATTAATACTTCCAAGGCTCAACTAGAGGCCATGAAGATACATATATAAGATTAAAGGATGTGTGTGTATCATGTGTGTTAATAATGAAGTTGAAGCTTGGTTGAAAGGGTGTGGACCACTATTATATATTGCTTGGGCGATGGAGGTTGGATTGGGTGATGGGTACATAAGATGGGTCACCTTTTCCTTTTGATGAGTTTTGCACTTTATATCTGTCACGGGAAAGATTTTGCTGGATGTTCTCATCTCTGCATTTTAGCTCTCTTATTGGTCAAAGGATATGCACTTCTTATTCTGTCTAGCTGGCCCTCCCTCTTACAGTTTTTATAAATTATTCAACTTTTATTTTAAAGATAAATTCATTAAATAAGGTCTGTCTTTATTCTTGGGCAGAGCCATATGATTACTTTGGCAGGAGAGGTCGAAAAGAACCTGAAGCACTTGCAGCTGCATCATTGAAACGTTTATTTGTGGAGAATCAACCTTACTTAGTAGGTGGATACTGCCAGCATGGATCGTTAAATAACCTAGAGCCTTCTGGCAGAGGAGTCTGCTCTAAATTCTTTTGTAGCCAGCAAAGGCTGAGAACCTCTCTGATTGACACTTCAAACAGCATACTTTCTATTGCTGAAAAATATAAGTACATGAGGGAAACCTTTCGGAAACGGCTGGCATTTGGTAGGAATAATTCTGTTTAATATTTTTTAAAAATGGTGGGGGAGAGGGCAATTGTGTATTTGTTTTGGAAAGTTGACTATTACTGACATTAGGGTTGTAATTTGAGATTTAACTATGGAGTGATCCTGTCTTACCATTAAATATTTGATTTTTCTTAATTTAAGGGAAATCAAGAATTCATGGATTTGGCATCTTTGCAAAGCATCCATATAAAGGTGGAGACATGGTAAAGAGAATATTTTCCATTTGAATGAGCCTCCTTTGTTAGAGCATTTCAACTTTTAAGGATGGACATATTGATTTTATTTATTCAGGTGATTGAATACACTGGTGAACTTGTTCGACCCCCTATAGCTGACCGGAGAGAGCACTTCATATACAATTCGTTGGTGGTGAGTGTTTTTAATTATCAAATGTGCTTGTATAGATGTCTGAGAGCTAATTTGTTTGGAAATGATGTGACTTATATCAGCTAGTAAAATTCAATGATATTCTTAAATTCTTTAATGCTGGCCTTTTTTATTTCTTTTTTCACCTGTCCAAGGGGTGCTCGTATTTCAAATAAATGCTTGTGATGGAAGGAAACATGATTTTGATAGCTATAAAATATTGAACTAAGAGACAACAGATCATGGAACCTTTGATTATCAACATGAACAAGAATGTTTTCAACTATTGCACCTTCTGTAATGAACTAGATAGTATTAGTACTGCAACTTCTGGAGTGTTAAGTTGGTGCTTATGATGTAGTAACTTGTGTCTCTTTCCCTTATGCAGGGTGCTGGAACATATATGTTTCGGATTGATGATGAACGAGTCATTGATGCTACTAGAGCTGGAAGCATTGCTCATTTAATTAATCATTCTTGTGCAGTACGTCTTTTAACACTTAATTTTTACATTTTCCATTAATCCATTTATTGATTGTTAAACATTGTTATTTCAATTAGCCTTCTTAATTTGATGTAAAAGATTCACTTGATAGTGTTTTAATGTACAGTTTTTAGCTTATTATTTGAAGACTGGAGCCTGGGGGATTTCTAATTTTTAATATTGGGGATTGTATGCTTGAGAATACTAAGTCCTGTTATAGTGTATTGGCAGATTTGTATTGTTAAATGACTTTTGGTAAGATGGATTGCATTGGTTGTAGAACAGTTTGATAAGGACCTATAAGGCCTTAACTATACATAGGTGCCCCGTCACATGAAAGTATATTATAGCTTTGGATAATACTGGTATGCACTTGTTTTGATGTTACAACCAACATTCTACTGTTGACCATAGTAGTCTATTGTGTGCGATAGCGCTGCTCTAGCAATGTCACATTGGGGCCCCCTGTCATTACTGTGTGTTGTGTTGCTCAGCAGTTTTGTGTAGCAGTGCGAGTCACTGCCACTTTTGTTTGAAATTGTGGCCATCTAGGCCCCTATTCTGTCCACAAGTGAAAATCTCTCTTCTGGCCCTGGAATGGTGTCGTTTGGTGCTGTTTATGGGGAAAATTAAGAATGTAAACAAGTCGAGCTAAAAGCCAAACACTTAAAATTTAGGCTTGGCTTGTGGAAAAAATAAAGTTTGAGCTTGGCTTGTATAGCTCAGTTATAACATAATTATTTTTGCTTTCATGAAAATTCCTGACTTGTACACAATGTTGCTCTGTTTTATCCTTTGTTCTTTCTCCTCTCTCAAAAGTCTGAATTGGGTCTTTTGTTTGCTGTTCTGTGCTCTCCAGTTCTTCTAAGCTCTACCCTTTAATTTTTTATTTTTTCTAGTTGGGTATGGTCTTCCCATTCATCAACTTTAATGGCTTCATCCATCCATTATGAATGTCTTTAATTTTTTTTTTATTAAATTTTTCAACATATATATATGTGTGTGGCATAATTTATGTAATGTATACCTCAACTTCAAAATACCAGTCATCTTGCTACCCACTATAGCATTTTTGGGATCAGCTGGTCTGTGCTGCTATATGGAATTGACTAGACTACTATGCTGTTGACATTAGTTTGGAAATACTGCAATTTGACTTGTTTATTTACTGAAGGACCAATACAGCCTTATTTTGATTGCTGAAGAAAAAAATGATTACTATATAATTTTCATTTGTATGCAGCCAAATTGCTATTCAAGAGTTATAAGTGTTAATGGCGATGAGCATATTATAATATTTGCAAAGAGGGACATTAAACAGTGGGAAGAGCTTACATATGATTACAGGTTTCCCTCTTCTCCAAATGAGTATTGATACAAAAAACCCATACAAAAGTCAATTTTGTATTGGTTTTAGCTGTGTGTAGCATTACACTTTCCAAATATATTGTAATTCTTTTTAATTTAATATTGTGCTGACTTTAATTCATGTGACAGATTTTTCTCGATTGATGAACGGCTTGCTTGTTACTGTGGCTTCCCAAAGTGTCGAGGTATAGTAAATGATACTGAGGCAGAGGAACGAGCTGCTACCCTATATGCACCACGAAGTGAATTAATAGATTGGATAGGAGAATGAGGTAAGCGACTGTGATCTTTCTTGTCTGACAGTCTATTGACATGGATTATTAGGGTGTGGCTCCACAAGTTTGCTTCACCCTTTGTTTGGGGATTTTTTTTGGTCAAAAGCTCTCTTGGTGGTCTGCGATTTAAGCAATTGAGGTAGAGGGAGTAGTTGTTGTTGTTATTATGAAAATTTAAAGATAGTGTGGTTCTTTAGGAAGCATGGTTCACTTTTTATTCATAGCCAAACTTTGAGAAAGCTTGCTAAATCTAATTTTGATGAACATTTTAGTTATCTAGTGTGGCTTGTTTTTGGTGTTGTTACTCTACACAACCTTTTTTTGTCACCTATTTGGTATTGACTTCTTGGTAATGGTTTCTTGTGAGGTTTTCCTTTTCCTTTTGGCTTTGGATATTTTTTATGTTTTCTCTTATCTTTTTTCTGTTTTGAGGATACAATGTCTCTTTTCTGTACTTTTATACTTTATTGTCAATATGTGTATCTTATTTCTATTTTAAATAATTGACCTGATTTGAACAAGTTGACTCCCAAATATCCTGGTATTTAACATGGATTTGAGTCTTCGTTGACACTTGGCAGTGGTAGGAGAATTAGAATATGCCTGTGTCTCTGTCATGCTTGATTGTATACTAGACTAGACTAGATACAGTTGTTCTACATGTAAACTTGTTGCACCAAGGGTTGTCAATACCACGCCATAGTGGTGTGTAGCGGCCCCTGGTCGCTATATGCACTGCCATAGTGTCACACTTCACTGTAGTGGCCAAAATAGCAGCATTTTGCGGCACTATAGTGCTGCTATGTTGATGGTGTCCAAAATCCTGAGAATGGCCTCCAATATTAATATTAATGGGGCATTTTATGGAGGTAATTGTGGGTAAAAATGGTTTTCAACTTATAGGAAATCCTTTCAAAGTTCATAACTTTCATGCCTCACTTGTCTCCCCTCCTACGTTGTGACTTCTGCACGACCCGTGTGATCCTCTGGAGACCACTGTGTGTCCCTTTGGTGACACTCTGGCAACCCATCTAGCGACTTTTTTACTTCTCTTGTTCTCGTTCTCAGTTCCGCGCCGCCGCCACCCCCCCCCCCAGTTTTCCCTTGTAATCTTGCTCTTTTATTCTCATCAATCTGTGTTTTGTCTATACTGATTTTTCCCCCCAATTTTTCTTGTTCTTTGTTTCATCTGTCTATATTCTCTGTTTATTGCCTCTCTAGTCTAAGTTTGAGGTCTTTTTTTTGGTCATCTATCTCCCATAGACCCAAACTCATTCACTCTTATTTTTTTGTCTCTTTGGTTAGTCATGGTATCCTTTGTTACTATTTACTTGTATGCTTGCTTAAGTGCCAAGACCTATAATTTTTTATTGTTGATTATGAACATGTCAAGATTTATGAGTTTTTTTTTTTAAAATTTTTGAGCATTTATATGTATTTAGTATGAATTCTATAAATTGCAATGTTTGCAATGTTCTTAAAACCGAATTGGTGATTGAACTGGTGAAATCATTGATTCAAGGTTCAATAGTTTAATCATGATTAAACCAGTATTAATTAAATTTATATTTTTAATATTATATAATATTCTAAGTAATAAGATAATATAAAATTAATAATATTTGACAATAATTTATACTTATGTAAAATATTTAAATATGTTTTTATTTATCTTAAAAATGTTTATATTAAATTTAAAAAACAATAAAAAAAGATTAAAAATAAAAATTGAAAAATAGTGGTTCATATTGGTTTTTTGCACTGGTTTTGGACTGTTTTGACCGATTCTCTCCGGTTTTGAGATGCTTTGGATTTTTGGAGTTAACGGACCGGTCACCAGACCAGTTCCTTGATTGAACCAGCCAATCCAGTTTGGTTTTTAAAACAATGATAAATTGTATAAAAAATTTCAAAATAGCGGTCATCCTACTATGCGCTATATCACTATAGGGTTTTTGGAGTCAGCCGCTTCGAGCCACTATCTAGGATTGATAACCATGGTTGCACCACATTAGCTCTTCTTTGGAGTAACTTGCACATGCTCACGCATGTTTACATCATACATGATTTATAGGTGGCAGGGTTTTGTTTCCTATTGTTCTTAATTGTAATATAGATAGGATAGAATTTTCAGGTTTCATTGTTTTCTTGTATTTCATGGGAGTGTTAGCACTTGGCAGGGATGTTTTAAAAACCAGATTTATTATTGAACCAGTGTAGACAATAACTAGTTCATAGTTTATTGGTTTAACTATAGTTGAACTAAATTGATAGTAATTAAATACTTGTTTTTCAATATTATATATAATATATTAAGTCAAAAAACATAAATCTTGAGAAATGAAGATAGATAAAATTTTGAATTTGCATAGAAAGATCACAATAATGTACGATACATTAATAATAAAAGACTAAATAAGATCAATTAATATGTGTCTTTATTTGTCTCAACAATTTTTTTTAAATCTAATTAAAAATATAAGAAATTATGGTACTTGCCAAAGCAAAATGTGGAAGAATAAAGTAACTAGCAAGATCGTCAATCTATCATGGCAACGGATCCCTGGAACCTTAAGTTGTTTTTTTTCCCGAGTTTTGGCACAGCGGGTCATATCTTTTTTATCTCTGGTTGTATTTCTGAGGTTTCTCTGTATTGCGGAATTCTCATTTTAGAGTCAAAACGTCACATTTCATTGAATGCGGTGATTAAATTGGTTCTGCCTCGTTTTCAAATTCACTAGTTTGCTACTTTTGCAATTCATTATTTGGCCATACTTCTTTTTATTGATTTTATTTTGTTTTTGCAGATTTTTAACTCTAATATTATGCATGTAAGTTCCTTCTGAAGATGAATTGTTTGTCCAACAACTTCTGTCATGGATTCTACCATTTCCCTGAAAGGACAGTGTTGTACATAGCACATCTGATTCTTCCCATTGTTTCGTCATAACCCCAACTGAGCGGTTTATGTTGGCTCGAGGCGGTTTCCATTGGTGTTCTGGTTATAATGATTGGAAAGATGTCACCGGACTTTCTACATATGTTTCATTTGAAATTCATTGCCACAATTAAGGCCCGTTTAACTTCAACCAACTTGCTGAGATATTGTAACTTGTCATTGGATAGGTACAGTTGTAATTACATCAAACCTTCATAAAAATGAAAAGAAATTGAGAATTCGAATGGAAGTACTTGCCGATTGTGTCATTGCATCCAGAGTTTAGGTATGACAAATTTACATATATAACTAGCTTGAGTTGATCATTATAAAAGTCAGTACCATGCAAACGAAAAAAGTCAATAGTTTTGAGTCATAAAATGACCCCAAACAGTACCAAAGTGCCTATATATTTTATATATTTATTATTTTTATATGTTTTGGGATTGATGAATCATATTCAACCTTTTTTAGTCTAATGACGTACAATAAGTAGATTAATGATTCATGTTAAAAGTTTTTGGATTTGGGTTTCCTTGGTTGACATTTGGTTTTATAAAATAAGTTGAATGAATACCTTTATTTCATGGAAGCCTATATTTTGTGGTTTCTTATGAGTTTAGAACTTATGTTTATTTATTATAAGAGTTTAATGAATATCTATTGTCAGTGTAAATAGTTTTATATTATTAATTAATCAGAAATTATCGTTGGTATGACTTTGAAGATAGTTAGTGGAAAAGTCAACAAACTTATTGTACATGGTAATTTGTGATTGAATTACAGTGTAAAATTATTTTGTACTAGTGCATAGTCTATTTTCTCGTATTATAAAGAGTTTAATGGTTATGTATTGATATGTAAAATAGTTTTACACTGTCAATTAATCAAAAATAATTATTGTTATGATTATTATTGTGAAAGTTAATAAATTTATTATATATGGTAATTTGTGATTGATTACAATATAAAATTATATTAGAGTCAGTGCATAGCTTATTTTTTTCTATTATAAACTGGGACTTGGACTTATTTGGTAATTGTTAGGTTATGATGTAAGGTTAATTCACCACTCGTGATGATACATATTTTTTTCTTGATTTCGTGATGATAGATTCACTTCTATTGATACTCTGATGGCATTTTACACCATCTGCATTTGTTAATTGAAGAGTGGAAGCTAGATTCAGTAGATCTTGTTCATATGCACTTGTGTGCTTGAAAGAGCAAGATCGATTTATAAAATTGCTTCAAGAGAGGTATGTACTCCTGGAAATGATCTTGATTTGACATGTTTTAGACTCTAGTATAATGAAATGTTGGTTTATGAATTCTTGCAACCTATACCTCGACAATTAAGTGATACTTTGTTAGAATTCGTCAATAAATATCACTGATTTGATTTTGCTATTGTAAATTTCTAATTTTATAGGTTAGAATGTAAATTTCCTGTAAATTAGAAAACCAGTCTTTGTAACATAGATATTGTGCTAGGTATTTGTGATTTCCTTTCTTGTAATAATATGCCATTTATAGCATGCTATTTCTCGTTCCCTGCGAGAGGAATTGTACTATACAACTATTTTATTTATTTTGTTATTTTTATTTTATTTTATTTTATTTTTTTGCTTTTCCAGCCCTAATATTTGCAAGCATGTCTGTCAAGTCTCAATACGGTGGCTTGTCTAGCATTGACGACTTCCATTCAGAACCAATGTCATCCTAGAACGAGTTTCGAGCCAAAGATGGCCTTGGGTGACTCCCAATTCTATGTTTTTATATTATTTTTGTCAAAAATATATCTCTTGGAAACTAATTTTTGGAACTTATATTTAAAAATTTGTAAACTTCCAGAAATTAGTTTCTAGAATGAAATAAATTTGAGACCCACAATTGATTACGTATTTAAAAAATAATGTATTATGCACAGAACCACCAAATAATAGAACTCATATAGCAAGACAATTTCAATCAATGTACATGATTGAACAAGCAGAAAAACTAAGAGTGAAGCATAGATGCATAAATTATCTAATAATTTTTTTGCATTGCTTATATATATATATTAATGCTGTCTTTATAAATCTAATATGAGCTACATGCTTTGAACCCCATTTCCCCCCAAAACATATGGTCTATTTAGGATAGTGGAAAGAAAGTGAGAAAAGTTTAAAATTTGAATTGAAGAGAAAGTGGAGAAAATAAAATTTGAGATTTTGTTTCTAAAAGACAACTTTTTCTTTCTTTCTTTTTTACTTTTTCTCCAACCCAAAAAAAAAATAATACATCTGTATTTTTCTTTCTTCTCTATTTTCATTCTTCCCTACAAAACAGTGGTCAAGCCTACAACGTGGAGATAATAGACTCCAAACATATAACAAAGTAACTTGTTATTGGCACTCCTCCAAAATTCTCTTTTCACTCCCCTTCCATTTGAAAATACCATTTTATCCCAACTTTTAAACTCCCCTTTTAACCCACTTCTCACTCCCCTCTCTTATGGTATGTTTAGTTGAAAAGAAAGAAAATAGAGAGGAAAGAAAACATGGATAACGAAGTATTTTCTTTTGTTTGGTTAGGAAAAAAGTGAAAGGAAAAAAAAAGAAAAAATTAACTTTTAGAAACAAAAATTTAAACTTTTCCTTCTTTTTACATTCCATTCAATTCAAATTTTAAATTTTTTTCTCCTTCCACCCAACCAAACAGGCCATTAGTCTTCTCTCATACCTCCCTGACACAATCATTCTGACAACTCCTCGCACACGAACCAACAATCCAATTCCAACCTGCATGCATGTGTATCTATCTCATTCACTCTCTTTAATCCCTTCCAGCCCCACCTATTAAAAGATTAAATTACAATGTTTTAATGTGCTATCAACATTTTGTTAATTGTGTCTAACACATAATTTGTGTTCGTACAAGATTTTCTCCTTATAAATGGATAACATTAGTCTGTCACTTCACTCATTCTCATCCTCCATCTGTGCAAGATTTACTATCGAATACATTCTTTCTCTCTCTCTCTTTCTCTCTGCACCTTGAGAAATGAGTATATTAGAGAGACTAAAAATACATTTAAGCCTTAATTTTTAATTTGCTCTTTATCATTTATGGTATTGAATCAAACATAGCAAGGATATTAATCCTTAAAATTACGGACACTGGTTTGGTAAAACTCTTCTCAACGTAACAACTACAAAACTTAAACTGTCGACGTTGCAAATAAAATTTATTTAAGGTCGCATTTCACCTTCACCACAACTAACTTTTAGAGCAATTAGACTAAAAAAGTTCTCTTATAAATGATGTATTTAAAAATCTTAATGTATTAAAAATTTGAAAGGCATTTTTTCACACAATTTTTTTTTCTGTAATTTGTAAATATTTTTATCCTCATCCATGCAATCTTGCAATTTCTTATAATTTCGTAATTTAAGGATTAATTTCCTTGCTATATTTGATTCATTTGTCAATACAAAAGAATTTTATAACATCATTTGATGAGACGGTAACATATATTCTATGAAACTCACGAATAGGCAAGTGCTGAAGTTGGTGAAGGGTATCACAAATTGGATCGTGACGATGCTTGTCGAGTTTTGTTGCCCCACGAAGGTGCGTATCGATCCAGACTGCAACTAAGTCGAGTTGTGATTGGGCTTTATTGGGCTGCGGAGTAAAGGGGGCCTAGCTAGGTTGGAAGTGAGTCGTAGCCCAGTCTAGAACAGCACTGATATTAAATTCATTAAGTGACACGACGATGCATACTCCAATAACAAAATAAATTTACATTAGCAGGACATTCAAATTTAAGAGAAATTCATAATTTAGTACAAGTAAGAGTGTTGCCTTAGACATTGAAATCATTATTTATCTAAAATAATTTTAGACGTATTTGCATTTCTATTATGGTATTATCGACAAGTTGTCAAATAGTAATTTGAGGCTCTATATATAATTGAAGGTTCCTTCTCTCAAATTAAATTCTTCTTTTTACACCACACTACTTAATATCATATCAGTTATATATGTACTATTTTCTTTAATTTTAACTAACATTTTTTATTATTACGGTTTTGAACTATCATATTTAATATTTGAAATCTCTATGTCAGTGTAACCTTATTCACGATGCTAACTATATATAATAATCATGATCATATAAAAAATAAACTTTAATGACGTATAAAGTAGAAGTAAGATAATGATAATTCACATATAGATGATGGCATGGAAGATATGAGATATGGAGTAATGTAGTAGTATAAGAGAATGTTCTCAGGGTATGTAGCAGTAGGAATAAGGAAAGAAAAAAGGGACATTGGCTAAAACTGACTAAAAGGAAGCAGAAAGAGGTTTGTTTCAAACTAAATCAAGCATTAACTGAGACATTGCCAATTTGAACAACCATACACAGATTCAAATTCAAACTCCAAATATGAAAGCCAATATTCAATTAATCACAGGTAGTAGTCTCTACTCAGTGAGGTAGACATTGAAATGCAGGATGGTGTCGACGCCGTCAGTGGTGTGCTGGTCCTCCTTGAGAAGGGTCTCAAGTGCGGCATACCCTCTAGCATACTCGTACTTCCCAGTCCCACCAATCACTGCTATCTGAGATTCTGGCGAAGCTGTCCTATGAACCCCAAAGAGACTTATACTGTCCTCCACCGCATCATGATGTTGTTGATCACCACCATGCACCAACACTGTGAGCAAGATGGTCTGGCTAGAACCGTCCAACGAGCTTGCCATGTAGAACCCTTGTGCCCTTCCAACCACAGCAGAACCCAGCTCGTGCCCTTCTGTCAGCTGGTCATCAATCGCTGTCACCGACCCAAACATGAGCTTCTGGATGGTAAACCCTTCAGGGAGGTTACCTGCCGAAACAAATGGCTGGGTGTTGCTGCCGGTGACTGTGTTGCTGGTGCCACTGTTCTTGAAGACCGGGGAGGACTGTGCACCACTGAGGCCTACAAGGTTTGGGAGATTGTTGCTGGTGATGATGCCGTTGAGCTTGGGGTTGACCAGTGGGATTCCTCCACTGATTGGGAAGAGGTTGTTGTTGAGCTTGGAGAATGGTAGGCCAGTGACATCAGTGTTTGCCACTATTCCCGCCACCACTCTTGCTGATGGATGTGACCCTCCAAGGATGTCATGCATGAAGAAAGAGAATGATGGCTCTTTTGCCACTGGCTTTGTTGGTACTGTCACTGGTGTTACATCAGGGATAGCTGGACTGGACTGGGACCTGGGACTGGTGGGGTTTCCTCAGGGGTAGGACGTTGCCACTGGGGTGATGTTAATGTCCTCAGCTGCTGGTGCCTCTGTTTCTGGAACTGGTGGGTCTGCATTGTCTTCTTCATCTCCAGAGTCTTCTGTAGAAGGGTTGATGGTGGTGGCTGCAGGTGTTTGGCCAATTGGCAAAGTGGTGGTAGGGCCTACTTGTGATGTGGTGGTGGCTACAGGTGTTTGGCCAATTGGCAAAGTGGTGGCAGGACCTATTTGTGGTGTTGTGGTGACTGGACCTGTTGGGAGTGAAGGATTGGTAGCTCCTAGTGCTGGTAGATTGCCTATGACTTGGGGTTGGGGATCCACTTCATCTAGGATCCTTGCAGAGTTGGCAATCAAAAAGGTTGTGGCTAGCAATAAGAGGCATAGGGTAGCCATGCAGGCGTTACCATTGTGAAGGAAAACGTTGGCCATTTTACACACAAGAACTTATAGTACTTCAGTGGGGTTGAGTTTTACTAGGATTTGAGAGGAAGATTTCGTTGTTGATGAAGCTGATTTGGGGCTGTGTTATATATACACGCATGTACAACTGGAGGGTATGTATTTAATCTTCGAGTGGAGCGGATAGAATATTTGGTAAACGAAAATGAGGAAGGAAAAACTATAATGTAGTGGTTGGATGTTGGTCTGTTACGGGGTGTTTTGGTTAAAACAACTCCTCATCAATTAGTATTGGTATTTGTTGCTAACAGAACTACATGATTAAAATCACAGTACTGCTTAATGATGTGATAAACAATTGGATGATCGTGTAAAGCTAAGTATATAAAAGTGATATTTGGAGCGGGGGATAGCCTGTGTTTAGTATGGCCAAGATTCCAGTAGCGATTTTGTCATGTAACACATCATTGGCAGGGGATACCATTAGATTGGAATTTCCCAAAGAAAGGAAGTTACCAAAAGTTAGATGCGTTTAATTTACAAAGCTCACTAACATTAAAACTTGGTTTCCGGTGGAATTGTTTAACGCAAGGTATCCAAACATAGCATAAAAGATCTTTTCAGGTGCAACTGTTATTCCTTAAAGCCATGGAACTCGAGTGATTTTTTCTCAGGGTTTATAGGAATAAATCGGACAATAGGAGGTGATTCTCCTTCTTTCCAACCAACACCAGTGAAAATGAGGTACAAGGTTAAATTGAAATTTTCGTCCTTATATTTAACTATTTTTTCGATTTTTTATATGAAGAATTATATTTATATTTTTTATATAAAAAATGTTTATAAATTAGTCTCCAAAATTATAAGGATATGGAGTTTCTTTTTCATGTAAAGAATATATATATATACATAGATTTGCTAACATACATACACTTGTTTTTCAGTTGCAGTACGTTAGTAAGCTACTGTTAACTGTACATACACTTGTTTTTTAGTTAGAGTATGTTAGTAAGCTATACCCTAGTGTATGTTAAGATATATTATAATTATAACTTGTTAACGTATTCCAACTAAAAAACAAGTATGTGTACGTTATGGGTCAGGATCTGTTGATACCAAGTGTCAAAGTTAGTCAAATTACACATTCAATAACTTTTTGTAGAATGCAAATTTAACTAATCCAACCATGTAAATTTCAAATTCTTATAAATTAGATTAAGTATACAAAATTTCATATAGTTCCAAAATTATTTAACAGATCATTTCATCACTTTATTTTAACGTACAATTTGATATTAAAATATATGTAAATATTCAATATTAGATAGCATATCTAACAAAGTCCAAATAATGTGAAATTTGATATACATGTTCATAAAGATAATATCATATAATTCAACGGTTGGATTAGTTAAATTTGTATTCAACAAAAAGTTATTGAAGGTGTAATTTGATTAGCTTTGATACTTGGTGTCAACGGATCTGACCCTATATATATTGTGAATACCCAATTTTATCTGGGTAGTCCATGCAACAAAAATAAATAATATAAATAATAGTAATAATACAAATTTTTAGTTAAATAAAGTCCTTTGTCTTATGCTTATTGGGCTAGAATTGCATTAGGCCCATAATTAATTAAAAAGGAAAGGATTAAAGAAAAGGTTCCAAAACTAAAAAATATAATAAAGTGAATAGAAATAAAATGTTTAGATCAGAGACAAAAAATAATAATAAATAAAAAGAGAAAAATAAGGAAAGAGCAAATAATTCTTTTAGACCTAATAAAATGAGTATAAGAGTTTCTTTCTAGGGTTTTGGCAGAATTAAAAGCCTATTTAGTAGGATAAAAAAAAAAACAACAAAACAAACATTGGGCCAAACAAGCCCAATTTAAATAAAAGAAAACAAATAAAATAAAACAAGGAGAAGAGAATAGGGAAATGGAGGGGGGCTATTCAAGAAGAAAGACTTGCAGATCTCCAAGCTTATAAATAGCCTAAAAAAAGAAAAATGAAGGGGGGAACGTCATTTTTGAAAAGCAAGAAGCAGAGAGGAGAGTAAGACACGTGAACAGTGCTTGAGAGTAGAGAAGGGAGAAAAGGGATCGAACATGGTGTCTCTACTGGAATAAACATTGAAGTCTTCTTAATATCCAATTAGAAAATAGTGGAGGTACTCTTCTATACTGATACTCATGATAACATATGACTGATTCTCCTATCATCTGAATTCTATTTTCATTTTTTTGTTTTTCGCACTTCTATATCTTGTAGATCTGATTTCCTCTTCGTGAATGAGTTTCCCTGCTTTGTATATAATTTTTCAATTAGTTTGAAACAAATAGAGATAAGCTTGCTATTGCCAATTCCAATTTCACGTATCCGCTTAAATCACTTGCACATGTTTCGTATCTCTTCATTTTCAACATCACACTGATGCTTAAAGTAATGTTTGTGTTCATGATTTTCTTGTAATCAACAAAACCGAACAATATGAATGTTAGCCAATCTGGTGTTATGCTGTATTAATTACTTGCTTAATCTGTGATAATATTTGACTTCCAAAATCAACACGATAATAAGTGAACACAACGCGGTAATCAACAATGTCGTTCTCATTCTCTTCGCTACAATGACACGGCTAACGTTGACATACCATATGCTCATGGCGCGAATCACAGTCCATATGGTGCGGATTCGTGTTGGAATCTCGCTGGTATGCACTTTGTTCTCGAATTCGAACTCGTTCATGGTCCTTCTGCAATCATCGTCTCCAATGTGTAGGTCCGAACACCGTGATGTGAACTAACAACGACACTTTCGTGGATCCGTCGTGCCGCCACATTGCTGATGTGTGCCAACTTCCTAGAACCCCTTTCTCCCTCCAATCTCTAGGTGATGATGCGGCAAGGGTTCCTTCCCCCCCTGGCGTTTCGAAATTTGTTTTAGGAAAAAGACTGTGTCTTTGCTTCAACGATCTTTCTCGATGCAGTGGCGCTTGGGTCCTCTAGAGGCTCGGATTTTTGCCTTTTGGATAAAAGGCACTATGCCCACCGTAGATTGGGCCTCACAACAAATTGAAAGGTTTAGATGCAATGTGTTGGCCCACCTGCGAAGAACGAAGCATTGACTTATTCTTTTTCTTTTTGTACGTTGAGCCTTCATAAATAATAATAATATATATATATATATATATATATATATATATATATATATATATATATATATATATATATATATATATATATATATATATATAATTGATTAACGGATTCGATTATGGAAGTTTTGAAGGTCAAATTAATAGCAACGCAAAACATTGTGAATCCTTTTTCTAAGACCTTTTGTTTAACCTTTGTAAAATATCTAATAATCAAAATGTTCATTTATTGTTACAATTAAAAGGTGTTTTCTACTAAAGTTTCCATATGCTTCCTGAAATTCCTTTTTAACATGAGAATGGTAAAACAATAACTAATAAGTTTTTTTATAAATAAATAATTACACTTAATAATATCCACTTAGGATACACTTCCTATTTGGATAGTATTAAAGTTTTTAATAATAATGATAATCACTTAAGATGCACTTCTTACTTGATTATCATTTTTTAAAATAATAATGATAATATATAATAAAATAAAATAATAAAATAAGTCTTAAATAATAAAGCTTCTAGTGATAGTTACTTAGGATGCACTTCCTATTTGACTATTGTTAGAATTTTTAAAGGTGTATTGATAACCACTTTGGATGCACTTCTAATTTGGTTATTGAGTATGTCTTTATAATGAAATTAGAACAAAATTGTTAAATTTGTTTTTTACAATATTGAGGGTTTTACAATATTAAACTTTCTTTTTTTAAGGATTTTAGATAGTTACTTTAGATGCACTTCTAATTTGGTTATTTGAGTATACCTTTACCATACTAAAAAAAAAAATACATATAATAATAATAATAATAAAAACACAATCGACCAACAAAATGTTTTTCTACAAAAGAACTACGTGAGTCTGAATTCTTCATTGCGCCAGAAGATACGTAAGAGCAGAGGCTCACTCCTGTCGATCTCAAAAACCTAAAAATTTTTTAATCCTTTTTTTTAATATTCAAAATAAAATGGCTAAGCAAGAGATAAAACTTTCACACATTAGGATAAAAAGGGTAACCATCTTTTGATGGACGTGTAGGGTGCTAACACATTCCCTACACGTAAGCAACTCTTGAACCTTTCTTTTGGTTCAAGACCATCTCTTAGGTTTTTCTATGGTTTGTCCTTAATAAACCGTAGTGGCGACTCTTCTGATTATTTCTTTTTCGCCATTCGGTCGTGACCTCAGTTGCGACATATATATATATATATATATATATATATATATATATATATATATATATATATATATATATATATATTGTTTAGAATGTGATTTTCATCGATTCAACCATTGCATTATAATTAAATATTACCAAAATTGTATGTGTCAAATTTGATCAAAATTGAATAATAATAAGAAGGTAATCAAACGATTTATATTTTAGTATATTTTGAAAAGTATATATTATGTCCATTTTCATCAATATGAATAAGATATCAAATAATTTTGGATTAATATAAAATATTGTACATATGATCTATGTTGAAGGAACTTTCAATCCAATAGCGGGTTTTGAGATAAAATTATTCAATTAAAAATTATTAAATGATGTAATAGTTGATATAAGTTACATTGGTATAATTTGATCCCTCACCATATATATACATATATATATATATATACATATATAATATCAAGTTTTTTTTCTTCACAATGAAATTAACATATTTATTTTATATAGTGATTAAAATGAAAAATATTAATTGTCAAATATAAAGACTAAAACTAACAATATTATAATTTTGGTAAATGGCAAGGACCAACTAATTTTTTCATGTAGAAAACAAAATGTAACGTTTTAACATGTAAGGATTAACATAAAAAATAATGTTAGGTGTAGGAATGAAGTTTTTAATTTAATTGACATATAATCTTCAATGTATTTTAGTTCCATTTCAGCATACAAAAAAACTTTAAGAGTGATTGGTTTGCAACAATGAAAAAAAGAAGAAGAAGAAGAAGGAAAGATTGTATGGTACAAAAATTATTATTCTTTTTTATTTTAAATGTAGTCATGAAGTTTTTTTAAAACAATGGGAAAAAACGCTTGACAAAAAATAAATTGTTGGATTAAATATGTTTTAAATCCCTGTTCTGTCTTATTTTAGTCTTTATAATTTTTATTTTATTTTTAAGTCCCTGACGTTTTCTAAGTGTTTTTTTAGTCCTTTCCATTAACTCTACTTAATTTAGTGTTGATATGCCAAACATAATAAAAAATATTAATTAAGATAATTAAGAATATTTAAAATTAAGATAGTTAGGTTTTTTTTGGGTACATAATTCAATTAAGTAATGCATTTATTATTTTATATAAATAAGGTAATTATATATAATTTAATTTTATAATTTTTTTAATTTTTAATATATTATGAACAATAACATTTATTGCTTTTAATATTGTTCTTACTTTTCAATTCACTAATTTATTTTTAACATTGTACTTTTTTTAAAAATTATAATTTACTAAGAGGCTTATAATTTACTTTTAATATATTACTTTTGATGTTATTTTTACATTTTAATTCATTAATTTTGACTGATTGTAATGTAATTTATTTTTAATATATCACAAGCAATGATTTATTACCATTATAATTTTCGCTCAACGTCCAAGACACTTGGTCAGTGTGGGACACTGGTGGCATTTTTTTGATAGTGCGAAAAAGTTATTGCTGGCGTGTATTGGGCTTATTCTAGCTCATATAAAAGCCAATTGCAAGGCTTAGAGAAAATGGAGAGGATGTTGGAAGACGCATCCCACCTTCACCCTATTTTTAGGTTTTCTCTCTATTTTCACCATTGGAGCTTTAACCCTTGGAAGAGGAGTTTGAAGACTCAGTGTATTTGCCATTTTTCTTTCACCTTTTCTTTTTTCCATGTTTTGCTAATTACTCATTGTAGTTAGGATATGATAAGTTTTATGGGCTTTCTTTGTATGGACCTTTAGATTTAATTCAATTCCGTATGTTTACGAGTAATCAACTCTGTTTTTATGTTTCTCGCAATTGATTGTTGTTGAGATAATTTAGAACGTGTGTAGTTTGAGAAATCATTTATATATGTCTGATTTGAGTTTGATTACTATGTCTTATGTTGAGTTATAGGAATAGCCTTTCATAAGACATGTGTTCTTTTGGATTTCGAACTTAATGCTTGAATTAGTTTTCAATGGGTCTGCAGAAATAGAGTGTTGAGATCGATTCATAGAGATTTTTGCCAAGAAATTAGGTTAATATATTTAACTACTCTTACTACCGATATAAAACCCTTTTAAAAAACTAAAAAACATAGTGGTAGATTTAATTTTCTAAACATTATTCTTTGGCATTTTGTGGAGTGAGAGCACATTATTGCTTGCCTCTATGATGGTTGAATTTAGCATATTACTCCAATCCTTAAGAAGAATGATACCTTAGTCACCAAGGTTTTTACTACTTGTTCAATTAGTGTACTTACTATAAAAGAGGTTAATAATTTGAAATTAAATACACACACTCACACACACATATTACACATATTGCATCTAGAACCTCAACACTTGTTTCCCAAAGAAGCACTTGTATGAGGCAATAGCCACCACTAAAAGTGTGAATCAATTGCCATGAGGTTGTACTAACATAACTAGTGGTCTCGAGTTTGAACCATAAGTATGCAACGGCATTAAATACTTAGAGTGAGAACTTTACCGCTGTTGGTCTTGTTGGTAAGCGTACCAAGTCGTACAAGTAGTCAAATGATGTGTAGGGTATCATTTCCTTAAAGACTCGTGCAATGCTTAGCAATATTTCACAAACTTATACTATCTAGGACTAAAAGTGACAATGATAAGTGAGATATGTAACAAGAGCACTACTTTATGTAAAACTAAAACTTGATAAAAGCTAAAAACTAACTTAAGAAACTCTTTTTCGGTTTTATGGAAGGATTAATGTTGAATGTTTTGGTTTTTAATGCAACAAAAGGATTGTTGGGGTTAGATTACACCAAAGTTCACTCTTTTTTGTCATCAAAACATAACAACATATTGTACTTTTTATATTAACATCAGCCAACAAAATTACTCTCTCTTTAATCCCTTAAATGGAAAAAGCGTAAGGTCCTTTATTAGATGTCAATCCTTGAACACTTAACAAAGTAACTTGCTTTAAGATTTGTGACCTAAAGATGATCAACAAGTCAAGAACTATTCTTAATCACTAGATTTGTTGAGTGTTGTACTTCAATTCACGGCTTTGAAAGTATTTTCCAATCACATTCAAGCCAACAAACAAGCTTTGGGTGATCAATCCACAACAAGCATTAAGCAAAGACGTAAAACACTAATATTGAAGAACAAAGATACTTACATTACTCAAAAATAATAGAAGAGAAGTGAGCTTGGTTACATCTAACCCCAACAAAGAAGGATTTTTAGCTACTTATTGTCATTTGTAGCATCAAAATATACATGAAAATGCAGAACATGAAAAATCTAGCCTTAAGAGAGCTTAGAGCCAATAAAACAATGCATAATAGTGGTTTTTCGTGGAATCTTCGTATATGTTCAAAAAATAACCTTTCCAAATTTATATATCCTTTGAGGTTTACCAAACATGGCAAGTTCTAGTGAGGATTTGCTCAACAAGCCATGATCTCATTGAGTGATTCCCACATTTTCAAATATAGGGTTCAAAAGATATCAATTTTGTTGGGCAAGCATTTTCCTGGCTGGGTGAGCCAATTGAAGTGACACAATTTGGCTTAAACTCGCTTGGCGAGCCAAGGATTCGTTGGCAAAAGATCTCCTCTTAAAGACTTCTATTTGCCTAGCGAGAAGCTTTTTTGCTGGAAGAATGCCCCAAATTCTAGCTTGTGTTTTCTAACTTCAAATTTTCTCCAAACTCTATTGTGCTAGCTCCTTCATTTTCTACAAAAATTGAGCCAAAATTAAGATGCAACCTTTCAAAATAGTTAATTAACCCTAAATTTAGATTATATTCAATCCTACCTCAAAGGTGATCAAACATAGCTCTAAATAAGGAAAATATGGATACAATTGTCTAAATATAAGCCCCAAAGGTGAGTATTTATGACAAATATCAACCGCCCATAATAGTCCTACTTGGCTTGAGTAAGATTGTTTCCCGAGAAAGATACATGTGGTATTTACCAAAAAACAAAAATATGAGGCAGTAGCCAATAGACTATCTATCGTATATGGAGAGACTTATTAGTATATTAGGACATTGGTATTCATACGCTCAAAAATTTTCACTTACTTTTTCTTTCTCTCTCTTCCATCAGCTACAATATACTTACTTAGGGGTGAACACCAGATAGGTTTGGTCAGTTTTGGACCCAAAAATGCTCACCCAACATAAACTGACTGTAAGTTATATATGGATCGATTTCGATTGCGTGAGCCTTCAGTTTAGTCGAGTTTAGCTTTAACGAGTTACAGGCTAATTGGTCGGGTATTAATAGGTTGGTTGGAGGTAGAAGCATATGAAAATGGGAGATCGGAGGCAAATGCAGAGGAAAAGGAAAGGCCAAGTCGAGTGCGAGCTGCAACTAGGGATGTCAACAGGGGCGGGGTGGGCACGAATAGTAGCTACTCGCTACCTGCCTCGCTGGATAAAATCCATACCTGTGCCCGCCCCATTACCCACGCGGGTATTCGTTAAGTGAAACCCTAAGGATATTTTTAATATCGACGGGTATCCGTGGATATTCGCGAGTATTTTCTAAAAATAAAAAAATAACAAATTTATTTTGTGTGTTGTGGACAATCATAAAGTGTTACAAATATCACTTTGAATTTATAAATTAAAGAGTTATTATTTAAAATAATTACTTTGAACATAAATTTTAATTATTCTAACAATTTTTCTAAAAAAATATAGTTTAAATGCTCACAAATTTATGTTTTTTTTCTCTTGTAATATAATTGTATAAGATTTCTCTTGTAATGAACAATTGTTTTGAAAATTTTGAATAAGTTAATGTAATTTTATCTATATTAATATATAAGGGTATTTAAATAAATATATATTTGTGGGTAGTAGGTATCCGTGGGTACGGGTACTATGATACCCATACCCGCCCGGTTAATAAACGGGTAGCGGATATACCCATTTAGAATATCCACGGGTACCCATTTAAAGTACCAATTTTCTACCCGTGGCGGGTTTTATCCTTGGATATCCGCGGGCGCGGGCTTTTTTGCCATCCCTAGCTGCAACTGGTAGCTCTCCCTCGATTGTTTCCCATTCTTGAACGAACCATGTGCTTCTTCATCGGTCATCACCCATCTTGTGTGTAGACTCAAAATAAATCTTGCAGCATAATGGAAATGGGTTTAAAAATATTCAGGAATAGGGGGGATGGTGGTGAGGTTTCAAATGAATTGGGAAGAGTGAATGGGGAGAGGGAAAAAAGAACAAGATAGAGTTGGTGCAACCAAGCTACAAGGAGGAAATACAGGAGGCAACGAAGGGTCAGATGATGATTGGAGAAGAAAACAGAGGGTGACCAGAGAAGAAAACAAAGGCTGAGAAACATTGTGTTTTTTTGTTCACCAAAAGTAGAGGGAGAGTGGGATACTTGATTATAACTTTTACTCGGTTACAATTTCTGTTTGCCTCTTTTATGCTTTTCAAAATTTTAGTACATTGTTGGGCGGTGGGATAATTAGACTGAGAGGACAACTCACAGGCATCAAATTGAAACACTCATATTCTTTTACGTCAGTGAACATATCACATATAATACAAGAAGTGAAGGCATTGTCGGTCGGGTTCAGTTACTAATGGAGTTAATTTTTCTAAACCAAACCCGACCGTCATAAACCATTCAAAACTGAATTTTTAACCCCTTTAAACCCAATATCCGACCAAAACCATCCAATCATCTATTTTTCTTTCGTGGGTACGTCAAGTTCGGGTGGGTCACAGGGTTTGTTTCCACCCCTATACCTATTCACATCTCTTACTTCGCTCTCTCCCTTTTCTTTAATTTTCATATCTCTTTTCCTTCTACCTCATACACCAAAATATGAGGTGTACAATAATAATTATCTGCTAAATTATTACGTAATTAATATTATGCTAACAGGGTGTACAATAATAATTATTTCCTCTATTCCAAAACTATTGATGGTTAAGGTTAGTGTACATAGATTAAGAAATATTTAATAAGAGTAAAATATTAATGTATTTAATCTAAAATATCCTTATTTAATATAAGATATAAATGTGGTTTTTGTTAAATGCTTTTAAATAGGTTGCAAGTGTAGTATTTCTCATAAAAATAAAATCTAGTTATTTTAAATAGAGATATATGTGAAAGAAATAATTAATAAAACATAAAATTTGTAAAACATCAATAGTTTTGGAATAAAAAGAAAAGGCTAAAACATCAATAATTTTTTGAATGAAAGAAGTTTTTACTAAATTATTACCTAATCAGTATTATGTTGTTTAGGTTTTTTTGGCGATGGATGTTCTTTCTTGTATTCTTTTTTGGTAAAGACTACATGTATCCTTCATAGGAGGCAATCCTGCTCGAGCTATGTAGGACCACTATGGAAACAAACCTTCACTTCAAGAATCTAACGCAACTGCATACCTAAGACTCAATCGTGTAAGACTACTTGTATTCTTTGCTAGCACTAGGCTTGCAAAATGGATTGATTGGAGAAATAAATTTTTATTCAAATTATAATAGATAAGTTAAAACTAATTCATTTATGATCCATTAAAAATTCATTAAAAAATTTAATCCATCAATGATCTATTTAATAAAAACCATCTAATCCATTCATTAATACTTTTTTATGGATAGATATCCAATTCATCAATAAAATTATTTTTAAAAATTAAATAATTTTTGTTATAATTTCAAAATACTTTGTCTCATCTATCCACAAAAGTATTTTAGAAATTAAATAATTGTTATAATTTTTATTGATGTTGGTAAAGTTGAAATTGTTTTTTTTGGAAATAAGAAAAGAAAAGGCATTGATTGCATTGGGTTGATATTTATGATCATGGGTTAATTGATTATTGGTGCTTAGGTTTGAATTTAAATGTGTGTTTAGTTTAATCTACTTTAAGAGAATGATTATTTGTTTTATTGATTTTTTAAGACAATTTTTTAAAAATAAATAATTATTTTTTAACATTTAAAATATTCTAAACAAGTACTAAAATTAATATATAAGAAATTATTCTAATTTTTTTTAATAAATTTAAAAGAAATCCAAATATAAAAAAAGTTAAGATTGATTTTGATTCATAAAGTGTTAATTAGATGGTCTATTAGATTTTAAAATAAGAAAAAACGAATGATTATCTATTCATTTAATTATATAAGTCATCTAATCCGAGTAAATAATTTACTTTTTACAATTGAATGTATGGAATCAGATTTTACATAGATAAACATAATAGATTATGGACAAATTAATTTCTTTCCCATCCCTATCTACCATTGATATAATGTTTATTGAGTAGTTTGTTAACCCTAGCTAGCTAGCATCTATTAATTTTGATAATTTTGCTATGCATATATAACGGTGTAGGGTGCGGTTGATTTGATAGGGGATCTATGCCGGTGCCAGCAATTGGATCCCCTCATTTTCTTTATCAGGCAATTGCTACTGTTATCTGCTTTACGCTTTCAAATAAAGTGGATGCTATACAACTATAAAGTCTATAATAGAACCCGTTTTCAAAGTCGAACATCAAAGTTCAACATAACCAATTGGTGCATGAAAGAGATGTTTGTGGAAAGAAACATTACATTTTTTTTCCCAGTGTGTAGCAGTTGTGGAAAACGACTCGCGAGTGGGTTTTAGGCTTTGATTTTGTGGTAATTGTGCTGTGGTACTGTCATGCAATTACCCTTCGCTCAATTAGAAGTAATGTTGATTGTTAGAGAATGAAAGCACTTAAGAGTCCAAAATCTTACTTTCAAACCTCTTAGCCTCTTATGTTTCAAAAAATAACTTTGTTTCTGCTCCCACATAATTTAAAGCTTAGTTAAAGTCAATGGTATCTTGAATTGATTTGTCTGTTGCAAGTAAAAGAATTGGGGAATCCGTCTACTTATTCTTATTTTTAATTGCTCCAAGTGCATGTCAATCTGTTCGAGTAATTTAAGGATATATTCTGTTAAAACTGAAGCAGAAAATGTACACTGCCTATGTTCAACTATATGAGGCAGGGAAGCTAAAATTTGCAAAACAAACGTTTACTTGAGATCCACTCTGGCTTCAAACGGTACAAGAGAACAAACCTGAAATTACAGTTATTGAAAGGGTCTTTCCAAAATATTACCTACACAAGACTTCTTTGGCCTCTTGGAAGACAAATCCTTTGGATTACAAAGAAACAAATAATTAGCAATCTTGTTTATCATTCTAATTATTTTAAATCCTTGTTTTATTGTTACCGCTTCCTCTCCAATGTTTGTTTACAGTGCTAGATTTCTCCTCTAGCCAATTGATGATGTATCTGAGAACACAATCTTCAAATTTTCAGGCCTCTGCCTACAATAGACCATACAATTACAATACAACATTCAGATACAACTCTAGTGTCTTATCTGTGCCTGAGGCCACACCACATCATATACTTGCTCGATAATTGATTTAAAAATTACTTGGTGGTCCTCACCGTATAGAAACCAGAAAGGCTAACTTCTAGTATATGAAATTTAGCATCGAACAGTTAGTCTTTGTCCAGTTTCTGAACTAACCTTCAAAAGTACCTAGTCTGTTTTCAAGCAAGGCTTGTCTTTGAGTTTGTATTCTAAACCGCACAACATGAATATCATCTAATATACGTAGTTTTTAAAGATTTTTGCCATTTAGTCCGGGAGCGTAATGTCTGGATTCAACCTGAGCACATACAGAGGTGGAGCACACAGGCAGACTCCATAACTTGTGTGTACCTTAGATGTATCAAAGCATAATATTCCCAGGTAAAATAAAATTTTCCAATCATGAGGATACTATCCTCTACTAAAGGCTTCATTAATTTTATAATTAGAGTAGTTCCATCAAATATGACTTTGCTTTAATTCATAGCAATAGTTATTGTGATCTGTTTCCATATATATGTGTACAGTAGGGATAGGTTCGGGTCAACCTAGTCCTACAAATAAGATTTATTCGAGTCACACACAAGTATATAATTCTTTCTTTTTTTCATTTAAATAAATCACATGGGAGGAAAAAAATTGAAGAATCCACCTCTAAATGATGAATTTAAAGGATAATAATAGATAGGCACCCTTTTATTATAAACATTCATTTGGCAGCTTTCATCTCTCTTCATTTTTTTTTTTTTTGTCACATCATATTACTTGTCATATTATCACTTCTCTTTAATATTTCTTTTTCTCTCAAAGTGTTGATGGGCACATGAGTGTCTACTAAACGTTATCTGAATCCAAGACTCAGGTTGGTTTTATGAAAAAGAAAATGATTGTGGGAAAAAAGAACACACTACAACATTTAATCCTTCCACTATTTGGAAAGCTCCTACAAGGAAGAAGGAAGGGAACAAAACCACTAGTTCCCACATAGGTTTGTTTTCCTTCCAATTTAGGTAGGAAAGAGAGATTAGAAACTGTATAAATACATAAAGAGAAAAATATTCTTATTTATATAATTTTTTTAAAAAATTTTATGTTACTTCAGGGTTTTTTTTTTTACTTTCTTTCTTATCAAACAGTTCAGAAAACCAGCTTGCCTTCAATTTTTTTTTCTTTCTCTTTCATTCTATTCACTTTCTTTTCTTCACTTTTCCTTTCTAAACCATACACTTATAGCATAAATATGTACGGATACCTCTTATCTGATTTTGGGAATTTTAAAGGCGATGCCATTTAAAATCTTGGATTGGGATTATTCTCCACGTTGGAATGAACTTGCTCAGTGCGATCGGTACAGTAATCATCGCCGGGTTTGGGCTTTATTCATCTGCTCTCTGCACAATTTTCATGATTTCTACTTGGAATCGCTTTCGTATGAAGATAGAGTTAAGGAATTACTTCACTTTTTTTTTTTCGTCCTCGGTGGCATAATTCAAAATAAATTGTCAAATATGTATTAGTTATTGATTATATTTAAAAGATTTATATACAATTGAGGCGCTAATTAAATAAGCTAGAAACGTTGTATTCAAATTTGTGTCTTCGTTACCTATAAGATTAGATAACAACATTAGTGTTTTTACTCATGTTGCATGACTCGTACCGAAAACCATCCTTAGCAAAATTCATAACGTATATTATAGGTGAAGGTATCCCCATTTTCATAGCAAAATTGTTATTCATCTTATTATTACTGCTACAAATCTGCTTAGCAAACAAATTAACAGTAATAAAGACTCTTGGTCAACCGATGAGTCACTTTCTGAATAAAGGGTTTTCTAGATTTGACATTACATGGGTTGGAACTGGGAACAACTGGTTAAACGACTTAACTTGCAAAATTCACGACAAGGATTGGGGCAAGTTATCCCTTGGATAGCACTCAACCTAAAGGTCAGTTTTGCCTTCTAAATATTACAAAGCTATTATATCTATCGTGTGATGGGCCCATTGAATATTTTGCCTCAAGGAATCAACAAAAATAAATATTATAAATATATCTAGATGTATTTAACTAGATGGGAGCACACGCGTGAAGGGAAAAAGGGAGGTCTAATCATTAAATAATTACTTATTTATTTATAGCATTTTTTATTATGAGTTTTTTAACAAAACACAGGCATCTTCTATAGGAAATAATCCTATTCGAGTTAGGTAGGGTTACTGTGAGTGATAAAGCTCTCATTCCAAATATTTAATACAATTACATACACAGCTATACTAAATGACTTTTTCAGTGCCATTTTCATCTTCTCAAGCCAACAAATGGCTTTTGTTTCTTATGATGTAGAAATATACAATTTCAAAGTTCTTCCTTTCATTAGAGGAACCATTAGTGGAGGATTAGTCAAGTATTTCTTGATTTCCTCGAATACCTCTTGATGTTCAGACTCCCACTTGAAATCAACTTCTTTCGTCTTCAATCGAAGCAATGGAGAAAATACTTTAGTTCTCCCTAATAAGTTGGACATAAACCTTTGAAGGAAGTTTATCTTACCCAACAAGGATTAAAGTTGATTCTTATTCTTGGGTGGAGAGGTCTCTAGAATGGCTTTAGCCTTATTTTTATCAAAGACACATTTAATAAGATTCATTTTTTTCGAAAGATTATCTCAAGTGATCTATGTGATCCTTTTTTTATCCAAACTTTACTACAAAATCATCAATATAGACTTGCATAAATTTTTTTATTAAATCTTGAAAAATAGTATTCATAGCTCTTTGATAAGTAGCACTTGCATTTTTCAAACCAAAAGACATAATAACAACCTATTCACAAGTCCTAATAGCCTCTAAATATTGAAATGTAATTTTCAAAATATCTTCTTCTACAATAAAAATTTGGTTATATCCTAAATATCCATCTAAAAGACTAAGTATTTCATTATCAGCTATTGAATCAACTAACATATCAATAGTAGGCATGAAATATTCATCTTTAGAAGTGGCTGAATTTAGATCTTGAAAATCGATGCAAACTTTCATCTTACCATTCTTTTTTATCGCAGGAACTATATTAGAAATTCATTCAACATACTTGGCAGACTTGATGAAGTTAGCTTTTAGTACTCTTTGATTTTAAGAACTATATCAAGAGAAAATCTTCAAAGAGATTGTTTTATAGGCTTCTTACCTTTTAGAATTGGGATCAAAAAGTTCTCAACTCAAACCATGCATTTCACCTTAATCTTATGCAAAACAATCTTTGAATTCTTTCAAGAGTTAGATGAATTTTTTTTTTTAATTCAGAATCCAACATGTGTTGATATAAGTCTACCATTGATTCTCTTCATCCCCAAATTGATTTCTTTGAGAGAATCTTGAGCTTTCATCTCTTTGATTTCATGGGATAGAGGTTTCTCTAACCCAAGAGGTGAATCATCATGGATACAGTCTAATCTCTAATCTTCACATGATTGGACCATTTTGACAAAATTATCATCCTTGAAATCTTTTTGAGGTTAACTCCTTTGTCAATTTCAAGATTTTTATTGACCTTGAGGGCCACTTGATTTTCTTTGCTCAAGTGGATGATAATTGTTGTCAGTAATATCCTCAAGAGAGTCAGTAATTTTGTCTTGAAGTTGGTAGTAACCAGCATTTCTTCATTTCTTCACTTGAGTCCTTTTTCATTGAGTTTTGCTTATTGAAGGTTAAGGATAGTAAATACTCTAGTACTTATAGTAATATGGCTTAACACCTGATTCATTTCGGGAACACCCTAATTATCAATGTGAATAATTGTAAAAATAGAAGAAAGTCATCATTAAGTCAACAAACCAAGCAAAAGAAATTAGGAAATATTATAATAAATATTTTTTAATAGAGTTAGATATGATGAGGTTTGTAGCTAGTGATGATGGCGAGTAAACAATTGTGAAAAAAAAATAGTGTTATTAACTCGTGTCAATAGAGCACTTAAAAAAATTAATAAATAAGAAAATTTTATTAAAAATCATGTTAAAATGCATTGAAGATTATGGTGAAAATATATTAAAAATACTTTCAATAAATTTTTTTCATTTTTTTAATTATTAACCAATGTTTTTAAAACACTAGTTAACATTTGTCAAATTAATTTGGGTAAAATATGTTCTTAATTAGTCCCTCAAAATATCTCAAAATTCGGATCTAGTTCCTATAAAAATTTAATATGTTTTTAGTCATCGATGAGGGCCTAAAACCACACCACTTTTGATAAATGTAGGGATTGAAAATGTATTAAATTTTTATAAGAATTAAAACTGAATTTTGAGTTATTTTAAGAGACCAAAAACATATTTTACCCAATTAATTTTTAACCAGTGTCCTAATTACGTCACTAGTTTGTATTTATAAAATACAATAAAAGAGGGAAAAAAAACATTTGACAGAAAAAGAAGAACGGAATATTTAGGATTTGGTGACTTGCAAATTAAAGGCGCAAGGCGTTATTTTTTGTTTGCTTAATTACGAATTAAATATTATATATTAATGCATCTCCTTCCTGCAATATTCGTAAATGCCTATATATTTGTGCTTTGAAAAAAATTCAGCAAGCGTGGCCTGCAGTGCAGTCATAGATATACAGAACAATTCTAGTTAGAGCAGAATTCTGTATCCAGCATCCAAGCATATGCTCATCTATATATACAAATTGTTATGCGTGCTGTCTGTGTGTGTGTCTCTCTCTCCATATATCAAATGATTAAAGGAATTTACTTTGTCTAAGCAAGTTGATTTGACTTTTATATTTCTCAATCGTATATTAAATTCGTATTTAAACATTAGTTGGAAGCCACTTCGATGTGGTTCCGCTGATTATCATAAATGGAGAGATTTTGAATAAAAATTGCAAAATCATGTACAAAAACTGAGTAAGGTTTTGGCACTAGACATTAATTAATTACTTACACGTTTAGACATTGTATTTTTGGGTGTGTTGGTCCCTCCTAAAGGACGCCTGCCCTATACATTGAAAGATGAGAAATAGTTATATTTAACAAATTACATAAATGAAGAAATATCTAAAAGATTAAAAGTTTAATTTCTATGTATTATCATTGTAAAAAATTAACATTGTAGATTTATCGAAAATTATCATTGATACTATTTTTAAAATAATTATTATAAAAATTAATAAACTTATATTATATATTTATGATCGGATGAAAATATAAAAATCTTTTACACTTGTATACACTATTACTCAAAGACTAAAAAAATAAAAGTTGAAGAATATTCTTCAAGTGATGAAAGAGGGTTTACTTGCGTTCAAAGGGGACATGCAATACAAAGTGCTAAGCCGAAAGGAGGAATTTATAGAAAGTTGGCCCCCTTTTTACCCTGGAGATGAGTAGTAAACATCCCACATTCCACGACCCAATACAAATAGGATCAAAGCCATGCTAAAACTACAAAAGGCATCTCTTACTCCCTCAAATTTTAATGTTTTTTAATATAAACAGGCACAGCCATAGCTACCTTTCTCTCACAGACTAGTCCCTGTCACAGGTTTACAAAAAAGAGAGCATGTAATTTGTGTTTGTATTAGTACTGTAGGCTCCTGCACAGATGAGAAAGAAAAGAGAATGGCACAGAATATTGTACAAATTTCACAGTACCATAGTTTACAGCTTTTTTAATAATTATAATCATAATCAAGAAAAGTAAAAGATTAAATTATAATTAGTGCAACTGTTTTTATCTAGTTCCTTCCAGATAGATTATAAAAAAAAAAAAAAAAGTTCCTTCCCAATAATATTCTTGCATAGTGTATTTGGATATCGATGTGTACTCCTACATATCCAGTGGCAGAGCAAGGGATAAATTAAATGTAAGAGTTTTTATAATAAAATTTCTTAATCATTTAATGATATTATGTAAATATTAGTTATTTTTTAAATTAATTGTCTTTTATGATATTAAATTTTTTTACTTTATTAATAACACATCTCAATATTTTTTTTACAAATTTTACTACTGAATCAAACAAATTGCAAAAACAATCTGTAAAATTTTTAGCAAAAGATTTACACAAAACATTAAATTTATTTATAGAAAACAAAAATTGTATGAGAATACGCAAAAAATTAAATTTTTTTATGAACTTTTCAACAAATTTAAGAAAATAATTATATTTTTACAAAAATTATAACAAAATTTGTAGAAAATTTCTGCAGAAAAAAATTGCAAGAAATTTTCAAAGTTAATAGAAAAAAAGAAAAATTTGTAGATTCAAGTCATATAACCTATACCAAAATGAAGATATAAAAGTCATAAAAAAATGCGTTTGAAAGTAGTAGTAGTAATAATAATAATAATAACAACAACATGATTAAAAATTACCTTTTTTCTGCTTTTTCAATGACTACAAAAATTGCAAATTAAATTTTTTATACTGTTTCAATGACTTAAAATCATTAATAATAGTAAAATAAATAACTTTAAAGAATATTTGAAAATATTATAGAAATCTTATTAGTGTCAACTAAAAATATAAATAATTTTTAATTATATATGCATAAAGTGATGATATATAGACATCTCTTTATATATCAAACATTCTATTAACACTTATTATTTCTTTATATTTTTTTGGCTTAAATATGTCTTAAGTCCCTGCAAATATGACTCTGTCTGGTTTTAGTCCTTGCAAAAAAATTTGTTATTTTTATATTCTTGACAGTTTCTTAGTATTCTTTTTTAGTCCTTATCATTAACTATGGTCAATTTAGTGTTGATATGGCTAACATAATAAAAAATATTAATTAAGATAATTAAGGTAATGAAGAATATTTCAAATTAAGATAATTAGATTATTTTTAGGTGTGTAACTCAATTAAATAATGTATTTATTATTTTATATAAATAAGATAATTACATATAATTTATTTTTATAATTTATTTTCAATTTTTAATATACTATAAACAGTAATTTTTATTGTTTTAAATTTCCTGTTCATACTTTTCAACTCACTAATTTACTTTTAACATTATATTTTTTAAAAAAAAATTATAATTTACTTTTAATATATTACTTTGATGTTATTTTTACATTTCAATTCATTAATTTTGACTTATTATAATATAATTTATTTTTTTAATGTATCACAAGCAATAATTTCTTAATATAATTAAGTAATATTAATTATCTTAATTAATATTTTTTATTTTGTTAGCTATGTCAACACTAAATTAACTAAAGTTAATGATGAGGATTAAAAAAAAACACTAAACAAAGTTAGGGATCTAAACCTAATAAATTCTTTTGCAAGAACTAAACCTAAACAGAACTATATTTACATGGACTTAAAACATATGTAAGCCTTTTTTTATCACATTATATTACTTATTATATTTATATTTATCTATTTTCCTCTCTAGATGCTTATTAAGATTTAGTACCCACTAATCTTTTTTCACACACATACACGCACACGAATGCACACATGTACAGCACATGCACACACGTATGTGTACACACGTGCAAACACACACGCACAGGTATACACACATGCACGCACACATCCTTAGCCACGCACGTGCACACACGCAATATATAATTTTTTTTGTAAAAATTTTGGAAGGCCCATGATCCTTTAGTCCGCTATTGTACATATCCTTAATAAAAGAAAATATTTTCTTTGATTTGCAAGTGTCTTGCACCTTTTTTTTGCTGAGCTTAGAAGCTACGCTGCGCACTGTATAGGGAAATAATGGTTTGCTATAAAAGATGAAGAATCTTTATACTTCCATGACAGACTAGGAGGCGATGTCATTTCCTCTTCCATTAATCAATTGTATATATGCATGCATGGTGATGACAATACGGTCAGTAATTTGCATACTTGCAGTGGAGGACATGGCCTATATCTATTTTCTCACTTTCAAAGCTATACAGGGTGTAGGATGATTAGACTAGCAATGATCATTTTTGTAACTTTCGTGTTCCCAAGAGGCACAGTGAAATAAAGAATATGTATGATGGTGATCCACAATATCTGCACATTTATTTTTTTACGTCTTTATAATTTTTTAATAATTAAATAACAATCTTGTACAGATAATTAAATTTCTAAAAAAACAGTACTACAAATTACAAAATACTGTAACACAAAAGTTATGTCCGACTAACATTTCCCCAAAAAGTATTTCAAGGAAATAAAAGAAACTTGTACCTGTTTGTTATACAGTAGAATTACGTTTCAGGTGGGCAGAATTTCATTTGCCTGTATTCAATTCCCAAGCCAAGTTAGTCTTCCCTAGCTTGACTCCAGTCTAATGCAACTCTACAGTAGAAGCACATAAACTTGAGAGTTTGTCGTACTATGCACTATGCAGCCTGGCATATTTACCAACCATAACATTAAAAAGTCATATTATCATTTAAATTTCAGGTTTTCTTAAATTATAAAATTAAATACAAAAAAAATTGAATTGCGAAAGAGAATGAAGTGATACCAAATTTTTCTTATAGTATATCTTAATTTAAATTTTTTTCTTACTTTTATACTTGATGTCATAGCTCTTTTGTGACAAAAAAAGTATAAAAATATTAAATATATTTGCAAAGTCCTTTCATCTACAGTCAATTTCCAACTTTTTATAAAAAGGGAGGAAACAAAGTAAAAAAGAAAAAAGAAAATGGGTGTAAAATAAAATAATTTTTTAGGTTGTTAAGTAGGAAAAAAAATAAAGAAAAAAATAGTTTTTTTTCTTGTAACTTGGTTTTAGAAAATAAAAAAAAAAGAAAAAATATTTGTAAAATGACAAAAATATCTTTACATAAAAATGAGATATAGTAATATTATCTTTTTTTGATATAAAAAAATATATTTTGGAGAAAATATATTAAATAAAAGAAATTTTTATTATTATTATAATTCATTTTACGAATATTATTATTATTTATTATCATAAGAAGTATTTAGGATAATTAACGGAAAAAAAAAAGTAGACGTTTTCATCATGTTTCCTTTCCAAAGTAGTTGAGAGAGGTGGGAAAACTTTATGAGCCACACTAAAATTGTTATTTGAGTTAAATATATTTTTTGTTTTTATGAAATGAGTGAATTTTGGTTTTAGTTTTTGTAAAAAAATATTTTATTTTTATTTATCAAAAATTTGAAATTATTATTTTTTGCCTCCATTATTATGTCACACTCAATTGATTATGTATTTGACGAAAAATTAAGTTGCCATCTCAATTGACATTTACTAGTGACTGTGATATCATATTAGCATGTGACAACTTTAAATTTATTTTCTAAAAACTTAAAATAAATGTCTTCCTTAAAATGAAATTAATGAATTTTAATAATCAAATAGAGTGTTCTCAAATTTTAGACATAAATACTAAAGAATTTTTTTTATAGATACTAAAATCAAAATTAACTTATTTTATAGAGACCAAAAATAATAGTTTTAAATTTTAAAAAGTTAAAAAAAATTACAAAAATAAATATCAAATTTCACTAACTTTATAAAAGCTAAAAATACATTTAACTTTTTTGTTTCTTCCCTACCTGTCATCCAAAAGAAATGATGGAAAAGTTTTTTTACATCTGCTTTTTCCTTTCATTGACTTTCGTTTCCCCGACTTTCCGCCAAGTCAAATGAAGCCTTAAACGATATGAATGACAGAAAGTATATTTGTATTGTAACAACAACAACGATAATAAGAGTTTGATTTTCATAGATTATTATGGTAAACATTTTTACACAATCAATTAATTAATTGAAAATCACTTTAGATATAATTTCTAAAATAATCATTATAAAACTTAATAATTTTATCATATATAATAATTTATGATTAGATGACAGAATAAAAATAAATTAAAGTACCATCAATGCATTCTGATTAAATTTCAATAATAACAATAATAATAAAGACGTGCAGCGTGTACTTTTTACTGATCATGATTGAGATAAAGTATTTTCCGTTTGGTTTCGCAAATTCAAAATACATACGAGTCTACATATAGTATAACGACTTTAAAACATGGAGAAAAGGCTATTATAAAAGCATTATATTTAGGAGTCTATGCAAAATGTCGTCACACCCCATTCAACAACATTCTTATTAGGCGAGGCCTTTGTATTCATGTGCTGAATCATTTCTAAAAGATGCATGTAATAATATGTTATATAGTATTTCAAATATCATTCATATTTGAGGCATTGTTTGATTTGTTGACCAAATGTTAGTGGATTGAAAGTACTAGCCTATAAATTACGATATCACATGCCACTCCTATATTAAAGCCCAAAAGTGGACCGTGCACACGAATCTGACAAATTTTAACCCCCATAAGCCATGCAATATTCTCTTTTTTCCCTCTCGGTTTCCTCAACTTACAGTTATCCCCCACACTCTCACATGCATGGACTGACATGGCCACTCATTATAACACATGCACATGCAAACACAACACTAGGCAGTCACCCCAATCCCCCTCTCTCTTCCCTTCTCTTGGTTTTGGTAACCGGTTCAAAAAATTAAACAACTCCTTCCTCTTCCCCTATCACCCTTTTTCTCAAAAGTCAAGAGTCAATGGCGGTGTACACTAGAGGTTAAAATTTTAAAGAGAGGCTAATTAACTAGCCATATGGCAATTTTAGTGTGTTGTGTTAAATTGGGCCTCACTCTCTTCTCTCGTATATGTGGATTGGATGGATTGGTGATGATGGTCGTATTGATGATGGCATGATGACGATATTAAAGCCGATAATTCTTTCCTATATATAAAACTAAAATATAAAATATACAGCGTGAAACTTGTCTCTCTTCAATTGTCCACTCATCTATCGAAGTGGGAAAAAGACACCATAGCGCTAGCTAACCCACTTTCTCTAATGGGAACATATACATTGCAAACGCTATCATTGTTTTGGTCCCCTTCCCTTAGTACCGTGCTAAATCGAAATCACATAGCCATGGAATCTGTAACAATTACTAAAAGTTATGGCAGCATCCCATGCATGATTATTACGTATACGCTCACAACGTTCTTCGTACAAATTTTTCTTTCCTTTCCAAAGCCAATTAAAGTGATTTTTTCCTTCTTCCTCAGACATTACATAATTTGTTCGTCTTTTGTAACCACTTCCAAACTCTTTTATGGGGATATCATGGTTAATTCAATATGTTGAATTGAAGGATTTATTCTGAGACGGTAATTTGGACAAAGTGACAGATGGACGAAACTCATTATGAAAAATTGGAAAAAGAAAGATAGAAAAGGCATAAGGGAGAAACACAAAAAGACAAACTCCTAATCTGGAGTTGTTTTCAGCGCCAACTTTTTTACCAATAAACTCCTGATTGGTTGCAACAATATATTATTTTAAATTAACTACTTACGTCTAACTTAGTTTGTCCACACTTAAAGATATATATTAAGATTTGTTTGTGTTTATGAAATATACTCTTATGATTACTATGAAGAATTTTAGGTCATAAAGTGGAAATCCTCGTCTTCCTTTTGGTTTTTATAATTAAAATGATACCCACACGCTATATATTTTATTGAGAAATTATTAGGTAGTCTAAGACCACTAAGTATCCATAGTCTCAAGTAATGTGTATATAACACATATTCAATTTTATAATTTACGAGAAAAAATTAATTATACATAATTAAATGCCATGTAAAGATTAATTGAGATTATAGTAGTCCAGGACTACCTAATAATTTCTCATATTGTATACTAAAATCTTGTATAAAAATTGTTACGACTGTTAGATTTGAGTTTTTTTTTTTTTTAATAAAACAAAAACCACAATTAAAAAATTACATTAATAATATGGGCGTGTCTATGTCTATTAATTTCCGCTGCCATCATGCATGTATCTTGAGGGTGAAATTTTAGGGTAGAAACACATCGCCATCATCAACAAGTGTCCCTTTGATTCCAATCCATGCACTGCCACCAGAGGTCACACTTCTCATCTCTTTTGGTTGCTGCCTTTATAAGCGCATGACACATTATATCTTATTTTCTCCATTTGGCAAACACTTTTTTCCTTATAGAAAAAATGAGGCTACAGCATTTCACACAAGCATCACATAGAAAATGAAAGCAATCATTATGAAGATTCAATTTCGTTCGGAGGGAGTGTAATTAAAACAGACCTCCAATTTGAAAATATCCAACTTTCCCAAATCTTCTAAAAAATGGGTGATAAATTCTTAGCTAAGTACTACTTATTTTAGACACTTAAATCAACACTTAATATGTGTAAGGTAATTATTAGGGAAACCCTATTTATATTAAGAATTTGTCCAAATGATCTAAGAGTTGGAATTGGCCCGGCATGTCAAAGACTTGTATTGTAAAAAATTCCAGCATAATTTAAGTCAGGGAATTTGGTTGATTGACCCCTCACCCCTCTTTGAAAGTCCCGTATAGTTTCTTTCGAAATAAAGCTGTTTTGTTTTAGAGAGAGAGAGAGAGCATGTTAGATGGACTGGAAAGAAAGGGCCAGCTTTTCAGCAAGGGTCAGCCAAGCTAGTTGTTCATCTTTAAACATCCACATAACCGAAGTACTCTATTGAACATTGAAATATATGTATGAAAGTATGATTACCATTCGTCACAGTGCAAGATTGAATTTGAAGACCCTCTTCTGATATTGGTCCTCATAAGCCCTTCCCAAGGAACACAAAAAATACTATAAAAACATCACACAAATTAAGAGAGAGAGAGAGACCGTACAAATAGATGCAAGGAGGGTGGGAGGCACATGGCTTTTGCAACGAATGTCTTACAATAAAAGCCCACGTCGCAGTGTTTCGATTCTCGGACTGTGTGCAGACACCACCATCATCATGCATGCCCAAATGAAAGTCCTATTCTATTTATTTCTTTATAATTGCCTCTTAATAATGAATTAATGACTTGTGTCCAATGTGTCCTTTGCCCTTGTTTATTATGTGTCTTTCTATTTTATGCCATTCTTGACAGGTAGGTCATCATGCCCTCCCACTTAAATTAGATATATTCCTCTCTCCATGTCCTCCCCCAATTCCCAGTGCAACAAAAAAACACACATAACAACAAAATACCCAAAAAACTGCACTTTGTTTGATCTCTCTGCTGGTTCATTATTTAATTTGGACTTTTTAGTATTTCAATACCTTTTTCTTTAAACAACAATTCTGTGCAACCATTTTGCATGATCACTGATCAGATTCATTACAATATGATCTCCAGCAGCCTGTGTGTGTCACAGATATTTAATTATACAAGGATGGGCAATATGAAGCTAAAATATTAATAATATATGTGGGCTAGTTAAGTTTGGTATTGCTGCCATGCCACTCTTTAAAAACTATACCTTTAGAGTTACTTCTTCGAAAACTTGTAATAAGAGTCACTGTAAAAGTAAGCTTTTGACAACAACATTTTCAAAAGTTGCATTATTCAAAAAGCATGCAGTTGAATGTTCAGAAGAAGTCCATTGATCAGGATCACCTTGAATATATAAAACAAAAAAGTTCAAAATGAACATGCAAAAATATACCAGAAGATGACAACGAACGAATATTTTTTCAAAAGAGAGAAGAACAAGAAATTAAATTCAACAAGCCATCTATAATGCCTTTTACAACGTATTTAGCTCTAAAAGTTGTTACAGTTAAGAAAAATTAGGCAGATAAATCAAGATATATTTATAAAAAACAAATTAGTATAATAATTATTTTTATTGTTTTTGGCTATCAAATATTTTGAGGAATTAATCGTTAATAATTAAGGTGACCGACCAGAATGTCATTAGGGCTAAAAAGGAACTTTTAGCGACATAACAAAAAGGGTCAGACCCTTTGCAGTCATTTTCTCCTCAGAACATGGCCCAAAACTGTTCGCTGGCAGGACTCTTCTTTTTGTCCACCCCCTGCATATTAAATTACTTACTAATTAATAGGCATTAGAATTTTTTTTTCTTAAAAAAGGGCAGAAAATTATCATATTTCTCGATTTTGCTAAAATTAAAAATAATCAAGGTTTAAATTCATAACTATTTAATTAATTACGTCATTCTTACAAGAGGATAATTTTTACACGATAATCATTTTATAAAATTTAATTAAAACCAAACTACTTCATCTTCGACTCATTAAAAGTTAATTTTGATATTATCAACTTGAGCAAGTAAATTTTTTCATCACACAGTCATCGTTATTAGAAATTTAAGTAAATTAACAAATAATATAGGCACATAAACTCTTATTAGAAAAATGTTGAAAGACACGTATACAAATATAAAATACAATAAAATTAATTATTTATTCAACTGACAGAGAGACCACCATCTCTCGTTCTCTCTCTCTCTTTTCCCTCATAGCTTCTGCAAACAGTTCTATCCCACAAGCTTCCAAACAAAGAGAATTAATGGAAAGTGAGATTTACAAGAAAGAATTATTTAGTTCTCTTTGTTGTTGTTGCTGCGGCTACTGAGAATTATTTGCATAGTCGATGGCTGCTTTGTTACTATTAAGTCTCTTCCTTATTGACCATGACATCGATGATGGCAAACCACTGTGCAATTCCTATTCCTCACCCCTCTTCACTATATAACCCCGAGATTCGAAACCCCTTCTCTTCTTCTTCTTCTTCTTATGGCTTGTGTTGAGATCAGACACGTGTCCAGGGACTACACCATCATCGGGTTTGGTTTCTTGGTTTGTGGAGTGATTCCAATATGACCATGGTTCCTTCTCAAAACGGGAAACAAAATAGGAGCAGTGGTGATTACGTTATTTGCGGCAACACAACAACGAGTAGTGCTATGAACCAAGTTGAAGTTGAAGGAGGCTACAATTGCTTATTAGGATCTGATTTTGCCGTGAGGAGGCACATGGCTGGGACTGAAGAATCATCGAGACACAACCCCACAGCTAACGAGGAAGCTGAAGCTGGCGGTTCCACCTCAAAGGAAGAAGAAGAAGGAGGAGGAGGAACAAACAACAACAATAACTGGCTTCAATTAAGCATAGGTTTGACAAGCGCCAAGCAAGACGGTGATCGAACCGTTCCAATAACAACCGGTTCAGGGCTCGTGGAGTTGGACCTGCTTCCTTCGCGGAGGAGCTCGGAGCAGCCGCCTGCGATTTTTCCGGTGGCGGCGTCAGGGAGAGGAGGAGGGTCTAGTTTTGGTGGTTCTTCTTCTTTGCTTTTGGAACATCAAACGGCGTCGTCTTCGTCTTCCTTGTCCGTGTCTATGGCAAGTGGTCCAATTACCTCAACCTTCGGTCATCAAGAGATGATGAACTGGGCATTTGGTCCACTACTTCCTCATTCTATGCCTATTATGCCCTCTCCTTCCTCTTTCACTCCTCTTCCTTCTTCTTCTTCTTCTTCCTCGTCGCAGTCTTGTTACTCTTCCTTGAGGCCTCCCTTAGGGCCTTACTTTCCAACGCCCTTTCATCACTTCCCTTCTTCTTCCGGGTTTGATCAATACGACGTGGCCGGGGCAGGACCGAGCTCCGATGTCACCGTTCGAGTTGTTGATCCTCCTAGGAGACCCCATTCTGGAATATGGTTTATGTTACAAGCCTCTCAAAATCAGTAAGCTAAAAATGCAAATTAATATTTCTTGCATTTTGTTCATTTCTAGTACACCATTTTTCTTTTCGTTTTATTAATTCGACTATCTATATATATATATATATATATGCATGCATCTAGCTACGCCAGTGCAATATTTAATTACTTTTTGTGGCGAAATTCACTTGGTTTTAATTTGTACAATGCAGAGCGAAAGAACCATTCTTGCCTCAAATACCTAAGAACTACCTTAGAATTAAGTAAGTGATTTTTCATTTTTATATTCTTTCTTTGTTTGTTTCTTCTCTCTCTCTCTCTCCCTTGAGCGGCTTGGGACTTTTCTTGTCAGTGTGTAATCAATGTCGTTTTGATCATGATTTGATCGTATTTGGAGCTGCAAACTCATCATTTCTTTTTGACTTTGTAAACTTTCAGAGACGGAAGGATGACAGTTCGGTTGCTATTGAAGTATCTGGTTAGCAAACTCAGACTGGAGAGCGAATCGGAGGTACTTTCAAGTTTCGACCATCTCTTTAGCCTTTTTTTATATAAATTAATAATCTATATATGTGCTGATGTATATATCAATATATGTGTATGTATGTGCTCGTGGGAAGTAGCTAGCTAGCTAGGGATTCCATCGTTGCTCTCTTAGTAGCTATCTAAGTCATGCACCTTGCTAATCCCATTTGTTGCTCCTTTATTAATTAGCATGTAATTAACGCGAGATGAAAATAGAACATAGCGGATTACATAGGAGGGTCCGAAAAGGAAATAGAACTACGTTTTCATCAAAAGTACCAAAGTACATTAAAATAGAAACCTATAGTGGGATTAGAAAGATGAAAGATACAGCAGAACTAAAGCAGGTTTATCTAGTGATGGACATGTTTCTTCCATTAAAATTCTTTAAGAAAGAGAGTGTGCAGGTGAGAAGTATATTTCTTGGAACTCGTCTTCCATTTCAGTTTTAATTACATCTCATACTCATATTCTGTGTCATGGTAACATGACTTGATTAGAATCATGGTGTTTGTCTATCCAACTAAGACAATGTATATGGAGCTTCCACATAGGATCCTAAGAACCTTCTATTTGTGTGATGTGTTTGGTGGTGGGAATTGGGGTATTATTGGTTAGGTGTACCGCAACTGTTCAAAAGGAGAAACTTAATTACAGATATATATAATTGCTAATTAATTACTTTACGGAAAAATTTAAAATATATATATATATATATATATATTCCCACTATCTTTGTTAGTTCTTTCTAGCCAAAAGTTAGTTTCATAGAAGGAAGCTCGTTGTTGATATTGGGTTCACTGTTTCAAATTATAATACTCTATATATATAGCCAGTATCATCGTACTGATCACCCGCGTATGTTCGAGTAGTTTATGATTTCTGTGACTTACCACTGATTTGCATGAAAGTAATCTTTAAGTGGTCTACACCACATGTGTGTAGAAAAGAGGGAGGAAATTGTTAAAACAATGGTAATCTTTTGTGGCAATAGAACTAAACCTATATAAAGATTTTAATTAGATATGTGTAGAATGTAGATCATGTAGATAAAAGAGAGTTAAATTATGAATAGATAGTTGATCATTGAAATGTTGGAGTAGAAGTTATATATATCCCAAGTCGATCACCTGAGTAGTGCTCCCATGCACACGGCAAACTAATAGGTAGACTAGAGAAGAAACCACTTTTGGTAACCTAGGATTTAATTTACAAGAAAAATGGTCATATATGTACTAAACAGGATTAAGAATAATAACTAGTTTATTTGGGAAACTAATCTGCATCATCTCCCTAGCTAATGTTTAACTGAAGAGGTTCCCTTTCGTTTACATCTCAGCCTTTCAGGGCGCAAAGATTATACAGTAGGAATAGGTATATATGGTCTACGTCTTTTCATCTAAGTGGTACTACTTATATAACTCTATTATTAATAGTTTTATTGAACATATAATATTCTTGAGATTGTGCATGTTAAGTTTTTGTCGATCCTTAATGATACACGGTCTAAAGTACAGAACTAGTATTGAATTCGGTTGGGGATTTAGGTGTACTTTCAGATACTTATGATCTACGCTCATCATTAAACATGTGCACGAGGCTATATGCATTGAGTGATATTATTAGAATGTGCGCATTATAGTGTGTCGACCCAGAACTTTACAATACTTCATGCACACTTCATCATCGAACACCACTACTACTTGTTGCCCAATAATTACTAAAAAAGGTTTGAATCCTTAGAGTAAACGAAGCAACACATATATAGAACCTACATCATAATATCCATGCATGCCCTTAAGATTACTAGATCTGATCTAGGAGAAAAATTAAGATCTATATACATACAATGATTAGGTGCTTACAGCTCACCCCACTCGTTTATTATTTGCATTTAGCCGATGATACCATACTCAGTTTTAGCATGTCTTTATCACCCCGATGGAAACATTTATAAACTAGTTGATTTTATTTTTTATTTTTATTTTTGTTTTCCACAAATATTCTCCTTCGAATAGGCAATTCTCTTTTTATTTTTGTAATGCTTTAAGGTTGACATAAAAGATTGATTTCTTGATATTTGTATTCCTGAAGTTCACAACATACTTCGAAACCGATTTTCTTTCCTTCAGGTACGGGACACAGTCAGTAGAAAATGAACTTTTATAGGGATAATTATTGTTCGTCCAGTGACTTGAATTATAAAATTTTGACTCTTTTAAGTATTAACCCTTTTTTCTATCTTTAAGATTTAAGCCATTTTGAGTATTGAATCTTCTCTTATTTTTAGAATTTCCCTCCTCAAATGAAAAAGCCTTTTACACTTCCATCCCGTATACCCCCACCCCACCAATAGTTTTCGGGAAGTATATTTCATTCTCATTGTTATTTAGATTTTATCTCATTTTATCTTTATCAGTGCATTATTGGATTGGCTTATTTTGGGTCAAAATAAGTTTTTTCTTAACAATTTTAAGGAAGAACTTAAAAAAACAACAATCATTTTCCTTAAAAATAAGCTTTTTCTAAAATGGTTTTAATAAATAACTTGTCACTAAAGCTCATGATTTATAGCAAATTAATGTAGTCTCTTTTTATCTATTTGCATTTTTTTCCCACAACTTTTAATAGTATTGGAAAATTTTGTTCAAATAATACAATTTGCGTGTCATATTTACTTTGATATTTATTTTTCCACAAAGGCCATTTTTTTATAAGAGTTTTGTTCGCGGTTGAGTTTGATTTTAATTTGTACATGGAGTGGATTAAGGTTGCTTGGAAAAGAAATTCAGAAGGAAATATATATAATTAATAGGTTTTCATTCTCTGAGTACCTATTTTGTCTGTATTTGCCATCAACAGAAGGGTTATCCACAAAACAACAAAATCAAGGTACCTGTTTACAAATAGAATAATGGTCTAAGACTTTTCATGCCAAACTGACAGGAAAAAACAGAAGCATAAGTGTCAAATGTATCGAACATGCATCACAACTTTAATTGAGAAACCCAATTGTTTAATTAAATTTGTAGTCCACTACGCAAAATCTTATATACGTTCATGGTATGCATTACCAAATTGTCTAAAATATAGAACATACATGCGCGGTTGCAGGACACATAAAATCGACATTCCTTTCTGTTCGTCAGATTTTCATGCAAGTTACTTTTTCGGTCAACCCTCCTCGTTGTGTTTTTGATATTTTTGATGTATATAGTATGCTTGCCTTCCAACTCATGTTTTCAAGATGAGATTAAGACAGCATGCATATTATTCTCTTTCCCATCCTTAGCATATAAAATCACAGATTGCTGTATATATCTTGTCTTCAATGATCATAATATATTATTGTTTATTATTATTATAAAGAAAGCATATTAGGTGAGAACATATTCTTGTAAAGGAGTTAATTTTGACTATATGATTATAATAGATAATTAAAATTATATTTAAATAAATAAATTTAAATATTTATATATGGTTTAGATTAACTATATGGTTAAGATTTTTTTTTCTTATTAAAAAACTATGGTTAATTAATATTAACCATTTATATATGTAGATGCAGGGATGTCATTCAGTTGATATGGAATTTAATTTATTTATTCTAAAACTCTGTAATTTTCAGTGCTACTAGTACTTCAATGAATAAATTCTGGTTTGCTTCTTTCAAAAAGATTAAAATTAATTCTTTTCGTCTCTCTAAATATTGCTCATATATATAATTGGAACATGTTTGATAAAACTTAATTTCAGATATATAAACATTTAGCTTATTTCAAAAATTAAGTAGAAAAAAAATTATTTATCTAAAATAATTATTTCAAACACGCACTGATCTTTATATTATATATGGTGGATTTTAGTTCTTGATATAAGGAGATGAATATTTAGAGAATGAGAGGCATCAACTAAAATTTTTATATATGCTCATTATTATCGTAGAGTAATCTAAGTTTGTTGTAGTCAGAATGTGTGACGCACTCAACGATCCCCTCTAGCTGCTGGTTTCAATTTCTTTTTGCCTTGATGCTGTTTGTTTGTTTGTTTGTTTGTTATGAGAAGTCAACCTAAGACTACTCGGTTTTATATAGCTGCACATCATAAAAAATAAGAATATGGCTAGCTGGAATTTGCATGTAGTTCCCTTGCCTCCCGGAACGGCAAACCTCACACATAGGTGACACATGACTTTAGATTTGGAACTAAAGACCCAATCATTAGGTTTATAATGAGTGTGATAGATGATCCAACTTAACCTATAGGGAAATATATACTCTAGCTAGCTTAATCTCTTGTATATATAAGACTAGTTTCTGATAGTAATTCAGGAAAGATTGGAGGGTAAATGGATGAGAAAGGCCGATATACTTTACAGATCATTAAAGAGTATATGTATACATGAATAACTATTATTAACATATATTTATTTTCTCTTTCATCTTCTTTTCATTCTATTTTTCTTCTTATCTCTCATTTTATTTTTTATCACATCATTTGTCATAATTATCATTTTCTCTCTTATTTTATTTTTTTTATTTCTCCTTTTTTTCTACTCATAGATCCCAAAAATGGGAGTGTAATATATATATATATATATATATATAAAGAGAAAGAGAAAGAGAGGGGTTAATTATAAATATGGCCACTTGACATCTTTCCCTTAAAAATGCGGGGTTTACCAAAAACATATAGCTTAATAGAAAACATATTCAAAGGGTTTTGAAAAAAAAAAAAAAAACCGTTTTGATTTTTACAATAATATGAACATGGATATAATAGATAGTCAAGGCAATAATGAATGCAAGAAAGCAAAAAGATGTCTTTCATGGTGGAAGGTGTATATCCCTCGCTTTATTTTTTTGTTTTTCCCTTTCCTTGTTGCTTTTGTAATTTATAAAGAGTCCATTGACTTTAAGATGTAAAAACACATCTACAACTTGGATATATCTTTATCTTGGCCTACCTAGTTGACAGCACTACTCATTCTATTCATACAAAAAGGTTACGAGATATTTGTTGTTAATTTAACTCAAACATCATAACCTAGGGCTTCGAAAATCACACGTGGACCCTGTCATTCTCACCACTCAATACCTATCTGCATGCCTTCTCTCTCTCTCCCCCTCACTCCCTCCTTTCGTCACGCTTTCGCTTGATATCCCACAGCTAATGTAGGCCCTTCCCATTTCCATTTGCTCTCTCTCCTTTTCTACGGAATATTTGGCTTAAAAGCTCCATCAAACTGTCAAGTGCTGCACTCTCTTGAAATGGAACCAAAAGAAAGAATCCCATAATGTGTAGGCAGCATCTTCCACCAACCACAGTATAAATGGATGCTAAGTCTCTAATAAGAACAAAATCTTAATCTAATTCACAGTACTGTCCAATTCAAGATCAAAAATCAGTTTATATATATATATATATAGAATAAAAAGAAAATAAAAAGTAAGAAGATACGTGGATATCCTATAATATTAATAATAACAATAATAATAATAAAAGTTGGTGAGTGATATGCATGCACAATTAAAAAACTAATTGGAACAATACATAAAGGACTACGCCACTTTAATTAGTTAATTAATATGGTTTTTCAGGTTCAAACCTGTGGTATAATACTAAATAAAGAATATGGATTAGTTTTTTGTTTTTTTATGACATATGGAACTAGTTAGCTAGTCCATGATGAAAAATCAAAAGGGCTATTATTTCATGTAGTAATGTTGACGCTCGCATGCATTAGGGTTTGGGTGGCGCAACGTGATAGAGACGTGCATGATGACCATGAAAATTTAGTAATATAAACGCGTGATTAGGTCCCTTCGAAGGACGAACGAAGAAGAGAATACAAGTTATATATTTATTATAGAGTAAATTGTATTAATATCTCTTAAAATTTTTTCAAATTGCACAGAATTTTATTTTTTAATGTTTAAAATAACTTTTCTTCTAGAGATACACATTGTAATGTTTTTTAAACAATTAAAAAAGTTAGTGTAGGGATAAAAAAAAAGAAATATTATATGCAATCTAAAAAAAACTCATGGGATATTAATATAATTTATTCTTTATTATATTAAACTACAATAGTGTTTCTGGATTGTGCCTTTGCCTATTCTTCGCCGTGCTTCATGGGTCCACCATTGCATCATATTATATTGTACGTTATGGTGTTTATATATTTTTTGTTCTAGCTTCAAACTTTTGATTTATTTGTTTATTAATAATAGCCGATTAGTGTTATATTTATTGCGAGAGGGTAGTATTTGTTATGATAGTAGTACCATTACCATATCATATATAATAATAGTATTGGGGTTGGGGCATATATAGAATAGAAAAACACTGAAGTCTAAGGGATCATGATTATGGCTTGGGAGCAAAGTCTGAATGGGCCACCATAATGATTAAAGAGAGGGCAGTTTTTAAGATCGTGGGTTGGGTGGGCATTTCCACGATTGCCCGCTGACCCAAATATGCGTGCATGCTTAAGGATTTAGGAATCTCTTGGCTTAAAGGAAATTACTTTTCTGAAACATTAAAATGAAATAGGAAAGTGGAGATGTGGATCAATCTTATGCGTAAAGTAGAAGTTACAAAGATCTTATGCGTTGGTAAGTAGGCCCAAGACGTAAGCCACTGACAAAGCATGACTTCATACTGATTTCATATTCACTATATATTTATAAAGAAAAAATTATATAGTTATTTTTTTCTTGTTTTTTGTCATAATAATTTGAATTTTAGCTTTACTTTATCAAGTTTTTTCTATGCACTACATTACTGTTTCTGTAATATATTTCCTTGAGTTTCAACCTAAGAAGTTATTATGTTATATTAGTGATTAATTTGCACGAATCTCTGTAGCTGTTTCCGGTCTCTTAACCAGTAAATTTACGTGCGCATCTAAATTAAATGTAAGATTAATTAATGATGTGACAATTAGTGGAAGAAATAAATAATATCGTAAAACGTTAAGAGTCAAATATTGACTATAATTATATCTCCTTGTCAAGTCCAGTAATTAAGAAAAATACTTTTAGCAGTTGTTTCTAGATGTCTTTTATTTCTCTGACCCATTTGATTACATGAAGATAATTATAAACATTATTAATATCACATATTGTGTATATATAGTTTCAACGTTGTAGAGTCTTTGCTTGAAAGTGAACTAAAGAGAGCCGTCGCGTAAAGACAGATATAAAATATTACGATGAGAGATTACATATGAGAAAGGTAAACATAATGATGATTTTAGTATATCAAAATAATGCACACAAAAAAGTTATATAAAAAACTATAAAATTAGAAAAGATGGAAAGACAGGTATAATGAACATTATAACTATCATTTCTTATAATCACACACTTGATGTAAAGTTATCATCATCATATGTATAATGAGTTTAACCATGGCTAAGGTCACGTATTGTATTTCTATTGCTATTGCTAATTTTATTTTATTTTTTGTTCAATCTATTGTTACTTATTTGTTTCACATCATATTTCTTCTCGTGGTGGATATATCCCTGTATAGGCACGTGATGTGTATGTGGAAGATGATAATGAGGAATAATAAATATATCTGCAATGAATGAATTACTGTTGCAGATAGAGATAACATGCAGAGGGCAGCAACTTTTACCTTTCTTGACGTTACAACATGTGAGGGATAACATTTGGACTCCGAGGGACACCACACGAGCTTTGCTTTCAGATTCCTCAACCACGGATCATGTCATGGTGCTCCATTACGGTAGAAGCACTACTTAAGACCAAGTGAGGACCCCCAAGTAACTTGATTGTGGCTCCTGCATCGTGTTAATTGTATCCTTGTTAACTTATCTAAACCCTTTCCCCCTTTTTCTTTTTCTTTTTTTCCTTAATTTCTTCTCAGTTTTCCAATTTTTCTATTCTAATGGGTTTTGATTATTATTTATTTTGATTTTTCTTCCCCTTTTATATTTCTTCAATTGACATGGAGATTATGGAAAATCACATCCCCCCAAAACAGTGTTTATTCCATTAGGGTTTTGGGGCGGGTAGCATTACCCAAAATTGTATTCCCATGTTGGGCGGGGTGGGTGAGGAATAGCCATCAACTGTATTGCCAAGCACAAAATCTAATTTGATCCACTAACCCATTTTCCCCTTTTAGTGTCTTTTTATTATCACTTATATCGTTTATTCCCAAGCTACAAGCATAGCAATTATCATAATTAATATCAATCTCTTGTTACATAAATAATATCAGATGTTAATCTTTAGTTTGGTATGCATCATGCCTGTATGTATTATTGATTACATGCGTACATTTTCTTTTCTAAATTTGTACTTAACAATTTTTAGCTTACTTTAAGATAATGCACTTTTATGTGGGAAATCAGCGTATGTCAATTTGTTAGTTATGTAAAGCACTGACACGAACCGTACATAAATTAGGAAATAATTCATGTGTTATATGGGTGCGTTTAATATTAAAAATTAAATTAAAAACTTGAGAAAAAATTGATTTAATTAATAAAAGATTATTTTTTTCTAATAAAAATATCAATTGAAAAGAAAAAAGTACGTACATTTAAACTTATAGTTAGACACAAATTATTTTAATTACTAGAAAATTATTTTTGCAAATATCAACATTATATATAATTTTAATTGAAGGAAGTTTAGTATTGATTAAATAAATTAATGAAAGTAAAAATATTCTTTAATTAAATGATTATTGAGAAGAAGAAAAATATTGAATCAACATGAAAGTTCATAAGGACTAAGTCAAAAAATAAATAAGACAGTTATATAAGAAGAAAATACGTATAGAAATCATTTCATTCTCAAAGCTAAGGACTTGAATAATGAATTCAAATAAATTTAAGCATTAACAAAGTAAATTAAAAAAAAGTACAATTTTTCTTTATGTTTTAATAGGAAAAATAATTCATTAATAATAAAAGGATCTTAAACAGAGCACAATAAATGTAGCAGTATAGGACCAACATACCACAATTTTTTTTTTTAATTGAATAATTAGTTAATAAAAATATTTATTTAATGTGAAAACCTAAAAGACATGTGAGAAAAGAGAGAATTTATTGAAATTATTTCACTTTAAAAATTAACGACTCAAATATATGATATAAGGCTACATTTTTTAAAGAAATAAAAGAAACATATACAACTAGTAACGAAATTTGGTTAGATTAGATTTTATAAGACGTGAACTTGATATATTTTTCAAATATAGGTCTTTTTTTTTTTTTACCTCATTTCGTCTCTTTTAAATATCTAGTCTAGCCTTTTTTCTTTTTTTTTATAACAATCTAGTCAATAGGTTGAAGAACTTAATTATAAATAGGCTAATAGACTTAAATTTGTATACAGGCCGATAAGTTTTAACCTTTAAACAAATTAACAAATATATAATTTTAAAATATTGTGGTAAAATTCTAATATAACAATAACAACAACAACACAATAATAATAATAATAATAATAATAATAAGACTTAATTTCACTTTTTGCCTTTAAAATTTTACAATTTCGCAAATTTTACCTCCCAAATTACAAAATATTGTGAGTTATGCTTCCAAATAAAAAAATTGCTACAAATTTGTCTTAATTGTGACGGTTTAAAGGAAAAATCGTTACAAAATGTCTTAATTGTGGTGTTTTTTCTATGTTAAGGCAAATTTGTGTTATTTTATAAATTGGAAGACAAAATTCACAAAAAAAAAATTATAGGGCAAAATTTGCGAGATTGTAAAATTATGGAGACAAATGGTGCAATTAATTCTAATAATAATAATAATATAGGTTATATTATTATTATTAGACTTAATTATATTATTATTATTATTCATTTAAATAGGCAAATATGTTAGACATAAAAAGTTTTTCAAGTGACCCATAATATGACATTTTTAACTAAAAGTGGATGCGTGTGGTAGGTTAATAGCCTACAACTATCTATAACAAAACATTTATTTTTCTGGTCGAAAAAAGTCTTGATTGTTTTAACATCTCACTTTGTTTCTTTTTTGGGCCAACATCCCACTTCCTTTAACAACCTGTATAAAGATTATGGACCGAACCACTTTGTTCGGGTCTGATTGGCCCATTATCTGGACAACTCTTGAATGGACGTCTTCGAAAAATATCCAAGCCGAAAAGAACAGTTGCCTCAACCTCTGGCTCTCTTATTTTTTATCATTGACTCGATCATGTTGTTTCGGGTCTTTAATAGGCGAGTAAGTTATGTATAACTCATGTTTCAACAATTTTAAACGTTCACACATGAAGCTGTAACGCATATTTTCCTTACACTTTGAGTTAAATTAAAAATATTAAATTCTATAAGGTTAGAAATAAATCGAACTAGGTTATTTTTTTTATTTTTTTTACGACACTTGATTCTCATGTTACCTATTGGACATCAAAACTAACGAAATTAACCCTTTTTATTTTAAATCGCACGTCATGAACTTATGTGAAAATAAACTATATATGAAAACTGAAATTGATTGCAGCATCAAGCATGTGGTGAGAGGTTAGATTCTCATTATACCTCCAAAAATTTGTCTCTGACTATCAATTGGAGATACCCTGAGCACCTTAAAAAAACTTCAAATAGACAATTTTGAAATCGACGTATGATATCATGCCCAAATGCACAAGAATAATGATATACAGCTACATTACACTGTCAATCTGTTATTCTGCGAGTTTTGCTTCCTCCTAAAGAGCTCCAATATGAATACACTGACCAAAAGAAAAAAGCTTCAATAAAAAATTGCACGTAAAGGGGGGAGTGGCTGCCGTCCCAAGAATAAACAGCTCCGTTACACTGCTAAAAGGAAAAGTCTAGAATCGGTCCCCATATCTGTTTCGTTTTCCTTTCTCACTGTATTTTGTCCATTTGTTGTCTATTGGTTTGGCTAGTGAATCCTAAATTTGGGACTTTTCTCAATAGCCCTAGGACCACCAACTATTTTTTTATGAACCCGTGATTGCTTTTTCCAGCAACTCCTGCTAACCATACCATGCCATGCCACCCTTATTTTCTTTAAACTGTTATTCCAAAATTACCTAACTCTAAATAAGATGCATTCTCAATCTTTCTTTAGAAATTTTAATTTTGAAATGTATTATGCACTCTTTTAAAATTTTTAATTTGAAATGTATTAAACATTTTTCCTAAAATTTAATTACAAAATGTTTAAAATGATTTATAAAACATTTCCAAATTAAATTTTCAAGAAATATTTAATACATTTCAAAATTAAATTTCTAAAAGTATTTTGAATATGTTGCTGAAATAACATTTTAAAAATTATTGAAAATGTGTTTTGGGAATTTAAATGTTTTATTATATATAAGGATACTTTAAAATAAAAATTAAAAAAAATAAAGACGGTGAAACAAGAAAGAAGGGATTATGTAAAAAGTAATTTCCAAACACATAAACCTCAAAATCCAGTTGCTCCACTCTCCGCTTTAGAGCTCTAGAGTTCGTTTCTGTACTCAACAAAAGCCCAATCGTCAATGATTGGACCTGGACCTCTCTTCCATACTCAGTAATAGGAGGTTCTAATTTTTATCAGAAGGTTTCATTAAAAAAAAAAAAAAACCGTTATTCTTTCCCAAAAGATTCTCGTCCACACCATATTATTATCTCGTTACTTTTCTAATTGATTATAAGAGGGGAGGTAAGTGAGGGTAGAAACCCCCTAGTTCAGGAGAACCGGATAAGGGAATCACAGAAAAGATGTTATATTTCCATTCTCGCAAGAGTGGTCGAGACTTAAAGGATATTAGAGACGGGGTAAGGCGCAAGCAACTGGAATTCCATTCATCATTATGCGGAAACTAGAGGAACCCCTAACAACAAACAAGAAAAATTTGAAAAACCTTAACCAGACATGACAAATCAATCAAACAGAATAGATTCTTAACTTGTTTGAAAGGAGGAACATTTAATTTGAATCAGTCAGACGGAATACGGATTTCAGAGGTGGGCAAATGTTAACGATATATAGTGCCTTGCGTTTAAAGCAATTTATAAGAGGATATGGCAAGTAGATAGTGTATCTGTTTTAGCATATTTGCACATTCCAATGCACGTTAAACGTGATGCAACAAGAATTCAAACACAGCAATAATGCTACTCTTAATTCAAAAAGCAAGCGTCAAACCATGATTACCTTCACATGCACATTGGCCAGTTTGAGAAGTTAAAAGTAGTTCAACCAGAGAAAAAAAAAAACACAGCGTCATTCAAGTCGATTAAATACTAAATATACAAATATATGTTAAAAAGTAGTTCAAATGAAACCAATTTAGATATGCTGACAGCTGTTCCTATTTAAACATTATTTTCTTTTAAACCAACCTCATAAGAAAGTTGGATGAGGCAGCGGCCATTTATTGGTTTAGTCTAATGATCTTATGGGTGTGTTTCAATTAATTTATTTCGTGTGTAAAATAATTTACAATCAAAATTTGAACAAGGTAACTTAATAATAACAATAATAATAATAACTTTTTCTTAAGAACTAATCAAAACTAAAAATGAACTAGATATACCAGTCTGATTATCGTCATAAAAACTTCTCACAATGATTTCTAGAGCTGTGCCTAAGGCAAACTTATTAATGTTGCATGAAAGGATGTGAATCAAGACTCAAGAGGGGATCAAACTTGAGGGAAAATGAAACCAAACCTCATTTCAGTTGAATTTCATTAACAAATCAACCACATGTACGAAAAAAAAAACAAGAAAGCCTCCCACTCTGTCCTAGATATACAATCCATGCAAGAATAAGGATCAAATATAATCACTATAAACCATTAGTCCCGCTGATTTCACTCACTTTTCACTGTCAAGATCTGATTGAAGCCAGCTGAGGTGGCACTGCAGTAAATTACTGTTTTAGAATTCCCTGGTTAGGCAACCGTGGCTATACTTTTTCCTACGAAATCTTGACCATTGAGACTTGCAGCTCAGGCAAACTGTAGCAATCAGTTGATCTATATTCCTACTCATTGTATCATTTCAAATACAAACTAACTAGGTGTCGCATTGCAGAATGTAGTTACAATAAGGATCGAGTATCTAAAAGATTAACCATAACAAACAGAGTACAGACAATATACAGCACGTCATTTTTACAAAATACAATGAGAAGACAAGGTGCCTCCTCAACGACCATAAATATTTATTAATCACTTTGCAGAGTATAAACATCATTATAGAGTCTACAAGATCAAGAAATCTTATCCGTATAAACTGCAAGCACAATATCATATCTGACTTTCACGATATGTTCATTATTTCAGAAAAAAGAAAAAGATTACCCCTATCGCAGTATCTAAGTTAGAATACAGATCGAGTAGCTGAAAGGTTAATCAGAATACAGAAACAAATTTCTATCCAGCCCATCATCTTATATTTTACAGACAAGAAGCCTCAGTTTGCAGTATATCAATATCAACAGAATCATTGAGTCTATGGGGGCAGGAGATGGCAGAATCAGAAACAAGATGTCATTCTACACAAACCATACAAGTCACTTTAGTCAACAGCACTTCAGAATGTTTAGCTCAATCAGCACACGTAGTTAAAGGGCAAGCAGAGGAAATTGAAGAGGCGTTCTTCAATAAAAAGTCAGTGGAAAGCAACAACCTTGAAGTCTTGCTCTAAAAGACACAGAAGGTAAGAAACAAGTATAAATTCTCCCTAGTCCTTAGAAAGTTTTAATGGATGAATACGGAAGTTATAATGGAGGGATCGTTCTCATCAATTATTGGACAACTTAATTACACTACATATTTCTCAAATAATGATTCCATAAAATTCCATTTTACAAGGACACATAATCTCCACCTTAACCAGAAGCTTCAGGAGCATTAACTTGTACATTACTTCAAAATACACAGTAACAGTCTTGGAACAAAAGAGCCAAAACTTCAAATTTCATGGACTAGGTGTGCTGCATTGATTAATTGTTTCATTATTCTTCCATGTTAAAGAAACCTTCTGATCAGGCAAACAGCTATTTCAATTAAGAAACAAATTCACACGGAAAAATGGGAAAGAAAACATGTCATCAAGAAGTTTCAACCAGAAAGCAAAGATAACAGTCACTAATCCCCTATTGTTCATTCACCATAGATAAACAAAAAACTCTTATACATCATACATACATAAATACATGCATTTTCTATCCACAATTCAAAGCCAGAACAAAGAAACTTAGAAAAACTACACATACATAATACATACTTTCGTTCATTCATCTCGATCCCATTACAACACGGTCACGGCAAGCATTTCCGAAGCTTCTGGATCGCAGTGTACATTTTCCTTCTGGAACCAACAGCATTGATCCCCATATCCTTGAGATCCTCCAACGTCAACATGGGAAGCAACTCGTCATCGACCTCGTGGATCTCGAACATAGGCGCATACCGACTCAGCCCTAACTCGAAAAGCCAAGACCTCACTCCCTCGCTCTTCCTCCGCTCCCGCGATTCCGATTCAACGCCGTCGTTTTCCGAAACCCTAACCCTAGGATCCTCGTTCCGATCCACGTGCCAATAGTCCACGCCGTTCTCTTCCACCGAGTGCACCGGGCTCTGATCGTGCTCGTGCTCGTGTTCGTGTTCGTGTTCGTGTTCGAAATCCCTAAACCCTTCTTCGTCACCGTTCTCGTCGATCGTTGCTCTCGGAGCCCAGTTCGACCTCAACCGCTTCGTCGTTGGTCCTCGTTTCGCTTTTCCCCTTCGGTTGCTGTTTCCGAACTCCTCGCCGCCGTTGAGGTTCGCCACGGAGCGCGCCTTCGAGGTTCTGGAAGATTCCTTCGGAGTCCGCCAGCTCCACGGCGGCATGCTCGGGCGGCGCGTGTGCGAGTCGTGGCCGTGTGCGGCGGCGCGTTGGTCGCCGATCTCCCCTAAACGGACGCTCGGACGGCGTTGCCGCTTCGGAGCTAGCGCAGGAGGGGCGGCGATCTCGGCGCTTGGCTGCGACGTAGTTGCCTGAGCCGGCGCCGCGGTTTCTGCTGCGGCGTCCGGCGCGGAGGGGATTGGAGGGTCCGCCGGCGGTGGATGGATTTCGGGCTCTTCTTCCGCCATTGTGGTTACAGTGGCAGTGGCGGTGTGCGCAGGATAAGGGAGACGGGGAGTTTTCCGGTGCGGTTAGGTGCAAAGGTGCAATCACCTTCTAAGGTTTTGCGCCGTTGGATGGTTTATGATGCGGATTGGTGAAATAAGATGGATAGAGTCAGGTCTTCCGGATAAGTAGTTGAATTGAATATGTGAATGGATCGCGTATGCCACGTGTAACTCAGTACAGTGGATATTGATAAATTATCCCCGAATTAATAAATTAATTTTACTAATTAATCATAGGTCTTAGGTTGACATATTCAAGGATTAGGTTTGTCCTTCAATTAGATTGATTTTAGAAATTATTATTATTATTATTAATATTTGAGTGTCTCTCTACATTGTTTTATAAATAAAAATGAAATAAAATAATGAAGGAAGAAAGGAAAGTTAAATGAGAAGTGAAAATGTACGATTCTAGAGGAAGAGAAATAGAATTAAATGGAAAATAAAATATAGAGAAATATTTAATTATTTAATAAAAAAAAGGATAAAAGTGTTTAACAAAAATTAAACACTTGTAAATTATTATTGTTGTTGTTAAAGGATAATCGAAAAGTTTGTCCTTATCGTATATATTGAGAAGTCAATAAGAGCGTTGATTTATTAGCCAATATGGCCTGTAGTTTGGAAGACAAGCTAGTAGTTTTTTATCATCCTCCTGTTCAATTAGAACAACTTATATCCGATACTTTGGGAGTTCCTACTCCCTGTTTAGTTTCAGTGTAATTTGCCTTTTTGGGCTTAGGCCCCTCTGATATCCAAAAAAACAAAAAGGTGAAATTCTCATTTTCTACAGTCTTGCAATTAGTATTTAGACCAATGTTTATTTATATCCTACTGTAATAACCCATGTCATGCACAGGTGTTGAATTTATAATTTATAATTTTTATATTATGTATTTTTTTAATTATTTTAAAATTTATATAAGTATATATATATATATATATTTAAATATTTAAAAAATATATTAACATAGTTATGAATATTGATATTATTCAAAAAAATTATATTTACATATGTCATATATATTTTAATATATAAATATTTGTTTTAAAAAAATCATCTTTATAAATATATTTGCATATGTATATAAATAGGATATATACATTTTTTTAATAAGAAATATTAATAATAAAATATTTTATATTACACTTTATAATTATTAAGTTTTCATTTAGAAAACATTTTTTCATAATAAAAAAATGACTAACATTAATTATAAAAAAAAAAAGATATTTGTGGGTATTTGAATTTTTAAATTATAATAAAAAGTTAATGATCAATATAAAGAAAAGATAATGTCTATCCTCTATATATACTATGGGAAAGAGACTTCGTGTCTCTCTATAGTTTTTAAAATAAAAGATAAAGGAAAAGGGTGAAGGTTAAATAGAAATAACTGGTCTAAGAGGTTAAAACTAAATATAGTAGGTAGTTTGCATAATTAGTAGAGGGGCAAACAGGTTTAAACAAATGTGGGGACCAAATGAAGGTATTATCTTTATTAATAGTTATAGATTAATTATAATAGTTATATTGAATAAGGGCATTTTTAGATGCTATTATTCAACAATAACGTTTTTAGGCGTTTTTCTTCAATGAAAATGTTTTTAGTATTTTTTTCTTAACATCTTATCTCTTCAATCTATCATTTTTATTTTTATTTCTAAATTAAATATCAATATTTAAAAAAAATATCAATAGTTAAAAATAACCTTATATCACAATATAAATTGTCTATCACAAATCTAAAATATATTTTATATGTTCAAAACTATTTATTTATTATCAATTTTAATTATGATATAATTTATATATTCAAAAATATTTATTTATTATTATTTTAGTTATATAAAATAAATATTTATCCTGCACATTGCACAGGTTAAAATATTAGTATATTAATATTGTTGATCTTGTTCTATTTTGGCAAATGATAAAAAGACTCGCAAAGTTTTCTCCTGTAATTTCTAGTTGGTTTAGTTCATTTCTAATTCTAGTTTCATGTAACATTTTCATCCTTATGTATAGAACCTAGTTAAGTAATTTATTTAAGCATCTTAGTTAGAATTCAATTCCTAATCATATGCATGAAAAGTAAAACTTAGTAGAGACATACTCAATGTATCATTATTAGACACAACCGACAATGAAATGACATATCATTAAAAATTTAAACAAAAAGAAAACAAAGTTAATTTCTCTAATACATATTAATTTTGGTGGATATCGATTTCTTGACAAATAGATTTTAAATATATGTGCAAATAAAATCCATCTAACCACTAACTTGGAAATAGCATTTTTATGGTTAAGGTCTGTTTTATTTTTAATTACTGATTGATCATTCAACATAAAAGTTAAAGAAGAGAAATCTTAAAATCAGCTATGTAAGGGTAAGAACAAAGGACTTAAAGAAACATCATTGAAAAAGGACTATTTCATATCAAGGGAATGGCTAAGTGTGTGTTTGAGTGAATGTTTATAAAATTGATTTTAATCAAAATTAATTTTGAAGTGAAATAATTTTGTTAAATGCTATTCTAAGAGTAGTTTATCAATAGTAAAATTTAATATAAATTTTTTGATTTAATGCAAAAGCTACGTAAAGTTACTTCAACTCAAAATCAATTATAGATCCAGAATCAATTCCTTATAGTGGAAAAAAAAATGTAAAGGTTTACCTAAAATCAAGTTAACTAGTATTTCAATGTGATTTTGAATAATCCAAAGTGAATCCAAACCACACTAAGTTCCTTAACATCGATCTTAGTTGAGTTTTTACTTAATACATATTTATATAACGATGACAAAGTGGTAATGAAGGCGAACAATGACTTTAGCTTTCAATTTCTTAATTTTACCCTTTTATGTGAGATTTATGTAGACCTTGATTGTCTTTATTTTTAAAAATTAATGTACTTGAGTTGATTCATCCCTTATTTATGTTGTGGTTAGATCTATATGAGTGTAAATTAACATTTTCTAAATGAGAAGTGATAGCAATAAAAACTTCTGTTAAAAAATGTCATTAATGTACATTTATTGTGATTTCCAATGTATTTTTAAGGTGCATTTCGATAAAAACTTTCTATTTTAAATTCCTTAACCAGGGCACTAAGGCACTGGGTAGCAAGACCTAATTAGAAATATGACTATACTCAAATTATCAAAAAAATAATAATTAATTAAATTTGTATGCAATTGTTATAATTATTTTAATTATGCATTTTTATGAATTAAAAAATGATAAAAAAATCTATAAAGTGTTATTACATGACATATATATATATATATAATACTTCCAGAATTTTACCCAAAACTATTATGTTTTTCTTGAAAGTAGATTGACTCAATATTGAATAAATTGTACGAGAACTAACATTGAATGAGAGTTCACTTAAATTATTGAATTGATTTTGAATAATTTATCTCTAAACATTGTTCTCTAAGTCATTTACTAGCCTTCTGCAATCTTGTAACGGAGTAATTTCTCTTTCTCTCTTTTTTTCCTAAATTCTCATATCTATTTATCAATCTATAAATACACATGTATATAAAGAGATAATTAACCTTGCTAAAAACTTAAGTCGTAAATGATTTTGTAATTTAACAAACACCACATAAAAAGACATAAAAAGAAAAGAAACCCACACATATAGAGGTATCAACTATAAATTAAAGATTTAATAATAAGTTATTGCATGAAGACCATGCTTTAAGTGCCTATCCCATCTAGCCTTAATAATATAAATGTAAGACTTATACAATTGCCTCTTGTGCTTAGACATCTATTTATTGCATTCTTTTGTCCTCTGCATGCTTTTATAAACATAACCTAAAGAAGGTTTTTCATCCCCATCAACATTTTTTAGTAGTCAAATAAAACGAGCTACAAGTTTTGACATGACAAAATTCCAAATTTATTTTCAAAGCAAGAAAGTTTACAACTTTTTTTACTACAGTATTTTTACAAGCCAAAGCTTAGGAATTTATGCTTATGATCATAAATGTTTTTCAATATAATAAAAGTGGTATCAAACTGAGTCCCCCCTAGGCGAACAAGTTATGTCCAACCTTTTATTCTCCTATGCCAAGATAGAAAATCATATGGTTGTACACAAAGACAATTGCTTTTGAAGCCTTTGATGCAAGCTCTACAACATGAGATATGCTAATAATATCCTTCAAATGCATATTCAAATACCAAGTAACACAAAGTGACCAAAAAACGGTTTCATATTTTTCATATATCAATTTGTTAGCAGCTACGTAATTAGTTGCATTACCTATTACAAACAAACAACATTAGCTAGCTCAACCCATTCAATAACTTTAGAAAACAAATTACATAATATCATAGCACTCTTAACAACATATGAGGGATTAAATTTCACAAATGTTATACATGTAAAATAATAAATTGCATAAACTTAACTTGTATTCAATTTGAACAAATTAAATAGAATAAACAAATTTCATAAATGTTATACCTACAGGAAAATAAACTAATAAGTTTATTGAAGTTCTTTGTCTCTAGTCACTTCATTCATTAGCCTTGATGGTAGATTTAGTCTTGTCCCAATTGACCTAATAACTTTCAAAAAGTAATTGTGATTCTTTCTTACAATCTTCCAATAAATTAACCCTTCATTTATGAAAAGATGGAAATTTAAAATCATGAACAATAAAAATTCCATTTGTAGCAAGTTGAAAGTATGGTGATTGTATTGTATTAAAAGAAATGCAAGCATAAAAAAATCACCTAACAATGGTTGTTTAGCTTTGTATATTGCTTCTTTACTAGACAACATGATATGGAGTTTTGATTGAGAGCATAGGGTTGTCCTTGGAATAAAATAACTACTAATTTCAAAATTACCTTTCTTTTATCAATTGGATGAGTTTAACTTTGCTTAAGTCCCCTATCACAAACTTGATCATCATATACTTCTTTTTTAGGAACTTTCTTCAATAATTCATCCACTTGTTGACAAACATAAGAAAACTTTGTTCACTTAAGTGTCACCTAGACAACCAATGACCTATAGTGTAATTTAAAAGTTTCAAAAGAATGACCAATTAGCCATTATCTAGCAATAAGACAAGAAAGTCCTCTAAAAAGTCATTATTTAATGAAAAACAAAATTCATTTTGTTGAATATGAATGTGTAGTTTTCCCTTGTATTCTTACAAAAGAATCCATTTCCATAAACAAGCACAAGCTACAAACTACAAAAACCTCATTAGCAACAACAACAATATGCACAATTATTTTTTGTCTTCAATCATCTGCAAATATTTTCATATCCAAGTAAGATATATAAAATATATGATAGATACATATCCCTTTCTCTTTCCAATACACTATTTTTTATTTCTAAAATTTTTAAAATCGTAAATTGTCCAAGCTGCACACTAAAATTATTATATTATTTGGCAGGAATATAAAAATATAAAAATAAGAAATATATGGGAAAAAATCATGATAGAAGATAAAAGATACAATGAAGGAAGAGGTAATATGTCTTGTATTCTATTGAAGTCACACCCCTTTTCTCTAAAAAGGATAATTTCTTTTTCTACTACCTTCAATTACATTTTTTTGTTCCTTTCTTTATCTCTTGTTTCACATAGATTTGGGGTACACAAAAGGTCCACAAAGGTGACGATTTTCCACCCTTTGTTTATATTTCTCCCTTTCTTTTTTTCAATTAAAAGTTGACTTCTTGTGTTGAAATCTGTTTCATTATTTATACTTTTTAGAGGTAAAAAAATGTTTGTAAAAATTTTCATTAAAAGCTCATTCATCTCCAATTGAAAACTCAAAATTGAGATATAAAGACAAAAAAAGATTTTATCAATTCTTATCAATTTTATGGCTTTTTGGAAAACATGAAACATACTTTTAAATATTATTCATTGTTGAAAGATTGTTCAGAGTTACAAAAGGTTGGTGTAATTTTCTTAATCTTACTAATATTTTACTATAGTTAGGATTCAATAATTAGATTATGATGAAGTAAAAGAATAAACCACCAAATTTAGTCTATAAAATTATAATGCACCATTTCATCAAAATAATTTTATGTTAATTAAATTAATTTCAAATAATATATATATTTTTTATAAGTATAATCTTTCACTGGGTGAGATAATTAGTTTAAATAAAATAAATTTTTTAAACATTTTTATCAAGAACCTTTTAACTTAAAAGAGCTTTTAGGCTAAAAAGTAAATAAAAAGCTATCAAACAACTTTTACCTTGTTTTTAAAGTTCTTATTTTGAACTTTAATTTAAAGTAGCTTTTAAGTAACAAAAAAAAAGGGTTAAATGTAGTCTTAGTCCACAGAAAACCGTTATATGATACAATTTGATTACTAATTCTACTTTTGTGTATTTGCTCCCTTCATAAATATTTGATTTTTATCATTGACAAACTCATAAATATCACTAGGCTCATCTCTTGGCCTTTCATTATCACTTAGTGCTTTCTATTCATCCATATTAGTGACTAGTTGCCTATAATGTCCAAATGCTTCATTGATCGTAATTTTCTTTGGATTTTCAAAATGAATCATCTCTCGTACATCTCCATGCCTAGAAGATCCTAATACTTGTCTTTGATCACGTATATTCCATATCATATAATTTTTGGAAAATTATTTTTAAAGTAAGTGATCTTTAAATATATATCTAGTTTGTCATTCTATAAACCCACAATTAGGACATGGACAACATATTGTATCTTCAATAACTTTTTTCTCAAAAGTAAAATCTAAGAATTTACTCACACCAAATTGACTATTTTATTATATTTTGTGGCTTAGCAATCCAAGACTTATACATTTGTAAAGATACCTAAAATAGGTAAAAATACAGTGATTACATAATGTTAATAAGGTACATTTCAATTTTGATAGGTAGGAGTGACAATTAGCAATTTAACTTTGGTTATCACAACTTGATCCATCAAGAACTATCATTCAACTATAATAACTTATGACATTCACTATCAATTCACGTGCACTTATGTATGGAAACAATTATCAAGAAAAGAAAGAAACAACCATAACAAAAAACACATAAAATGAAGAATCTCTTCTAATAGCATAACAATTAATCAATGAATAAAAAAGGTTTGAACCCATTAAGTTCTTTGTTAATTCATTAGTTCCTTCAAGGATAAAATATACTTTTGTGATTTAAAACTTAAGTTCATTTCCTATGGTTTTAATGTTTAAGTTCACCTTTTGGTTCATCCATAAACATCTAAGGTTATGTAAACAGACGGGTAATCAATTCACAAAATAAAGCAAGATAAGAAAAGAGTTAAGAAGGGAACTTAAATGAACACAAACATAATTTAATTGATACCAATAGTCATCAAGGGCTATGCCCTAATCTTAGAAAAAATGATTATACTCACACATAGTCATGGTGGAATCCTAAAAGAAAACAAAGAAAATAAACAAACCCAATTTTTTTTGAAGAAGACAGAGAATAATCATTAATCCTAAGCCACGATTCTAAAACAAGGTTCTGAGATAGTTAAAACTACTAATAACTAAATAATACAATGGGTCTAAGCACAACTAAGAAAATAAGCTAAAAAATCACAAAATAAAAAGGTAGTCCCACCTAAAGCGATGTGCTAATTCCCACACCGCTATGGTTGGCATGATAGTGAATTTCCTTGCTTTAGAGATGTGTCCACAATGTTGTGGTGAGTGCCACTCCGTTGTGGCACATGTGCATGATGTTGGGGGAGCTTCCAAGAGCTACACCACAACCGTGTGGTGGCTGCCACACCGATGTGGCCAATTCTCCTTCACATTTTTCTTAAAGTTTTCCTTTCCCAAATATTCGTAGGTGACTTTTATGCCTTCCAAGTAGACTTCCAAGCTTCTAAAGGTCTTCAAATCTTCTCAAGAGCTCTCAAATATTCAATCTCTAGTTCCTAATGCTAAAGTAACCTACAATAAAGCATTCCTAAAATCAAAAAAGCACAAAAAGGAGTAACCAGATCAAAAAAGAAAAATCTAGATAAATCAATACACAACTAAACCCAAATCATTAAGAAATGCATGCAAACTATTAATTAAAACCATACAAAACATGTTATGAAATGCAAGCATCATAAATGTTGGTTAGGGAAGTGGCAAGAGACTAATGAAAGTTTGTGGGTGAGACTTGAAAGTGACTTGTTACTTGTTAGGGACTAGGTTAGGCTTAGGGCAACACAGGTTGGATTCTAAATGAAATTCCTTTTTAAAAAACAACAAAATGATTTTGCCATATGGGATTGACCTATTGTGAATTAACAGCTCGTCAATTTTTACCAGTTATATTGGTTTTGGATCAGTTTAGCTAGTTCCTGCTTGATTTTTTGCTCATCCAATTCTTTGGGTTAATTGGATTGAATAATAGGTTGGTTCACTGGTTCAACTGGCTGGTCTAATTTTCACAACCATGCTTTTCATAATGCATTCACTTAATGGTGTGGTGGAGGATAAAAGGCATATTAAACCCATTGCTGTTTTTTGTTTTGGTGCATAAAAAAGGCCAAAGTGCGAAGAAGATGGAACTACACATAGATATTGATAAATTCATGTGTAAGATTGATATATATTTTGTTATGTATGTATAATTTGTGTTTATATTATTATCCATTGCATTATTTTGTGTACATCAAACATTGTTTGGGACAAATGCTTATAATACTCACATCGATCTCTCATAACTCTAATCTTTATTATGCTTTTTTATCTTATATATCCTTATCCTATTTTAACTATCCAACAACCATTAATGTATTAGCTATAAGTTTCTATATTATAAATATTAATTTTTATTTTTAATGAGAATGTTTTTAAGAACTTTTCTCTTATTAAGTTATGTAACTTTTTATGCACTTAAGTATTTAATTTTTTTATTTGTATTTTTATTTTTTTTCCAATCACTATTACTTAAATCCAATTAAAAGTCAAATTTGATTTAATTTTCAAAGGTTAATACACTATTTAAGTTTGAAGATATATTTCCTTTTTTAGATAAACTGAATTTTAAGTTTATTGTAATATTAATTGAACTTCATTTGAAATGTATTTTGTATTGTAACAAAATATATTAATAAAAATGACATGTTGTAATTAAAGAATTTTTTTTTCATATAGTAACACTAAATACTCGGAGGGAGAGTTTTGATGCTCATAGTAATTTTACTTGGTTCAAACAATATTGTCTTTCGTGGAGAATACATGTGATATCTACAAAAAAAAATTATACAAAAAATTTATTTTTTTCATAATTTTTCCATAATGTCAAAAGTCTTAACTCTTTAGTTCATTTGCATCTAATGAAATAAAATATTCATTGCTAATAATTAAAAATATATTATTATCTTTAGTATCTTTATTATTTTTAGTTACACGTTTCCTTTTGACACACTATTTGTACATACATTTTTTTAAAAATTTTGACTAATTAAAAAATACTTTCAATATGATTTTTAAAATAACAATTTTCAATAATATGACAATTTATGGTTGATTGATAATGTAAATAATTTGTATACTATCAATTTTTTTTTTTGTATAGATCCTAAGTATTTTCTACGCATACTAGCAATAAAGCTATTCTTTCAAGTATTTAATACAATTGCATATCCAGGATTGAACTTAAGATCACTAGTTAAGCTAGAACAATTCTATGCTAGTTATGTTAATAATTTTAAATTTTTTTACACAAGAAATCCACTAATTATCCCTAAAATGGCGTTTGATATAGGAAATATAGGGGCTTGCGTGGGTGTTGCTCTAAGGTTTGCTCAAGTGGCAAAGCTTACGTCATAATTTTAACATTTTTAAGAAAGTAACACAAGAATAGAAGTATTCTATGTTTGGTTGAAGAAAATAAAAATATTTCTAAAGATAAAAATTATGAGAGTACTAATTTGTGAATAAGTACAAATAAAACATTGTTTTTTTATAACAATAGAGAATAAATATATAATTTCTATAAAAATAAATAAATAACAACTAAACATATCTTGCATATATAAAAATTAGAATAACTATATTGAATGAGAGTGTTTTTAGGGACCATTTTTTAATGAGAGTCTTTTTAGCTATTTTTCTTCAACGAGAACATTTTTGGGATTTTTTCTTAACATCTTATTTCTTTTAATTTATCACTTTTATTTTATTTCTAAATTTAATTTTAACAATTTTTTTTAAAGAGATTATCAATAGTTAAAAATAACCATATATTATAATATAAATTATTTATCATAAATATAAAATATAATTTATTTGATAAAAATATTTATTTATTATAAATTTTAATTAAAATATAATTTATATATTCAAAAGTATTTGTCTATTATAAATTTTAGTTGTATAAAATAAAAATTTATCCCATACATTGCACAAGTTAAAATACTAGTTTTATAAAGAAAATCTCATTCACAAGAAAATGATTTAGTTATAAATAAAAGATTTTTTAGATCAAATATTACCTAAAAAAATGGGCATATCTTGGCCTATATCTGATAAAATTTGAAACTCAATTTTTTTTAAATAAATTATCTATATTTTCTTTATAAATCTTATCAATTAATTAGAAAACTAGGAATTCATTTCAGTTATGCAACACGTTTATTTTAAAAATCATTTCATAATTATTTATTAAACTTAAATAAATCAAATGATGCTTGTTTCATGTAATATATAATTAATAATAAACTTTGAAGGTTTTTGAGTTTAAGACTTGTGTATAAAAGAATTTTATTAAGAAAATAATCTGATCGTCTTTGAACTAAATTAATATAATTAATGGGAATTGAATATAATAGAAAGGATTAATTTCTTATAATGGAACGAACTAAAGCTTAAATTTTTAAAATTTTTCCTAAAAAATATCTATATTTAATATTTGACAGTATCTGAAAAAAATATTACTTTCGTAAGAGAATATCAATAGAAAAAAAAAACTTAAGCAACATAGTCTTAAATGAAAGAAAAATCTTCTAATTCCTCTCTCTATATAAATTAGATTGGTTATCTTCACCAAAAGTGTCTATAGGGATTATTTTTCAACAAGAGCGTTTTTAATTGATTTTCTTTAATGAGAGTATTTTTAAGAATTTTTTTCAACCTCTTATCTCTTTTAATCTATTTTATTTATGTATATTTCTAATTGAATTTTAATATTTTAAAAAAAATTATCAATAATTGAAAATAACTTTTTATCACAATGTAAATTGTTTATCATAAATCTTAAATATAATTTATATGTTCAAAATAATTATTTATTACGAATTTAAATTATAATATAACTTATACATTCAAAAGTATTTATTTATTGAAAATTATAATTATATAAAATAAATATTTATTTTATATATTACATAGACTAAAATACTAATTACTTAAAAAAGAAAAAGAAATTTATACTAGTTACTTCAAAAAAAGAAACAAAGAATAAAGAAATTTATAATATAACTGTAGAAAAAATCAAATAAGTTTGATTATCTTTTTGGTTCCTATAATTGTGTAAACTTTATCTTTTGGTCCTTATAGTTAAAAAAAATCCATTTTAGTCCCTATGCATATACTTTCAATATTAGTTTAGTCTCTGCCGTCAAGTGTGTCTTAACTTCATAAAATAAAACAGTCACAAAATAAAAATTGGTGGTATAAAACAGCCACAAATTGATATTTTCTGGTATTTTTTATTTAATTTGTAACGATTTAAAATGATAAAAACCTAAATCAATATCAAAAGTGCATATATAAGGATTGAAACAAATTATTTTTAATTATAAAGACCATAAAATAAAGTTTGCACAACCATAAAACCCAAAAAGATAATTAAACCAATCAAATATTAACAATGATGAGAATTATCGTTTTAAAAAATAGATAAAAAGATTTTATGGTAAAAATAAACACAGGAATACTGTTACTGGTAACAGTATAAATTGTACTGGGGTCATTCTCGTTCGTAAGCACACACGGTGTTACTATCGGGGATCACTGACGTGTACGGTCTAGATTCAAAATCCACCACACTTAGATTCTCCTTCGTATCGTGTCCCTATAAAAACCCCTTTCCGTTCCTTGTTTTTCCATTCTTCCGCCACTCTCGCGTATCAATTTTTGTTTTTAATTTTTGATGATTACTATTATTATTATAAACAATTTTCACTATTATCGTTACTGTTATTTTTTCTCTGTTTCGAAAAACCCGATTGCTTCATGCCTCGTCGGATCTGAAGAAAACCTTCTGCGATTCCCGATCTCACGAAACAGATCCGACACGGTGAAACTTCGGATTTAGTTTTAACACTCTTGTTGCGCCATAAATCTCGCGAGATTTCGAAGGACCCAAATTGGAACCCTAATTTAATCACTTCGCCCTAAAATTTTTTTCGCTATTTCGATCTCGATTCAGGTGCTGCTTGTTTGTTGTTTCGCTCTGCTTTCTATGGTTTTTGGATCGTTGTTGAATTGTGAGAAATTGGGAAAATTGGAGAAGATGGGAAAGGAGGTTGAGGATGTGGAAGAGGGTGAGATTTCAGATACTGCTTCGGTGGAAGAGATTACGGAAGAGGATTTCAATAAGCAGGATGTTAAGGTGATTAATAACAATAAGCCCAATGGAGGTGATGCTAGGGTTTGGGCTGTTCATGATCTTTACTCAAAGTATCCTACCATATGTCGTGGCTATGCTTCGGGTTTGTATAACCTTGCTTGGGCACAAGCCGTGCAGAACAAGCCTCTGAATGATATTTTTGTGATGGAACTGGATTCTGATGCCAATGCAAATAGTAACAGCAACAACTCTAATCGACCGTCTTTTGGTTCTGTGAATTCTAAGGAGGTGGTGGTGGTGGATGTGGATAAAGAGGAAGGGGAGTTGGAGGAGGGTGAGATTGATGCCGATGCTGACCCTGAAGCAGAGGCAGAGAGTATTGTGGCTGCTGAGACTGTTTCTGATTCTGAGCAGCTTGGTTTGAGGGATGTTCTGGAGGGTGTTACCGTTGCTAATGTGGTGGAGTAAGTGGAACTGTTTATGGATTTTGTTCTTTTTCTCTGAATTGCTCGCATTGGAGTTCCATTGAGTTTACAGCATTGAATTGATTTTTTTGGTTTTTGGTGATTTGTTGTTGTAGGTCGTTTGCTCAAACTTGCTCTAGGCTACAGAATGCCATTCCTCAGGTGGTCTCTAGAACTGATTCTGAGAAGGATGATCTTGTTCGCTTGTCATTTGATACAATTGAAGTGGTTTATTCTGTAAGACCCTCAGCTTCTGTCGATGATATCAATGCTGTTTCTGCTTGCTATTTTTTCACTATTGTTTTTTGATTTATTGTAGGTGTTTTGCTCTATGGACTCTTCGGAGAAGGAACAGAACAAGGATAGCATATTAAGGTTTTTTCAAAATATAAGTTTTTAGGTTGTAGCGGTGAATTCTTTCAAGTTGCAATGTCTTCTATCACTAACTTACGTTTCCTTGGCTACACTTTTCATGGCAGATTTCTTTCTTTTGTGAAGGATCAACAACAGGCTCAATTATTTTCTCCAGAGCATATGAAAGAGGTGATGTTTAATGTAACTGGATTTAGGAAGTCGTTTCACTATCTTCCTCATAATCTTCAATTTAGAAATTCAAAGATGGGATAGAATCTGAAATGTGGTTGTTTCTTCCTACAGATTCAGGGCATGATAACTGCAATTGATTCTGTTGGTGCTTTAGGCAATAGTGAGGCTATTGGCAAGGAGAAAGAATTGCAGACCCATGAGATAAAGACTCAGGAAAATCCAGCTGTAGAAGCTGCTGAATTGATTTCTTCTAGTAAGCCTTTGCATAGTGACATAATTGGGGCATCACAGGCTGCAAAATTTGGACAAAATAGTATTAAAGGTAGAGGGATTCTGCTCCCTTTGTTAGACCTTCACAAGGATCATGATGCAGACAGTTTACCATCACCAACCCGAGAAGTACCCTCCTGCATCCCTGTGAAAAAATTACTTTCAGTTGGAGAGGCTATGGTTAAATCTGGGTCAGCAGCTGCTAAGATGGAGGCTGGGAAGATGGAACTTGATAGTGAAGATTCTAAATTTCATCTCTATGAAACCGATGCTTTGAAAGCTGTCTCCACATATCAACAGAAGTTTGGTCGAAGTTCCCTTTTTACAAATGATAAACTTCCAAGTCCAACTCCTTCAGGTGACTGTGAGGATGAGGTTGTTGATACAAATGAGGAGGTCTCTAGTGCTTCTACTGGTCATTTTTTAACAAGCACTAAGCCAACCCTTTTGGATCAGCCGCCTGTTTCTGCTATTTCCATGGATAGGTCCAGCCTGCATGGATTGATTAGTTCTAGAGTTGATGCAGCAGGTCCTGGGTCTTACCCAGTGAAAAGCTCTTCAAAGAGTAGAGATCCTAGGCTTCGTTTCATTAATTCTGATGCAAGTGCTGTGGATAACCAATCTACAGTGATACTTAATATGCCTAAAGTGGAATATGCTGGAGCGATAATCTCAAGGAAACAAAAGGCTGCCGAAGAGCCTTCTTTGGATGTTACTGTATCAAAAAGACTAAAAAGTTCATTGGAAAATGCTGACCATAATATCAGTGAAGTAAGAACTGGAGCTGGAGATGGTGGTTGGTTGGAAGAGAATACTGGACCTGGAGCTCAGTTGATAGAGAGGAATCATTTAATGGACAAATTTGGACCTAAACCCAAAAAGACTTTGAATACAGTCGGTAGTTCCTGTACTGGTTCTGGTAATTTCAATGCAACAAGCATTAGAAATGAGCAGGCACCAGTTACAAGTAGTAATGTGACAGCTTCCTTACCTGCTCTATTGAAAGGTATAGCTGTAAATCCAACCATGTTGCTAAACATACTTATAGAGCAACAACAGAGATTAGCAGAAGCCAAGAAGAAATCTGCTGATTCTGCTACAAATATGCTGCATCCAACAAGCTCAAATTCGGCAATGGGAACAGACTCAACTGTGAGTATTGGTTCATCAATGACCACTGGTCTTCTTCAAAGTTCTGTTGGAATGCTTCCAGTTTCATCACCATCAACTTCCACGGTAAAATGCTTTTATGAGATTTTTTGTCTCAAGTTATACAGTACTGAAGTCAATTTTTGAATATTCACTTGTAGCTATGGTGTTATTATCCTGTTATCTATTTCTTTCTTCCTCTTGCTTCTAAAAATTAAATTGAAATTTTTAACATCTTGATCATTGATTATGAATGAACTTAGACTAAAGAATTGGTTGTGGAATTTGAAAGTCATAATTTAGTGTCATGAAAATCCCTTCAAGCTAACTGTAGTTTACATTTTTGCGTATGGTTGACACAATCAGGCACAAAGCCTACAAGATGATTCAGGAAAGATTCGCATGAAACCTCGTGATCCACGGCGCATTCTCCATGGTAATAATGCTATCCAAAAGAGTGGGAGCTTGGGGAATGAGCAAGTCAAAGTCACTGTATCCCCTGCGTCAAACAACCAGGGAACTGGGGACAATGTCAATGCCCAGAAGCTTGAGGGTAGGGTGGACACAAAATTGGTGCCTACTCAATCAAGTGCACCACCTGATATTGCTCGACAGTTCACCAGGAATCTGAAAAACATTGCTGATATTATTTCTGTTTCCCAAGAATCATCAAATCATTCTCCTGCTGCTCAAATTTTTTCTTCAGCATCTGTTCCCCTTACTTTAGATAGAGGGGAACAGAAATCTGTTGTGTCAAACTCTCAGAATGTGCAGGCTGGCATAGGATCAGCTCATGAAACAGGTGCATCAGGTACCTCTCGACCCCAGAGTACATGGGGAGATGTTGAGCATCTTTTCGAAGGTTATGATGAGCAGCAGAAGGCTGCTATACAGAGAGAGAGGGCAAGGAGGATCGAAGAACAGAATAAAATGTTTGCTGCTCAGAAATTGTGCCTTGTATTGGACCTAGATCACACACTACTTAATTCTGCGAAGGTAATTTGCATGGAATGGGTTCTTCTTTGCATGAAAGTTTGTATTATTGCATGTTAACATTTTCTCTTTCAGTTTGTGGAAGTTGATCCTGTGCATGAGGAGATATTGAGAAAGAAAGAAGAACAGGACCGTGAGAAGCCTCACAGACATCTTTTTCGCTTTCCTCATATGGGAATGTGGACTAAACTCAGACCAGGAATCTGGAACTTCTTGGAGAAGGTAATAATATGAATTCTATAATATGCCTTAGGCATGACATTGTACAATGGCTTAATTTTGAATTAAAGAATTCACATCTTTCCCAAATGCTTAATAGGCTAGTAAGCTCTATGAGCTGCATCTTTACACTATGGGAAACAAGCTGTATGCGACAGAAATGGCAAAGGTGCTTGATCCAAAGGGAGTTTTGTTTGCTGGTAGAGTTATTTCTAGAGGTGATGATACTGATTCAGTTGATGGTGATGAGAGGGTTCCTAAAAGCAAAGATTTGGAAGGCGTTTTGGGTATGGAATCAGCTGTTGTAATTATAGATGATTCTGTCAGGGTCTGGCCTCATAACAAACTGAACCTGATAGTGGTGGAAAGGTCTGTGTAACATGGGTTTCAAACTCTCGTGCAATTCTTTCCTGATTTTATATATTGAGCAGATGCATCATCCCCATATTAAATTTTTAAGATATTGCAGGTATACATACTTCCCCTGTAGTAGACGTCAGTTTGGACTGCCTGGCCCTTCCCTTCTTGAGATTGATCATGATGAGAGACCTGAAGCTGGAACTCTGGCATCCTCTTTGGCAGTGAGTTTCTATTAATTTTTTTCCTTTAATTTGGGATGGCTTGTTATTCTTCAGTTGATAATTTCTTCTCTTCCTCATTAGGTTATTGAGAGAATACATCAAAACTTTTTTGCTTCTCAGTCCTTAGAAGAAGTGGATGTCAGAAATATACTAGCATCAGAGCAGAGAAAAATCTTATCTGGTTGTCGTATAGTATTTAGTAGGGTGTTTCCTGTTGGTGAAGCAAATCCTCACCTTCACCCATTATGGCAGACAGCTGAACAGTTTGGTGCTGTTTGCACCAACCAGATTGATGAACAGGTTACTCATGTAGTTGCAAATTCCCTTGGGACTGATAAGGTATAGTTTTATTTCCAAACTCTCAGCATGTTATGTAGTGTGTCTGTCTGGCTGTGGGCATGCATTATTTTGTTTAGTTGTTGTATTAAGCATGAAAATAAAAAATAAAAAATTAGATTCCTGCAATGCTACAGTTCTTCATAATATTAGAGTAACACTTGATGAGATAAAAAGGGTAACCTATTGATGAAATTGAGTGCAAATCAAATTATTCATGGTTTAATTTGATTTAAGTCTATAGAAAAGTGGATATCCAAGTGATGCATCTGGCTGTGCTCCCCACTTTTTCCAATTTCCTCATAAGGTGGCAATTTAAACTCTTAACGGTCCCTTTTTTCTGTTTTTTCTGCAACTACTATTTCTTCGCTTATTCCTGCCAGGACCAACTTGCTGTAAAATCTTCATTGCTATGGTAGTTGGGGTTGGCTGTGTTCTTGTGCATTGAATTTGAAGCCTGACAAGTGCTATTTTTCTTTCCTTCGTCTTGAGCAGGTGAATTGGGCTCTTTCCACCGGAAGATTTGTTGTGCATCCTGGCTGGTGAGTATCTCCTAATTTACATTTATGTTTGTCCCTTGTCTTTTTTTCCTTCTTGAATATGACTTGTCCCTCTTCTTTCCTCCTCCCTTATAAAAAACAGGGTGGAAGCATCAGCATTGCTTTATAGGAGGGCGACTGAGCAAGATTTTGCCATTAAACCATAAAAAAAAGCCGACCTAATTCTCTTTCATAAATTAAAATATGTGAAAACATAATCAAGAATCACATTGATTTTGGGGGTGTGAAATCATTAGATCAGAACTGGTCAGCAGAGATAGTTTTAATTCATGATGACTGCGTCCATTGGAGACGGTGATTGGTGAGTGTATGTAATTATATTAAGATGACTGACCAGTTGGTGAGGAGTTAAATGGAGGACAGTGTGAGTGCCCTTATTGGGACATAAGGGTTTGGTGCTGCAGGGCCTGACAGAATTGGTTGACTGCTTTAGGGAATAGGTGAGCGATATTGTGGGGGTGGCTTTTGTGAGTAGCTCTCAGTAAATTTTGCTTGAGATGGTATTGAGAGTGAAATTTATTTCTGTTGCTGACAAAGGAAAGTTAAAGGCCTCTGCATTTAGAGTTAAATGTGGAGGAATTCAGCCTGAGGAGGTATTGACTGAACCTAATTTGGGGAGGGGAGGTGGGAATTCATTTGTTAGAATTTGAATCTAAGGAGAAGGGGGTGCTAGAACAGTCGAGTCAGGAATTTTTGGAAATGGATTCATGGCCGAGCAAAATGAATTTCTGATAACTGAATTTGTATATTAATGCGTCACTGTAAAGCATTTGAGGGGCTTAAATTAATCACCATTCACTACTACCTCCCCCAAAACACTAAAGCTTGGCAGGGAGGGGGAAGGATAGAAAATGAAAGGAAGATATATCTAACCATGCATTACAGTCGGGTCCTTTATACTTTAGTTGCTTCTGCCTTCAATTTATGCGGATTGCGTTGCTTTACAACAACCGAATTGGAAAATCTTGAGAATTTGTAAAAACGGCAATCTAATTCATGATGTCATTTTTGGATATAAAGCCCTTGTGGTCAAAATAGTAAAAGAGGAAAAGAAGTATGTGCTCTATTATATGCCCAAGAATAATGATAATGAATGAGATTCTTGTGCAGTACTGAAAAAGGACCACACAAATTATACCCTCGTGTATTAGTAAAGTTGTCATGCCTGTTTAATTTTGGCAATATTAATGAACCCTTGTTTGCTGTCTGGGTCTCGTAGCTGGCATCTGTGTCATGCCCTTGCAACGATTAGTATCCTATTGGGATGCATTTTTATAGAGAAAAACTCATTTTTCAAGAAATTAAGGATCTATAAACTTCATTTTAATGGTCAAAAACTTGTATTTTTACATTGCAGAGTTGTTCATTTTACAATTTTCTCGTTCTTTTACACAAACTGAGTAATGAATACCAGTCCGTGTTTCAAGATGTGCACGATTTTTACGCAATTAACATAATAGTGGATTCTGTTAGGTTTACACTTATAAGAAAAGTGCTATATTATTATATTTTGCAAACTCATTTAATAAAATAATAAATAAATTATACTTTAGGTTCCCTTGATGCTACAAAATCATTTGAAAATATAAAACAATCCGGTTATTAGTTCCACTTTTTTGGTTCCAAACTTCATTTCATCATGAAAAAATTTCAAGCTATTAAATAACATCAAATGAATTTAAAACAAGTTAATTGCCATACCGACATATCGTATTAGTGAATTATTAGCCTCTTTTGCCTTGATGCGTAAAAAAAGACATTGAATGAATTTTAGATAATTTTTATAAAAAGAAATATAAAATAATAAACTACTGTTTATGAGGTAGTGAGGGGTAGGTGGGTTCTTGGGTTCTTTCTGTATAAGTCATTGTCTGCGTTGAACTTAAGAGTTGGATTTGGATTGGACTGAAATGGATGGTGGATGAGACAAAATTGAACTCCCAAAAGGTGGGCTGGATTACATAGTCTGCTGCATATTACAGATTTTTTCCAAGCCAAGACTTTGTACAAACCCAACAATGTGTATATGGGGGAGGAGGTGGATTTAGAGGTGCGAGTATATTAATAATCATTTGAGATTGTTAAAACACACACACACACACACACACACACACATATATATATATATATATATATATATATATATATATATATATATATATATATATATATATATATATATATATATATATATATATTATGAAGCTATTAAAATTTTAATTGTTAATTTTTTAACTAAGGATCATTATTCTGTATTTTATTTTTTGAATTACAATTTGCACCTTAGAAAAACTATGTTTGTGTGTATACTCTTTTATTTTATCAAGTAATTATTTGTGTATTATAGGTGGGTATATGAGTTAGTTCGATCTATAATATATTTTATTTAAATGAATTGGGTTGGGTTTATCTATTAAACTAGGTGGGTCTCTTCCTGTATGGCTTGCATTTGGTCCACGTAGCCTGTGGGTTAGTAGGTTAAAATATTAAAATGTTAAACTACTGTTTATGAGGTAGTAAGGGTTGGGTGGGTTTTTTCTATTGAACTTATTGTCTGTGTTAAAAGAGTTGGATTTGGATTGGATTGAAATGGATGGTGGTTAAGACAAAATTCTAGTCCCAAAAGGTGGGTTGAATTACTTCGTCTGCTTATCACTTTCCAAGTTCAGACTCCACAAACCCAACAATGAATGATCAGGAATAAAAAAAAGAAAGAAAAATCAACCCAAATTCGTAATGATAAAAAAAAAAAAACCCAACAAAATGTTTGTAGGGCGGGGGTGGGATTAGAGGTGCCAGTGTATAATAAAATATATTAATAATCATTAGTTAAAAATTAATGATTGAGATTGTTAAATATATATACATGTAAAATAAATTATGAAGTTATTCAAATTTTAATTGTTAATTTTTTAACTGAGAATCATTATTCTGTATTTTATTTTTTTAAAGTACACTTTGCACCTTAGAAGAACTAAATTTGTGTGTATATAGTTTTGCTTTATCAAGTAAATTATTTGTCTATATTATAGGTGGGTATATAGGTTATTTCGGTCTATGATAGTCTATAGGTTTAAATATATTTTTGATCTTGATAATATATTTTTTTTTGGTTTTCATCCTTATGAATTTTTTTTTAAATGGTCTTTGTAATTATTTTTTTTGGTCCTTGTTATTTTGTTCTAGTCCTTATAATATATATATATATATTTTGTCTTTGTAATATGTGAATAATTTATTTTTTTCAAAGGGATTAACTCAAAATAAACAAAATATTATAGGAACTAAAATGAAAAAAATAGTTATATTACAAGAATTAAAACAACATAATAATGACCAAAATAAAAAATATAAATTTTACAAGAGCCATTTTAAAAAAAAAATTACAAGGACCAAAACAAAAAAAAAAGTGATATATTATAAAGACCAAAAACATATTTAAACCTACTTTATATTTAAATAGATTGGACCAAGCTGATCTATTAAACTAAGTGGTCTAGCAAGTAGTTCTGCATATTGAATAACAAAATATAAAGATATAAAAAATTCTAAAAAAATTCAGAAATATTGATAAAGTTAAAAATGTTATCCTTTTTTAAATTTATAACATTTTTTTATGTTCGACACCTTTTCAATAAAGTTTTTATAATCTACTTTTTTAAAAAAAAAGTAAATAACATTCAAAAAATCAGTGAGGCCTTTGGAAATATGAGTTCCTTTCAAAACGGAGTAGAAGAATAATAGAGTATTTAGAGTCCCTCCACTTCTTTGTTGTTCTGTTAAAATCTCCTGCTTAGATAATGAAGTCTCCAAAGAAATATGCTCCAAACAAGAACAGAAAACTAGAAGTAGAGAAGCTTCATGGAGTAGAGAAAGATCTAGAACATGTTAACGGTTAAGGCTGTTAAATTGTGGAGGATAATTAATATCAACCGGTACTACACGATGAGTTGATAACAGAGAAGTAACCATAAGCTATTCCACATCTCTGCTCCCTGCTTAATAAGATAGTGGATGATAAAACGGCCTTGGGGCTGGGCTCAACTAGAGATTCTTCTTCATATATTGCTTCCAAATCTAGCAATTGATCAAATGTTAATATATGCATAATTGGGGAGGAAGAGTTAATTTATCACTTATAGTTATTGACTAACACCTGACTCACCTTCAAAAAAATATATTTTTAATTGGATCCTCATTAATTTATCCATTAATTTAGTGCTGAGAAGACAAACAGCTAGCTGATTTGTCAAACCATTTTGCTTCTATGCCCATTCCATGGCAATAGGCCAAAAAGGAGGATAGAAAGATAGAATGTATGTACATGAGGGGCATGCGGCATTTGAATTAATGAATTTTAATAGGTAGTGGCCACTGTCACAGACCGTACCCCTTCTTGGTGTGACAAAGGAAAAGCCTTTGTTTCGTTTGGTAGAGTAGAAAGCGCATGGGGAAAGAAGAGAAAAAGAAACACGCCACACACACACCCCAATTCCAAAGGTGATATTGACCTATTCTCTTGCCTGTCTTATCCAACACCATCACTTTTTTTATTGGTCACATGGTCCTATACAGCCTGTGCTGTAATAATGGTATTTCAATAATATTAAATTGTTTGTGAATATGTGTTTAGTATCATCCTATTGTTCCTTTCAAGACATGATTATTAGCCAAGGATAATCATCATCATTTCAGAGGCAAGGATTATGAAAGGCCAAGAGGATTTCCTCAACGTGGATGCATGTATACGGTTCCCCTTTGTGCTCCACCATAATTATTGCACTGAAATGATGATAAGCGATTTTGGTCGAGCAGTGTTAATCAGCGAAATATTTTATAGTTAAATTGTTTTCAACACATTCTTTGTTATTAATCAAAATTTATTTAAAATCATGAAATTACAAATATAATTTATTAAATAAGAAGTAAATTTTACATTTATAATAAATAAATAAATAAATAAATTCAAGAAATGTGTTATTGTATTACTAACTAAAAGTTCAACAGATCATTTGCTCTAAAATCTTGGTCATGCTGTGAAAAGGTTTTTCTAGAAGTTAGTTTAAATGGGCCAACTGCAGAAAGGTAAAAAGAGCAACCAAGCATTGAGGTTGAAGAAATCTGAGGGGGGAAATAAATGGGTAAAAACGCAAGAGGTGGCTTTCCAGAGCCATGGAAACATGGCCTTATGATTTTATAAATGGTAGATGGAGCAGTGGTTGGTTAAAAAGAAAGAGAGAGAGGCTCACACAAGGACAAGCTTGTCTTGACAAGCAAGTAGGAAGAAGCTTTTACCAGCACCGTCAAGTGGTAATCATAACATAACATAACATCATCACCTGCATGCCTCAGAGAGAAAGAAGGAAGGTGCAATTTCCAATCTTCCTCTTTTTCCTCTTTTTTTTTTTTTTTTTTTTTTTTTTTTTTTCCGGTTATCATATTTGTACCTTTCTGTAAACTTCTGTTCTTATTTACTCCCCGTGAGTGCCGCAGTGTTTTACTATATCTACCTTGGGAAGCATATAATAAGGTATACTATTAAATTAGATATAATAATATTTTATTAGAAGGACCCGATCGATAAGCTACATATATACTATCTAGACACCGAAGGTTATTAGCTCAAGTGGTTTAGCACTTGAATTCTTTAACCAAAGTTTGGGACTCAATTCTTGACTTAAACATGAAATCATAATCGGAAGTATCACTTTATTTCCAAAAAGGCTGACTCGATGGAATAAAAGATTAGTTGAGTACAAAAAATAAATTTCAGATACTTCTTGGTCTAAAATATATATATATATATATATATATACTACCTAGGCAACATGTTGAGTATTTTACTTTATTGAAATTATAAATTGGTTTTTGATTCACCTTGTATTGTCCCATTGAATTTCTCTTCTCTCACCTTTTACCCTATCATCTGCCTTCTTCTTATAATTACCACTAGGTTAAATAATTTAAAAAGAAAAAAAAAATGGACCAGCGATTGAGGTGGTCGTGTTGCTGCATCGTGTGGTGTGAGGGTGATGGTTTAGGTATTACCGAAATCAGATGATCCAAAGGAAGGAAAGCATTGTGTTGTTTGCTAGTGATACGAGGGACCATCCATCATATGGCTCATGTGGGCAATCGTGAAGTGATTGACATGAAATGAGTATAATTATCATTAGAATTGAATAATTTTGACCATCACCAAATTAAAATAGTAATTAGGAGTCATATTTTTAAAAAATTAGAGTAAAACTTTCTGGTTGAGAATGAACCAAAACAAATTGTTACAAATAGAAATAAATTTATGCAATTAATCATTTGCAATGGAGGTAATAAGACTTTTTTACAGTGGTTCAACGAACCAAGCACGTGAATTTCCAAACTGAAATTTGGACAAAATTGAGAAAAACTTGTGGCTGAAGCTCCACTTCACCTTTAGGTTCCCAGTAGAGATTGTTGCAGCGGCGGTATTCCTCATCGCGTCTTTTCTTCTTCTTCCTACAATACATGCATAGAAATTAGGAGTGTTTGAGGGGCTAATTGAGACATACGATTCAAAATTTTGACAGGATCAGTTTTTTGAATTTAAATCCGATTCAATTAAGATATGAAAACATGAGATAAGACTAACTTGTTAGTATAATATATTAATTTTAACATTATATATAATTAAATTGAAGAATTAGATAACTATATAATTATAGTTAAGACATATTTTATAATATATATTTTAAGATAAATAAAATGTACAATTATTTTCCAGCCTCGTACTCGTAATGGACTAGTACTACCAATTATTCATATTCTACCGTCTCTCCTGCAACACTGATTCAATGAAAACGAATGAAATTGGTCATGAAAGTAGTGGTCTTAGAAGTAAAGAGTATGTTGAACTCTAACTTATTTTTTATTTCTCTTCTCTTTAAAAGGAGAAGTTGGACCAAACAAGTTTTAAGATAAGTTCTTCAAAAAATAAACTAATTATTTAGTAAGAACAAAATTAACAATTAAGGAACTTTTAAAAAAACTACCTCGAGGAGCTTTTAATTTACATATTTGGAGTTTTTTTTTGTTAAAAAAAAAACACACTTCAAACCCGCTCTCACACATGAATCCGGTTATGAATATTACGAATTACAAACAAGGTTATTTATTAACCATGCCACACCAAATTGGTATCATACCCGCAACTCTTGTACTATATATAATAAGTCATTCTAATAAAAAAATATATAATAACGTCATTCATATTTTTTTTTCCACCAGCATCAATGTTTTTAATGGGGGGAATCACTATTTGTATTGTTAAATTCTATACTTGGAACAATAATCAATGTTACTGGTGATTATTGCATTAATATAATAGAAGTTTAATATTAATGTATAGTTATCGGTGATTATTGTCTTAATATAATTTAGTATTATTAAATTTTATAAAAATAAATTAATTTTTTAAAAATTATTATTGAAAATTAAGTAGAAGCTTTTAAACATTTATGTTTTGTAATTAATATCTAAATTTCTTCAATTAATATTATAGACAATAAATTATTTTCAAATCATTATTAAAACAAATTTCTATTAATTAAAGTAATTTTACATTTTAAAAAAATTAAAAGTTTTAAATATCTATATTTTAATATTTTTATTATCGTTAAAATTATTTTATATAAATAAATTAATTTCCATAAATTTTTTATTTTATAAATATACTTTTTTTATTGGATGAGATAATTATTTAAAAAAAAATAAAGTTTTTAATTTTTTTAGTCAAACAACTTGTAGCTTTAAAGCAGCTTTTCAGTTAAAAAAATGAAAATTGATAAACAACTTATACTAATTTTTTTAAGTTCTAATTTTTGGCTTTAACTAAAAAGTAACTGTTAAGCCAAAAATAAGCTAGGTCAACCCAACTTGTTAGTATAATATATTAATTTTAACATTATATATAGTTAAATTGTAGAATTACATAAGTATATAATTACTATTAAGGTATATTTTATAATATATATTTTATAATAAATAATATTAATGTAAATAGACTATCATGCTAGATCAAATAAATTTCTTGGAGTTAAGAAGTTGTATTATTAATACATAATTATTTAAAAATTTATACCTTTCAAAAGAATATATGTCATTAAATTGAGTTAGCACAATTCAAAATATAATTGAATCCATTATCAAAATATATTATGTCTAATTTCTTAAACTCAAACTCGTCAAAAAAATTTTCGGGATGAAATAGGTTAACGAGACAAAACAAATCATTAACACCCCTACTAGAAACCGAAAAAATCACCATGTTAACAACGACGATTTTGTGTGTGTATGTTTTTCCGTCAAAACCTCTGTTGATTACCAATCCATATATTTTCTTCAGTCACGTTAAACGGCTTTGGAAAGTGGGATAAAGTAAAACTAAACACACACTTTGATGATAATGAATCCCCATCACAACATAGGACAGATACCTTAAAAAATCTATAACCAAGCAACCTTGTGTGTTGCGATTCTCAAACTTGCAATACCTACATCTAATTTTTTGTGATTTGAGATAGGGATGTCAAAATGGGTTAGGTTCGGCAGTTCAACCTGCATAACCCAATCAAATAGGTTGGGTTGAGAATTTCAACCCGCATAACCCACCAACTTGACAGGTCAAATGGCATGTTGGTTTGGGTTGGCCTATTGGTTTTTTTTTTTATTGTATTAGCTTAGGGTTTTCACACAAGTTAGAGAGATTGATTATAGCTTATGGAATATTGAAATTTTATAGCTCATGGACTAAATTAAGGTTCACTCTTTAAAGTTGATGAGTAATTAAATTTATAACTTCTCTTTGTTTAAATATGTGAAGTCCCAAAAAAGAAAAATTTTATAGTTCTTAGATTAAATTAAATGTTTATAACATTTTTTTAATTATATTTGATCAAAAAAATTAGGAAAAATTTGAGACAAATAAAATTATTAAAAATTTTATAATATTTTTATTTTTTTTAATGGATTGGCAGATCAACCCAACCCAACCCATCAATCAACTACGAGTTGGGTTGGGATTTTCAACCCAATGCAAAAATAGGCTCAACCAAACCCGTTTTTTGACAGGTTTGAAGCAGGTTGGATTGAGTTGAGTTGATTCATTTTATCTCCCTAATTTGCAAATATAACAATATTAGGACTTAAATGCAATTTTAAAAATTTAAATGATTATTTTATAGAATATCAAACTATTTAAATAAATATTAAAATAATAATATTACTTGCTATAGCAGGTTAAAAGGGAATGAATAACTGGTGGTCCAAAACTCACGCACCCTCTAATAATCCTGTACCTAGTAAACTGTTTGAAATTCTCTTGAGTCTAATCTATTGTGAGAGAATGATTGATGTTGAACGTTCCTTCGAAAGTGAGAATCATCCAAAACAAACAAATTTTAAATTGATTCTGTTTACACTGGTCACCAGAGAAATACATGAACAGCAAGTTGAATTAATTGAAAAAGTTAGCCTCAAGAAAAGAGAGGCACTGTGTGTGTGTGTCTCTCTCTCTTTTTTTTAAATAAAAATAAAATAAAATAACGTGTAGTAACAAGTTTTGAGAATAATTAAAAAGTAAAGTAATAGATAGTTTAAAGAATTATTAAATTATTAAAAGATATAGTGGTTCAATATAAAAGTGAAAATCAAAAGAGAATATTTTGTAGTTATAGATTATAGTTATATAATATGCAGCTGAAAATATAATCTTTATAATGGGTTGTGAAAATAAAATGAATGAGTCGCAGTAATAAAAAACAATATAACAACCTTATTCTCAAAAGAGATATTCTATTCATTTAAAAATTTTAAATAATTTGTACAACAATTTTTTAGTTTTTTATTACATAACTCATCTTATTTTATGTTTTCCTTTCTTCCCTTTTTTTACTTATGTGAAGGAAATGAGGTGGAAGAAAACAAAACAAAAAGTAGAAAGAGAAAGTAATAATTATAATTTATAATAAATGATATAATTAAAAAAATGACATAAAAATGAAATAGAAAAAAAAAGTATTGTTCTTAACACCTTTCTAATGGATTTATACTTATTAAAGAGAAAAGCTAATGCTTTGACCTAATATTATTGAACTCAATAGTTGGTCTGTAAGACCCAACATATCTAAGGGTCTGTTTGGTTGAATGAAAGGAAAATAAATAATAAGATAAAATTTTGAAATTTAAATTGAAGAGAACGTAAAAGAAATGAGAAATTTGAATTTTTGTTTCTAGAAGTCAATTTTTTTTTCTTTTCACTTTTTCTCCAACAAAAAAAAATCATTATCCATATTTTCTTTTTTCTCTATTTTCTTTTTTCCCAACCAAACATATCTTAAGGAATCAAGAAGACGAGAACCTTATAATCCTACACCAACTCCAATACATTCACGGAGTATAGTATTTGACACTAGTCTATTAAGCAACACATAATAAAAATCACAAGATTTTCTCCTACAGGTGTTTCTCACACTTCATCACGTACAAATTACTACCATAGACTATAGGAGAATAATATGCATAGGCCATAGAGGCTTGAGATATACTCTCTAATTTTTGCACTCTTACTTTTTCCTACAAACATTGACTAGAGTGTTAGAGTCCCTGCAGGTACACCATTAAAGTTCAACTTGTATAGACCAAAGTAGATTCCGTTTGAATATTCCTCCTTTTAGACTAGTGCTAAACAAATGAATATTTATAACAATCAATATTCACGTGAATTGTGTACGGATGGATAAAAATAGGAAGAAAAAAAGCAGAAAAAATTTCTTTTTGTTTGTTTGGATGAGTGAAAAAGAGAAAAAAAATAAAAAATAAATTATATACTTTTTTTTTATGCTAGTTAAAAGATATAATTTTTTCTTATCATAAAATTATTAATTATTTTTAAATTTTTATATTGTAAAAGGATTTAAAAAACTAAGAAGTGATTGGTCCGAATGACACTAAGCACAGGTACCTTAAGCATGAGCATGGGTCCCTTAAGCATGTGGTAAGGGGTTTAAATCCTAACTAGTGCATATGGAGAAAATCTTGTTTTGAAGGATAATCCACCTATGAGTGCAAACAGACTCTCCAAAGGAGTTTTAAAATCTCGGTGATAGATTGGGATACTTTTCTGTAATCATATGCATGAAAAAAATTAGAAAAATTAAAACAAAAAGAAAAGGAAAAAATATTTCCCTCTCATCTCATTTTAATCTAAAAAAAAGTGTTTTGTGGTGAATGTTGCAAAAATAACTCTTTTTTTCTCTCAAATAAACTATAAAAAATCTAATATCTATAAGGTGTGAGGTATCTTCCTTATTTCTATTTCCATTCTCTCATTCACTACATTTCCACCCAAAACGGGTAAATAAATAAATATTTAGGAAGCAGTTGAGAACATCGAAGATTTGAAGCTGTGACTAGCTGCCACTTCAATACTAAAGGAGCTTTATTCTTTTTTTGACAATGGAAAGGAGCTTTGTTCTTGGTTTCACATTCCTATCACATTTCCCAACCATATGACCCATTTCTAAATTGTATTTAGAGTTTAATTATTGTTAAAATTTTTGATATTATATATAATACATCCTAAAATTAAAATAAATAACTTTTTATTGTTTCACTGTGTTCAGAAAACCTTTTTCTTTCTCCTTTAAAAGTCTGTCCATAAAAGACTTGTGTAAGATTTATTCCTGCGTTGTCTGTTATTTACTTTGCTAGATATAATGATTTAGATTTTACCTAGAAAGATTCCACGGAATCTTCATTCACAACTTTTTCAATTAGATAAAAAAAAGAGTGTACAGTGTTTGATATATTCCCACTTTTTTTTTTGTTAGTACATCATGAATCTCATTTTTCTTTTAACTTTGCTCTACTAAAAATGTTTACTAAATTCTAATTTAAAAAAAAGATAAATATGAAGAAAATGAAGAACAACTACAAAATCAATAACAACCATTCAAACAATGAATTTTATTATATACAAGTGTACGCGTAACCAGTATTATCACCCATACCCAACTAGTAATATATGAATATTGTCTCAGAAATTTGGTCATTTAATTTTCATGCATTTTATTTTGGATAAAAAGTTATAATATGATTTATCGTTTGATATATGTATGTTATCATTGAATAGGAAATACTATTACTATAATTATTTATAATTTAAATATATTTTTAGTATAATTTTTTTGCTTGTATCGATTACATTTAACCTAAAATAGTGCGTTTTTAATCTCTCACCAAAATATTTAGGAAGTAAAAATAAATAAATAATTTCGTAATGATTACAAACGAAATAAATTCATAAATAGATTAATTCTAAAACGTTATATTTTTCAAGATTAAAATTATATTTGAATCATCTTAATTTAATGTATAAAATTTTAAATTAAAATAAAAAATGAAGCGAAGAAAGCAGTTTTTATATTTTTATTTTTTACTTTCATCACCTAATCAATTTTTTTTTTCAATTTTTTTCTCTTATTCTGATTTTTTTTTCAGATTTTTTATTTATTTTTACTATATTAAAACAAAAATATTAATGTTATATTTTTTTAATACACATAAATTTAAATAATGCTAAATGACCATATTAAGATTAAAAATGAATTTATATTTACGATTTTTTCAGATTTTTTATTTATTTTTAATCATTTGATCACAAAATATTAACTTCATAACTTTTAAATACAGAAAATTTTAAAAATGTTACAAGTCAGATTATGATAAGTTATTTTTTATTTAATAAAATCTTTTTCCCAGATTCATATATTTATTCTTCTTATTGTATTTAACCCAAAATATTATCAATATAAAGTTTTAATAAATAAAATTTTAAATAATGATAAAAAATTATATTAAGATAAAAAACAATCTTTTATTTTTGTTAAATGTTTCAATTTGTTGTTATTGAGCAATTCATAAAAGGAAAGGTCAAATAAGAAAAAAGCAAACAGGATCATCAACAGTGTTGCTACAATAATAAAATGAAGAAGCGTGGAAGTTCCATTTTGTAAAGTATATAGATATAGAAATAGATATATATTTCGAACTTAGAAAAAGATAAATATGAAGAAGCAAAGAGCAACTGCAAAATGGAAATAATACACATTTTATAATGAATACATTTTTATTTTTGACTGAAATTTATTAAAAATCATAAAATTTATACATTTTACTTCTTATTTAATTAATTTTACTTATAATTTAATAATTTTTAATTAATGATAACAGAGAATGTGTTAAAGAAAAATGAGTTAAAGAATTTATTGCTAATACTGGTTCGTTATTTATAATCAGTACACTAATTACTGTCCCTTCATCCTTGCATTCCGTGATTTCGGGTAGCTGTTGAAATATGTCCAATACATAAAAATTAGAATAATTATTTTGAAAGATAGTGTTTTTATTTGTTATTTTTCAACACGAATGTTTTTAGAATTTTTGTTAATTTTTCATCTTTTTCAATCTATCACTTTCAATATTTTTAGTTTTAAATTAAATTTTAATATTTTTTAAAAAAATTATCAATAATTAAAAATAACATTGTATCACAATATAAATTATTTATTATAAATTTAAAATATAATCTATATGTTCAAAAGTATTTATTTATTATATATTTTAATTATTATATACTCTATATATATTTAGAAGTATTTATTTATTGTAAATTTAAGTTATATAAAATTAATATTTATTATATACAATACACAAGTTAAGACACTAGTGTTACTAAACTACAAATCCACAATATCGAATATGATGGTTGACAATTTATTGTTTGAAAATTCCAATCGCCAGCATCTCTCAAGTTAAAAAAAAATAAAAAATTCTTATTAGCCGAAATTGGCCAATATAAACAATTTAATGAATGTAATTACACTAATATTATGTTGGTTTGAATATAACTAGATTAAGATCTTTTAAATAAAGTTTCATATTTGAATTTTATTGGTGAAAAAAAGTGATTGAGATGAGAGATCCCATTAAAAGTAACTTAGTTAGGTTTTTCAATAAATATTAATTATCAATAAAAGTTGATAAATATTTCATACCAATTACATGGTAAGGCTGATAAATGTAATTACATGCATGACTACAAGTATAAAATACTATGGCACCACTCATGCTGAGAATTCTAGTTAAAAGTAATTGAAATTAGGGAATGTCTATTGGCATGTTGATAATGAATAAGTTTTCTGCAAATTGCCCAGTCATAATAAAAAGGTTAGAGTGATAATAGATATCCCTTAATTTTAATTTTTTTAACACATCTATATTTAATTTAGTAAATTTTAATAACTATCATATCTTGTCTTATTTGAATTTATGACTTGGCGTTTATTGGCCGGCAGCAAAATAGTAATTAATGTTTGAAAAAAAGTTAGTTGCAGTTTTGTTGGTGCTATTTTTCAATTAAATTAAGTTGGAGTTTTATTTTGTAAATCTGTATTTATTTTTAATGCATGTAAATTACTGAAGTGAAATTTTAATTTTAATTGGAGAACAACACCAAAAGTGTTCAAGGAACTGTACTTAAGTTTTGTTTTTAATATTTATTACACATTAATTTATTTTATATATATATATATATATATATATATATATATTGCAAAAATGTATTATGATATATATTTGTCTCTGATTGAAGAGTCGGAATGAAAGTAAATAAAATGTGACTTAAAAAATATCCTTTAACACATGACATGAATATGATACGATAGAATATAAAGATATGATAAATTTTAAAAATCATGAGGCATAATACAATTACAATCCCATATATAGAATTAATCTAAAATTAATATATAACAAAATTTTAAATCACTAAAATGAATTTGTATTTTAGAAATTAGTATTCGATTCACTATAGGCCCAATAAAATGCCATCATTTATCTAAATAATTATTGTAGTATTCTAATTTATATTTATATAAGATTAGTTTAAAAATGAAATTATTGTAGTATTCTAATTTAACTATGGGTGCTTATTTTTTTGTGAGGTGATAATTGTCCTTTCCATTTTACAATAACAAAAACTATGATTTAATGAGTCCGTTTGATTTGTTAAAAAGTATAGTATTGGACAGTACAAAAATAATTGTTTCACGTTTAATTTGAAAAAGGATCATGAGACAACACAACTTATGTAATGATGGATAGGATAAAAACTCAATTTTTTGTTACTCAACAAATTATAGGATAACTTTCTGTCCCAAGTACAAAATACTCAAAAGACAAAAATACTCCACCATTATTGTTACCATTGCCACCATCGTTATCGCCATTGTCATCGGTGTCGTCACCACAGCTGCAAACACCCCCATCACCACCATTACCACCACTGCCACCACCATTGTCTCTACCTTCACCACCACCATCATTGTCGCTACTATTACCATTGTTGTTACTACCACCACCATTGTTGCCACTACCACCATAATCATCGTCACCTCTATCACCACTATTGTCATCATTGTTATTGTTATTACCACCATCGTTGTTACCATCACCACTACCACCATCACCGTCCCCCAACACCCCCATCGCCACCGCTACTGCCACCACCATCGTCGTCGTGAATTGTATTAAGATAATTAATATTAAAAAGAGTATTTAAGTAAATTTCATACTATATATTTTACTTGTACCGTCCATTGTCCACCAAACAATATACAGGATAATAACTTGTCCTGTAACTTAAGTATTTATCCTATGTTGTTTTCCTTGTGTTATACCTTAGTGCATATTAAATGTTCCTAATAAAAGTTAACGATGAGGAAATGGAAAGATGATGAGTCACTTGTGATCTGTGGAGCTTGTGTAGTAAAATTTTTAAAATTATTAGGTTGGATAAGAGTTGTTTAAATTTGAAAAATTAAAAACGAGTTACATGTAATGATAGAATTTACTTAAGATGTGTAAAAAGTTAAAGAATAATGATATTTAAACACCCAAACTTTACAAACACTCCATTAACACCTCTTATTTCTCTTTATCTCTCTCTCTTTTTTCTTTTCTTTTTTTACATCATATATCTATTATATCTATCACTTCTCTATCTCTCTCTAGGTGTAGTTTAACATGTGGGTGTCCAAGAACTATTTTCCAAAGTAAAAGAAGAAAGTGTTGTGTTGAAGATGCTTAGTGTCTTACATTTACATATATAACTTATTAATTAATAATTACAAAAGTATTTTTCTAAAAAAATAAAATAAAATCTCTACACATGTTTATTAAAAAAAAATGTGAGAGGGACAGTTCTAGTGTCCTACATCAATCCCTCCCTGCACTGCTTATTACTGAAGAGAAATAATATAAAAATGTAATAAGAATGGTGTGATAGAAACTAATCAACCGTGTTCATGGAGAGATGAAGAGTGGGGGACGCAAAGCAAATATTGGCTTTACCTTTATATGGTGTGGTGGTTAGGAGTAGGGAGGTCCCATGCATGAATGCATAATTCAATTGCAAAGCATGAAACGAATTGAACGAACATGACTCTTCATTCTTGGACAATTGGTTTGGTTGGTAATCCTGTTTATTTGACAGACAGGTCAAACAAAAGCAAACCTCACGCAATGTGCTAGCAGATATATTCTTAACTTTTCATTCTCATGCTTTGCACTCTGCTGTCTTCCTTCTTTCATCACCCTTGACGTGCGGACTAGAGTGAAATGCAGCACATATTTGCACACATTCTCATCTCATTTCACTTCAATCTGTCTCGATCTGCTCGCTGCACATAAATACTGTGCTACTGTGTCTTGCTTCTTTTCCCTCCAAATTGGAGATTCCTACAACAAAGTGCTACTTTTATTTCATTTGGTTTTGGGTAAATTCTACGGTTGAGTAATCTATTGCTCTCTAAACCATTAGATCCATAAATGAAAAAAATCAACGGTTAAGATTTGTTGAACTAATTAACAACATCAATCATTGATTTTTTATTTATTTATAAATTTAATGGTTTAGAAAGGTGGTCTACCGGTAGACCATTTGATTTATTTGTGAAAACAAAACTGTAAAGTCACTTTTGTGGCATAGGAAGTCGAAATTTTCGGTGCATTGATGATGAAGAAATTTTTTCTTCATTGTATAGTTGGGAGTTGCAAGAATTTCTCCTATAAATAGCACACCCTTCCATTAGTTTTATCATCCCATTCTGAGAGAAAAATTATATGACTGTTTTTTAGTTGTATTCTTCTACTATAAGAGAGAGTATGTAATTGTTCTCTCCTTATATTTAGAGAGAGGTTGTAATTTTTCTTCTACTTAATAAAATTATTTCTCTGGTCTTGCTTGTGATTTTTTCCTTAGCAGTTGAGGGTTTTTCGCGTTAAAATATTGTGTGTCAATTCCTATATTTCTTATCTCTTATTTTAGTTGCGTGATATTATTTTGTCACTCTAGTACCCAATAATGGTATCAAAGCCAATAAGTTATTGATATTATCCCGCTGCGACACACTAGTACAGTGCTAGATTCATAAGAAAATTCTTAATACGCTTTGTGGTTGCAGCTTAGTCTGATCTTCCACATTAGAAAATAATTTTTCTTGCTACTGGTAATATAGTGTGGTAGTATGGAAGTGTATGTCTAGGAAAGTTTTGGTTAGGAAAAACTTGGTATTTAAGTGTGTCTATTGGTAACCCACCTCTCTTTCCTGAGAACTTACCTAGTGTATTGATTCATGGACTACAGTCACTATTCCAGTATACGGTACTATTCACGGTGGAAATTGTGCAAGCCGATTCAATTGAAAAATTATTTGGTGTAAAACCATGGCAGCAAAATATGAGATAGAGAAGTTCAAGGGGAGTAAATTCTCCTTGTGGAAATTAAAGATAAGGGCAATTTTGAGGAAAGACAACTGTCTAGATGCAATTGAAGGTAGACCCACAAATGTCACTGATGACAAGTGGAAAGAAATAGATGACAATGCTGTTGCCAATTTGCACTTAGCAATGACAGATTCAATTTTGTCCAGTGTTGCAGAAAAGAAAACTGTGAAGGAGATTTAGGATGCTTTCAACAAATTGTACGAGGTCAAGTCACTTTACACTAGAATATTCTTAAAGAGGAAACTCTACACTGTTCGAATGAGTGAGTCTACATTGGTAACAAATCATATCAACAATCTGAACACTTTATTTGCTCAACTTATAGCGCCAAATTTCAACATAGCAGAAAATGAATGTGCAAAGCTTCTGCTTCAGAGTTTACTAGATTCATATGATCAACTCATCATCAACATAACAAATAATAATGTTGTTGGCCATATATCCTTTGATGATGTTGCCGGAGCTATTTTTGAAGAAGAATCCAGGCAAAAGAATAAGAAAGATAGGTTGGAGAATTCTAAGCAAGTAGAGACTTTAACGATGACAAGAGGCAGATCAACGAAACGTGGCTCCAGTGGGAGTCAAAATCATGGTAGATCAAAATCTCAAAGAAAGAAGAATCTCAAATGCTACAATTGTGGCATGAGAGGGCACTTGAAGAAAGATTGTGGGCACAGCAAGAAGAATGGAGGAAAGAGCTTTGAAGCATTAACCTCTCAAGGTTATGCTGCAAGTACCTCAAATGATGGAAAAGTCTTGTATAGCGAAGCAGCAATCAGTTCTAAAGGTGAAAAACAACTACATGATGTTTAGATAGTGGACTTAGGTGCAACTTGGCACATGACTCCACACCAAGATTGGTTTTGCACTTATGAGCCTATCTAGAAAGGATCCACATTCATGGTAAATGATTATGTCTTAGAAATTTCTAGAGTCGGTACTGTCAAATTGAAAATGTATGAAGGTATTGTTCGTACAATTCAAGGGGTACGACATGTGAAAGGCTTGAAGAAGAACTTATTGTCCATTTGGCAATTGGATGACCTCGGGTGTAAGATCCATACTGAAGGTGAAATCTTAAAAGTAGTGAAAGACAATCTTGTAGTAATGAAAGCAGAGAAGATCACAACTAATCTATACATGCTTTTGGGAGATACATTGCAAGAAGTAGATGCATCAGTTGCAGCAGCAAGCCAAGAAGAAACAACGATGATGTGACATCGTAAACTCAGTCACATGTTAGAGCGCGGCCTAAAAGTCCTTGCAAAATGTAATCTCCTACCTGGGCTCAAAACGGTGAATTTACCTTTTTGTGAGCATTGTGTGATAAGCAAGCAACATAGATTGAAGTTTGCTAGAGTAACTACTAAGAGCAAACACAAACTCGACTTGATCTATTCTGATGTCTGGGAATCACTAGAAATATCCATGGTAGGAGCAAGTATTTCGTATCATTCATTGATGGTTACTCTAAGAGATTATGGGTGTACCCAGTCAAGAATAAGTCAGATGTGTTTTTAATATTCAAGGAATTCAAAGCACAAGTGAAGCTTGAAACTAGCAAAAGAATTAAGTGCTTAAGGATAGATAATGGGGGAGAATATGTAGATGGTGACTTTTTGGCATTTTGCAAGCAAGAAGGTATTTCAATACAATTCTCCATTTCACATACACTTCAGTAGAATGGTGTGGTAGAGTGGATGAACAGAACTCTCCTAGACAGAACAAGAGTCATACTAAGAACAGTGGGAATGGCCAAATCTTTTTGAGTAGAAGTAGTTAAAACTGCTTGTTACATGATAAATCGATCACTATCGACAACAATTGGTTTAAAGACACCAATGGAGATGTGAAAAGGTAAGCCGGCTAATTATTATTCCTTACATGTGTTTGGATGTCCTGTGTACGTGATGTACAACTCCCAAGAAAGAACAAAACTAGATCTAAAATCCAGAAAGTGTATATTCTTGGGTTATATTGACAATGTTAAGGGTATCGCCTGTGGGATCTCACTGCCCATAAGGTTGTTGGTAGCAGGGATGTAGTCTTTGCAGAAAAAGAATTGCAAAGTGAGGAGAAAAATGACAGCATTTCCCTAGAGACTACTTCAGTACAGATAGAGGGAAAGTCTAAAGAATATGTTTCTTCTGAAGTAGAACTAGAGCACGGAGAACAAGAACCATATGAGATCAATGATGGAGGAGATGTTCGACGAATAACACGTTAGATAAGGAAACCATCTTAGCTTTAGACATGTCATGGCAAGCCATGACGCATACTGTCTTTTAACTGAAGAAGGAGAACCATTAACCATTCAAGAGGCTTTGAGGAGTTCAGATGCTTCTCAATGGATGGCAGTAATGCATGACGAAATGGAAGCCTTACATAGAAATAAAACATAGGAACTTGTTGAACTTCCAAAGGGTCGAAAAGCCATCGAAAACAAATGGATATACAAGATCAAACGAGATGGTAATGATCAAGTGGAGAGACATCATGCAAGATTGGTGGTCAAAGGATATGCTCAGAAAGAAGGTATTGACTTTAACAAGATATTCTCTCCGGTTGTCAAACTAACCACTGTCAGAGTTGTTCTAGTTATGTGTGCTACATTTGATTTACGTCTTGAGCAACTAGATGTAAAGACTGCTTTTCTCCATAGAGAACTTGAAAAGGAAATATATGCTCCAACTAGAAGGCTTTAAAAAACAAGGAAAAGAAAACTTGGTTTGTAGGTTGACCAAATTTCTGTACGGTCTAAAGCAGGCCCCAAGGTATTGGTACAAGAGATTTGATTCCTTCATTATTAGCCTTGGTTGTAACAGACTAAGTTTAGACCATTGTACGTACTACAATAAGTTTGATGATAATGATTTCATCATTTTGCTATTGTATGTGGATGACATGTTGGTGGTAAGCCCCAGCAAAGATCAAATCCAAGAATTGAAGGCACAATTGGCTAGGGAGTTTAATATGAAGGATTTGGGACCAGCAAACAAGATTTTAGAGATGCAAATTCACCGAGAAAGAAAAGGTAGGAAGATTTGACCTTCCCAAAAGAATTACTTATAAAAGGTCTTGCGGCGCTTCAACATGTAAGACTGTAAGCCAATTTCTACCCCACTTCCTGTCAATTACAAATTATCCTCAAGTATAAGTCCTAGCAATGTAGTAGAGAGGGTGGAAATATCTTGAGTACTGTATGCATTAGCGGTGGAAGCCTTATGTATGCCATGATATGTATAAGACCAAACAGTGCACAAATAGTGGGAGTGGTTAGCAGATTTATGGCAGATACTGGTACAGAGCATTGGAATGTTATTAGGAGGATCCTTAGATACATAAAGGGAACCTCAAGTGTTGCATTATGTTTTGAAGGATCAGAATTCATTGTCAAAGGCTATGTTGATTTAGATTTTGCAGGTGATCTTTGTTAAGACAAAGGACGAATTTATGACCCTCATTTATTTTGACAATAACAAACAATCTCAAAAAGTCTTTTTAAATCAAACGTCTAGTGACTCGTTTTGTATTGCCTTTATCGCTATCGTCTGACCGAGCATTATTCATCGTATTTCTATATCTTTATAGAATCAATAACTAACTTTATTCAGACGATGTTTTAAACGTTTTGTGCTCTACAAGTTTGTAAAAATGTAAATAACCTTGAAAGAATAGAAGCCTATGTACCTACTCTCAAGGAAAGTCCACTTTATGCGTAAAAGAAGGAATGTGTGTGCGAATGTCAGTATGAAAAAGCAGATATGACCATTGCTACAAGATTAATTACGAGAAAGGCTAAGATAAGCAGACTACTTTATCTTATTAGAGTGACTAGTTGGTGAAAGGTATTAAATGCTCCAACAACTCTTTTCTGCCTTTGCAAATGCCAGACAAAGGATGTCTCCTGCAATACTCACAACAGATACATTTTGGGAGAACATTATAAATAGAAGAAAAGATCTCAATCTCAGATGTTGGTCAATTGATAAATCTTTAACTGTTGAAAAGCTCTCGACTTGTAATATTTTCATATACGCTGCTTGTAAAAGCTTTCTTTGAACTTCATAGTATATTCGTCTGATAGGACGTTAAACTAAGTGAGATAACTCATGTTCAACCTTGTTCTCTAAGAAATCAGTAGAAGCCTAAAGAGGCTTTAATTCAAAGAATACTTGGGTTTTTTCTTAGAAAGAAAAGTTAAAGACTACTTGGGTTAAGCCTGAAGAGACTTGGTTAAAAGAATACTTGTAACTTGATTAAATTAGTGGGACGTGATTGTTGCCAAGAACTGGACGTAGTCTTTGAGGCGAGACGAACCAGTATAATCTCGCTGTGTTTTTTGCATTCGTCTTTCTTTAAATAACGTTTTAAAATCTTTTGCTTAACCTTTCAGATGAAACGTCTTTAACAAGATTTTTGCGAAAATTTGCTATAACACAACGCAACCCCCCTTCTTGTGTTGTTTTTGTATTTTACAATCTTGATAAAAGAAAATCTACTACTGGCTATGTGTTTACACTTGCAAGAGGAGTGGTAAGCTGGTTATCCAAATTACAGATTGTTGTAGCTTTATCTATAAAAGAAGCTAAATATATGGCAGCTACTCAAGCATGAAAGGAAGCTATTTGGATTCAAAGGCTAATGAAAGAACTTGGGCACAAGCAGCAAAAGATTTTTGTGTATTGTGACAGTCAGAGTGCCATACACATTACAAGGAATCCAACCTTTTATTCCAAGACAAAGCACATAGGCATTCAATACCACTTTGTTCGAGAAGTAGTAGAGGAAGGAAGTGTGGATATGCAGAAGATTCATACTAAAGACAATCTAGTAGATGTTATGACAAAGTTGGTCAACACTGACAAGTTTATATGGTTTCGATCCTCTTATAGCCTATCAGAAACATAAGCAACATGGAATTGACAAGATAAAGATTTTTTTTGAAAACTCACAAAAGTAGCTTTAAGTAGGAGATTGTGAAAATAAAACCATAAAGCCACTTTTGTGGCATAGGAAGTCAAAAAAATTTCGGTGCATTGATGGTGAAGAAAATTTTTCTTCATTGTGTAGGTGGGAGTTGCAAGCATTTCTCCTATAAATAACACACCCCTCCATCAGTTTTATCATCCCATTCTGAGAGAAAAATTATATGAGTGTTCTCTAGTTGTATTCTCCTATTATAAGAGAGTGTGTGTAATTGTTCTCTCTTTATATTTAGAAAGAGGTTGTAATTTTTCTTCACTTAGTAAAATTATTTCTCTGGTCTTGCTTGTGGTTTTTTCCTTATCAGTTGAGGGTTTATCACGTTAAAATATTGTGTGTTAATTCCTATATTTCTCATTTCTTATTTTAGCTGCGTGATATTATTCTGTTGCTTTGGTACCCAACATTGTTAATTGCCTTGGTTTTGTACATTCTACTTGCTATTCACGACTCAGGTGTTTGTCAAAATTAGAAAGTTGGACGTGTTCACTTTACTATATTATTTCATTATCGGAATTAGCATACATAATACTGCAAAATGGTTTGTTGCAAGTATTTTTAAATGAGCTTAAATATTTTTTTGATTCATTAAATTTAGGTATATTTTTTTTTGTTTCTCTAAATTTAAAAGACATTGTTTTTGTCTTCCTAATTTAGAAATAGTCCGCTTTTAGTTCTTATGAGGGGGAGGAAAATAAACACAAAAAAAAAAAACCTTAAAGACTAAAGTAGGTTATTTTAAAATTAGGCAAATGAAAATAATCACTTTTAAATTTGAAAAATTAAAAGGAAATTAGACCCAAATTTAAGAAACTAAAAAAATATTTAAGCCTTTTAAATACATATTATTGATTACTTTTAGATACTCTTACCTTATATATTTTTTCTTATATAAATATACATAAGATACTATAATGAATTGATAAAATATAACGATTTAAGAAACATTGATGCTTTTATTTTAATTTAAAATTAATTTTTTTTATTATATTTTATAATTTCAATTTGTATCATATTCATACATCAATTCATATCAACGTGTCATAGTTGTATTCTTAATTAGTTTTTAAGATAAGGATATACTAAATTTCTACACATTTATTTAACATATTATTTATAATTAGGTGAGTTTTATATGAATTTAAAATTCATTTACTTAAGTGGGTCTCATAGGAAGTTCATTCAATGATAAAAGATTTTTTGCTAATATTCTTCATTTTTTTGGACGTCTATTTGTTTTATATTTTAATTAATAAAATTTTTAATACAATTAATTTTAAATTATTGAACATGATTAAAGTATGTGTTCAAATTAATTTTAACTAATAATTTTATATTAAATATATATATCAGCATATGTAAAATAAGTTTGACCTTAAACCAAATGTCTTCTTATTAACCGATATAATCTTTTCTTTTGATTTTACCAAACTCCTTTAACTAGCCAGATATTGATGGGACACATATATGCACATTTGAATTGGCTTATTTCATTGAATTAACTTATTTCAAAATTAAAAAGCTTTAAACTAAATTTATTGAGAAATTATCCTATATCGAAGTATACATTGAGTTTAATAAACAAAATGAAAGGTATTTGAAAGAGGTTTTTTTAAAAGACTATTTTTTTTTTGAATTTTTTTAAAAATTACAAATTATATTCTTTTAATAAATAGAAAAAAAATGTTTTTAATAACTTAATTGGTAACCATCATAATTAAGATCTTTATATTAGAAATTTGGGAGTATCCTTACAAGCTTTAATTATGTGAAAATCGAAATTATATCCTTACCACAAATTCAGCATATGTTGTTAGCTAAGTCGCACACCATTAAACGCATTTAACATATTTTTTACAATTAATCATAAAGACTTAATTCATGTCTCTCGTCCCGACGTGTACAAATAAAAAGGCATTTATTACTTTAAAATTTACTTAAATTTTTTTGCATATCAAGTATTTTAAAGAAAAAAAGTCTACAAACTCAAAAAAAATAAAATCTAGCGGATAATTATGGAGACCAATGACGAAGATTCATAACATACATTTTTTTCATTTAATTATTATCAAAATAAATTTTGATGAAGGGTGTTTGAAAAAAACAAAAGCGGGGAAAGAGTGAATGACAATAAGAAAACAACTCAAATTGTCACACACGTGCATTTACACAGTGATCCAAACCAAATCACCATATTTCGAATTCACTCATCACTTCACTCCACAGTTCACTGTACTTTCACTCCCTCGCCAAGTTTCGAAACAGACCAAAACTCCAAATAATAATAATAATATTTACAAAAAGCAAAAACGTTCCTACTTTTTATATACAATAGAGGCACCACTCCCTCACTCACTCACTCACACACACAACAACTAGCTGCTATTTGCTAAGCTTTTTGTGTTCTGCAACTGAAAGTGAAAGTGAAGGAAAGGAGGCAGAAACCAAGTCATGTGTTCTCTACTTTGGAGTTCCATTGCAATGTGTGTAGCAGTCTTACTCCTTCACCCTGGCATTGTACACCCTTCACCCTCTCACCTTAGGATCACTCGTTTACCGGGTCAACCCCATGTTGAGTTTCATCAGTTTTCAGGTTATGTAACCGTTAACGACAAAAACCGGCGAGCGCTCTTTTTCTACTTTGCTGAAGCTGAACAAGATGCAGTTTCCAAGCCCCTTGTTCTTTGGCTCAATGGAGGTGCTCCTCACTTCTTGTTTCTTTCACACTTCTCAATCAGATAAGAATGTGGAAGTTTGGAAACTTATGCTTTGTGTTGTGTCATGTTCTTTTGAAGGGCCTGGTTGTTCTTCACTTGGAGTTGGTGCGTTTTCAGAGAATGGACCATTTAGGCCCAAAGGAGAGGCCTTGATTAGGAACCAATTCAGCTGGAACAGAGGTACCTTCCTGAAACGACCTTTGTCTACACATATGTACTGTTTTCCATTAATGGGGTAGTTTCGCTTTTGGCATAACTATGACATGCTCATTACTCATTAGCATTGTGCACATATGAGTTGCAGAGGCGAATATGCTGTATTTGGAAACGCCAATTGGAGTTGGATTCTCTTACTCAACTGATACTTCCTCTTATGAGGGTGTGAATGACAAAATTACAGGCAAGTTTTTGATGTTCACCCTTCTATTTGACATCAGTAACTTTTTGGTCCCCCTTTAAAGTAATTCTCAATGTCATTGGTTAGAATGGTAATTAAAGAACCATTAGATGCAAGCATTTTCACATTGCTAAATAAAGAATTTACTCAAAGAAGATCCGGGTCAACTTTCTTTCTTCTTCATTTTCCCCTTGTTAGTTCTCACTGTCCCCCTTTTGCTTTTCTTGTTTGTTATCTTTACCTTTTTACAAAATTCTGTCCTGTCTCTTCTGCTCAAAGTTTTCCTTATTAACATAATGCTATTTCACAACCCGCTATTTTACTTTACAGAAATGCCTTGTTCACTGCCTAAATATTGTTTTACTTTATAAATTTGACAGATATGCTCCTTTAAAGATTGCCTTGGTTTTCTGAAACTCTTTTGTCTTTCTCTTTATAGCCGGGGATAACTTGGTGTTCTTGAAAAACTGGTTTATAAAGTTCCCAGAATACCGAAACAGAAGTTTGTTCATTGTAGGAGAAAGCTATGCCGGTAACTCTTCAATCTATTATATGTCTTTCGTGTATGTTGAAGCAATAGTTAAAATATGAATATATTTATATATTTTGTAATGTATGATTAGGCCATTATGTTCCTCAACTGGCTGAGCTTATGCTCCAATTCAACAAAAAGGAGAAGTTGTTCAATTTAAAAGGCATTGCTGTGAGTTATAGCACAAACTTCCAATTATGCTTCTTTTCTTTTTCCTGCCACGTGTCAGCTTTCTTTATTCTTCTTATATTTGTAAAGATTTGGTGAAAACTAGAAAACAAAAAAGTTCAGCTAAAAATTCCTCAAATATGCAATTTGACCGAGTAATTTAGGCATCTGAAGCCAGTTTCCTTTGGTGCAGCTTGGTAATCCAGTTCTAGAATTTGAAACAGATTTCAATTCGAGAGCCGAGTTCTTCTGGTCACATGGATTAATTTCAGATTCAACGTACAAAATGTTCACTTCTGTTTGTAACTATTCAAGATATGTGAGGGAATACTATAATGGTGCTGTTTCTCCCATCTGTTCAAGTGTTATGAGCCAAGTTAGCACAGAAACCAGTAGATTTGTTGACAAGTATGATGTGACCCTTGATGTTTGTTTATCTTCAGTGTTCTCACAAACCAAAGTTCTCAATCCCCAGGTGAGTTTATTCTATAGCTTCTCTTTAATTCCAACTGTCACCAACAAACTTGACTTGATTTTCTATCCAACTTGAATCAAAGTACTGAGAGCATGAAATGCTGGTCTTGTTTTTGTTGTTAAACAGCAAGTCACTGAAACTATAGATGTATGTGTGGAAGATGAAACAGTCAATTATCTGAACAGAAAAGATGTGCAGTCAGCTTTACATGCGTGTTTGGTTGGAGTTCAAAGATGGTCTGCTTGCAGCAAGTAATTCTCCTCTCTAGACTTCATTTACATTTTGTGTTGTGTTTAAGAGAACCATGGAAAACATGTTCATAAACTAATCAAGTTAAACCTTAGTGTTCTGCCTTGCCTCTCTTCATATAACATGTTTTTTGGTGTTGCTATTTAGAGTCTTGGACAGAAACACGTATAAACTTTATATTTTGTTTTCAAAATTTCATCTCTACCTTGCTTTCCCCAACAGCTATGCCTCTTGTTAATATGAATGTTATGCTATATGTGATATATCCATCAGTGTCCTGGATTATGAGCTGCGTGACTTGGAGATACCAACAATCACTGTTGTGGGGAAGTTAGTCAAGGAGGGAATACCAGTATTGGTTTACAGGTACATGTTTGCATCCTTAATATTATGAAGTGAAAATTCTATTTTAGACCAAATGAGAATTTTGTATGGCCTTTAGCATAGATTAGAGTATTTGGCTTAGAGAATGAATTGATAATTCTTGTTTTGCAGTGGTGATCAGGATTCAGTTATCCCACTGACCGGAAGTAGAACATTAGTACATAAATTGGCGAAAGAACTAGGATTGAAGACCACTGTGCCATACAGGGTGTGGTTTGAGAAGCAGCAGGTGAACCTTGTTCTCGAGTTTTACCCTATTAAATTTGAGTTTAATATTTATGCATTATCACTGTAAATATTTTTATACTGTCGACTAAACTAAATAGAAATTATGGTAAGTATAACTTTGAAGATAGTTATCGTAAAAATTAACAAACTTACCATACATGATAATTTATGATTAGGTGACATTGTAAAAATACTTTACTCATTGAATCTTTGTTGTGCTTATGAAATATAACATGCTTGTTTCAGGTGGGTGGGTGGACTCAAGTTTATGGTGACATCCTTTCATTTGCCACCATCAGGGGAGCATCACATGAGGCTCCATTTTCACAGCCTCAGAGATCACTTGTGCTGTTCAAGTCCTTCTTAGAAGGACGACCTCTACCACAAGAGTTTTGATATATCTATTTTGGGGGTCTAGGTAAAATGTGATTGTTTTGAGTGTAGAAAAATCTGTAAAGTGCTCAAGTTAGAAGGGGGGAAAATGTGCTTTTTTTTTTTCCTTTTTCTTTTATTCTCCTTTGTCATAGTACCTTCTTGCTTACTTTTAATTTTAAAGTCGCATTATGTAGCTAGCAGTAACTGTCTGCACTTAATTGTGCGGGAGCATCACCTTGCTTCTTCTATTGGCTAAACTTCATTTAGGTAAAGGGCACTGTCTATCTTGTACGGAAATCGGATACAATATGGTATGATTCGTGAATACAATATTTTTTTTAAAAAAAATTAAGATATGGATATGATAATATATATTAACACACAATTATATTTTTTTGGACTTTTTTCCTTAATATAATTGATATTTGTATTAATTTGTCATCATTATCGTAATATTACTCCTCTTTTATCTCGTACAAAATTTATTGAAAAAATTGTAGCATCTAAACAAAAGTGTTATAATTGAAGTTATGATATTAAATTTATCTGTCTAAAGATGCTAGAATATATAACATCCAAATTCTAACGCGGGATCAGTCATATAATACGCGTATTGGTACGAAGTATGGATACCATACGAATATGTTGATAATTTGAAGTATCTGTACATCTGAGGCCAATGCAATTTTTTCTTTTAAATGAGCATCGCCTGCTTATAGTCATGCAAACTAATGGCTAGCAATAATTCGAAGTGCACCTTTCAATTGGCTAAAACTTCATTTGTTTCTGGTCAAAAGAAGTCAATGTATGAAATGATTCTCTATGTTTCGCAGGACCTAAGCCAATCAGATACCGGGTTCTAGTTATGCAAACTAATGAGTAATGGCTAAACATAAAATATGTCTTCCAAACAACACAATGGAGTAGACTCTAGGAGGCCAGTGGAAAACAAATCACGAAATGCACTTGCTAGCACTTGTGACGTGGTGCACTGAAAGGTAGGTACAATAGGTCAATAAATTATTAATCTAGAGGTTAATGGAACAATTTCAGGGAATTTAATCTTAAGGAACATAGAAAATGAATATTTACTTTTGAGGAATATAAAAAGTATAAAATGTTAAAAAGGACCACACATAATTTATTTACAGAGAAGGGTACCATTAGATTTCAGTTAATAAACAAAAATAGCCTTATAAAGAAATTTGTGAATGATCATTGTTTGTTAATGAGTAGTTTTTTGTTCTTCATGACAGATCAGCAGTTATAAATGGAATTTAATGTTAGATACATGGAGTTGAAAAAACACTGTAAATGATTATTACTTTTTATTGACTAGTCATTTATTCTCATCCAGTAAGTAATAGCAATAAAAAGAAGTTTTATATTGGAGGTAGTATAAAATTTTAAAAATTAAAAATGAGAGTTGTTTTTTGTTGCCATTGAGCGACTGACAATAAACAATAGTAAATAATATTGTTTTTGTAAAAATACATAATGTTATGAAAAGTTCTGTTAACAATTATTATTTATTGTAGAATGGCTATTTGTAAGTTTTATATCAAATCATAAAATTAACAAGATTTTTAAGAATGACTATTATTTAGTATTAAATAGTTTTTTATTTTTATTAAGTGAATAAGAATAATAAAAATAAATTTATTTTCATAAAGATACATGAAAATTATGAAAAAAAGTGTAAATAATTATTATTTATTAATAAGAAATTATTTATTCCTAATGAGCGGCCATTATTTTTATTTTGGGTATTTTTGCCAATACATAATACTCTCCTTCTATTTTTTTTTTATATGATATACTTTTTTAAATAATTTAAACATCTTATATTTAATAAGATGAAATATTCATTCATATCATTTTTTTTTGGTGAATCATTCATTGACATTAATCTTTCCTACAATTTCTGCAGTCATCTTTGGCTTTTTTTAAAAAAAAAAACGTGAACCACTTGTGTTCAATCCTTGCAACTTCCCTCTTCAGTGCATGGCACAATTTTTGGTTCCAAATCTCCAGATGCAGGCAGCAATCAATGGGTCATTGACCAACGATGTTGGTCTAAGTGTTAATGAATTTAAATTTTTAAGTGGAGTATTGACTTTGAATTTGTGAAAGAAAATAAATATTAAAAAAACTTTGTCACCTTAAATAGGTCATTGACCAAAGATCTTGAGAAAAATTTTAATAGGTCATTGCTAGCTGCTTAGAGATTTGCATTTCTTCATCTTTCATCATAGTTATAGCTAAGTGGACTGTTTGCCTGTTCCTTTGTTGTTTGGGCTGTCTTTTAGTATTTTTTGATATGTGTTTTTGATGGCTTGAAAATTTAGGTAAATCCGATTATTTTTAGAGTTTATTTAAAAAAAAAAAAAAGCTGAGTCCAATATATTAAAAAAAAAAACACTTTTAAACATTAAATAACTTTTTTTAATGATGAAAAAAGTTATTGCTCTGTTTTAAATATAAAGTTTTTATAAAATTTAACTGGAAAAAAATTGAGAAGAAAATCTCAAAAAAAAGAAAAGCAGGACAGATCTATTAATCATTAGTAATGAGACAAATTAAATTAAGCTAAAACTCTCTTTTTTGAGGAATAAAACTCAGTTTGTTACTACTCCGCAAAATCAGGACTTATTTGATCATAACTTAGTTATAGACGACAGATTTAAGAATGTTAAAACATTGAGACACAGGCTTTTCTTACATATTCTTCTTTTATATTTCCCGTTTGGTGCCAGCTTTTGTTTCAATTCGTTTCAGATTTCAGTTACTAACAGGTGCTTTTTAACATACATATTAAAATTGAATCAACCGACTTCACTTGTGGCACTGTGTGACTGCACTAAGCACTAAATTTGTATCAATTTTGGAGTTTAGGTTAAGGAGGAAGTTTGTGTGAAACATAGTTTATCCCAGCCCCTTTCCACAATTACAATTCATATTTTTTGTATGATTAAGCACCAACTTTCAGTTCCTTTTTTTCGTTTGTTGGAGCAAGTACAAATATCTGAATGTTCTGAGTTGTGCCAGATGAGAAAAACCAACATAAGGAGACCACAAACAGTTATGGTTCGTGTATGCTGACTTCCCCTTTTTCCTTTGATTGGAACCCACTAATTTATGGATATTTCATGCCCCTGCCATTATCTATTTGATTTAGATGGAGTGTTATACTTGTCAGTTATATCAGGGAAGAGAGGAGATATTTTATATGTTCACACTCCTGAAAAGAGATTTTCAGGAAAAGGTTTTATGTCAACATCGTTTATGGCATGTTCCTCTAGGATAAAGCAATAGAATTGGGCAAGAAAAGAAAACTCTTGTCAACATGACTAGTCATTTACACACATAATATACTAGTGTGACCTAAAAAACAACCACAGAACCTGCAAAATCAGCCAAAAGAAAAGGAAATAGAATAGAGAAGAAAATAACAACCACACCATGAAAACCAAGATCATGCAAAGCAATCAATTACACCAGAATCATGGCCAACCAAATACCCCAATCATCTTATTACAGAGAAGGGTAAGAGAGGAAAAAATCCCTAGAAACCGAAGAATCAAATTTTGGTTCAAAAACTGTGCAGTTGTGTTAGCATGTGAACAAGCTCATCACTAGAAGGCCTATCTGCAGGCATATCAGATAGGCATGCAGCAGCAATCCTAACAGCCATTAGCATCTCATCTTCCTCCCCTTCTTCCCCTAACATGCTCTTGTCTAGAGCTTCGCGTGCCTCGCCGGCTTGTTGCAAGTGTCTCAACCAACATCCCAAACTTCCCCCACTGGCTGCTTCTCCAAAGAATGGATCTGTAGTGTCCTTACCCGTTAACAAAACACCTAGTATCATGCCAAAACTGAAGATGTCACTTTTGTCAGTGTACCTGCTGAAATTGCAAAAAACACCATTCAGTTTGAATACCATGAGTTTCACATACAAGAATGGAATGAAGTCAACAAACATCTTATTGGCAATACCATACCCATATATATATATGCAATACATCAATCAAGCAACATTTTTAATGTTATCACTTATTACTATTGATATTGATGCATCCAGGGACATATACACCAATGAAAAAACCAGAAACATAACAAGTTAAATTGGGAACAAACCTTGGTTAGTTATTATTATAATTTTTTGTTGGGTTCCCACTCGCCAATCTAAGTTTAGTAGTTTGCAGTATGTGAACTATATTCATTTGGACCATCCTGAGTGCCTAAGGTCTAAAACTTGACAGTAGGAAGTAATAGGTAGTTAAAAAAATATTAGTGTTGCAAAGTCTTCAATTTCATTAAATAATACCAAATTCAATCAGCAAATGACAACATGAAAATAGAGAATAATGTTTACGTTTTACAACAAGAGTCTTTGATTAGGGCTCTCCAAAGGGAAAAACTCCAATGAGGGATGGAGCTTTTGAAAAGGTAACGAATCAAACAAATGCCCAATATCAACCACCTAGTTACCCTTTTGATGTAAAAAATGAAAAAAGAAACAGACCAAGTTCAAAAGACCGGTGAATGAGTATGATTGAAACCAATTGATTTGTCTTACCTGCAATTATGGAAACATTCAGGAGGGGTGTAAAGAGATGTTCCTCTATCCAAGTTGGGTAGAAGTTTAGCCAACCCATAATCTGCCAATCTGGGTTCAAACTCAGCATCCAACATCACATTTGTGGGCTTCAAGTTGTAGTGCAGAATCTGACGTACACAAGTGAAGTGAAGATACTGAAGACCCTTCACCACACCAACAGCAATCCTCAGCCTAACTTCCCAACCAAAGGGCAACTCATTCTCCCTCACTCTATTCATCACATCTGCAAGACTTCCAGTAGACACATAATCATAAACCAATGAGAACCCTTCAGGCTCACGAACATAGGCCCTCAAACTCATCAAGTGCCTATGTCTTAGGCTGGCAAGAAGCTCTAGCTCACTTTGTATCTGCCTCTTCACTGAGTTTCTCTTAGCCTCCGGGGAATTGCTCTCAAAGGGTGTTAGCCTTTTGACTGCAATAGTGAGTCCATTGTCAAGCACAGTTTTGTAGTACTTACCATTAGGACTCGAACCAAGCAAGTGGTTTTCCTTTGCCAAAGCTGATTGGAGTGTCTTGGGGGCAATTTTGGGGGAGAATATGACAGGGCCCTTGAGGATTGGTGTGCGGTTCAGATACTGAACAACACAACGAACCACGAGTGCAAAGAGAACAGAACAAACTAGTCCAGTGACTGCTCCTAAAACCATGCTAACAATGATCTTCCTAGGGTCATCCTTGTATCCTGATGATGATGGTGGTGGTGGTGATGAAGGCCTAGAAGGTGAGGGAGGCTCAGAAGAAACATGTTTACTCAACCTTCCTTGACACTGCACAGTGTTGTGGTGCAAGCTGAACAAGAAGAGAAGAAAAAGTGGTCGGAATGCCAACAATTCCCTGGCAAGAGAAGAAGGGGTGTGTCTTTTCCTAAACATCAAAGCACAACAAACAAAGCTACAACCAGAAACCAATCTCACAAGCTCCAAAAATGAGGCATGAATCACTCAGATGCTCAAAAGCCCCATCACCTCAACACTTGGAAAAAAGACCAAGAACAACTTTTCATACTTGATGCTAAAATGGGTTTTAAAAAGTGCAAGCACAAGCACAAGCACAAGCATATTCCTCAAACTTTCAACCCAAAATCTTCACAAGAAAGCCGTCACAGAAAAAGCAAGCAGACATGTTTTCACCGAATAGTTACATTTTCCCACCGAATCCCATCTTTTCCCTCCTCTCACCACTCATAAATTTCCCACCTTCACACGAATCAGAACAAGAATTTGAACCTCCAAAAGAAAAACCAAAAAATGAAAAAACCCCACTATTCCAAGGTGCCAGCAGGGACTAACAAAACCAACCAAAAGCAAACTAGACCCAGAAACAAGTTCCTCTCTTTTTCCTTGGAAACCAAACAGAAAGTCAAAAAGTTGAACAGAAATTGAAGGGTCATGAGCCTGTGGTAACCAAACTTGAACAACAACAACAATAACAGCATCTAAAACAGACACAAAAAAACTATCCTCAGAAACTGCAATGTCATTGGATTTGGGTGCCTTACTTACACACACACACAGTGACAGAGTCACGCACACAGCATGTAGAGTGAGTGTAGTGATTCAGTGATTGTCTCTTGTTTCTCTCTCTACACTCTCTCTCTCTCTCTCATCTCATGACAACAAAGAGCAATTCCTCTGCGACAGAAACTGGTTCCCGCCTTCGTGAGTAGCCAGCACTCAGGACACAGTACCATGTGGGCCCCACATTTGGTCCGAAAGCGAAACATCGAAATCCGTGAGAGGGGGAATGTACAGTTCGTTTCAACCGTCTGATCTCATTGACCGCATCTCGGCCGTTGAATTAAGGTGCATGGGAATTTGTGATATGCTATTAGTGAGTGAGTGGTTAACAACTCTAGCGATGTGGTCTTATGTTTGGTGTGTCATTAGTAAAGTTATCTCTTTTTCTTTTTTTTCGACCGAATAATTGCTTTTAATTACTTACGTTTCAATTATATTATATAATATATATTTCATGCTTTTGCTTTTCCCTTCTTTCTATCTTATCTTTTCTTTGTTTCTTTTTTTTTTCTTTTTCTAAAGCGATAGGTGGAAGCTGCTGGGCTTAGGAATGACTTTAATTAGATTTTAACTTTCAAGTTCTCTCGGGGAATTGGAATAATTCCTTATGGATTTTTAGATTGTTATATTAATTTGATGTAGGAATAGGTAGGGCAATTGAATATGAGGCTATGAGCGTTGTATTGATTAAAAATAATTCAAATTATTTAAGTATAGCAAATGACTTATTCGGGCCCGAGGATCTAGCAATCTGGGGGTGAGTGTATGACCAACACATGTTCGTATATGCAATAATATATGTGAATAAAATTTCAACGAATAGAATTCATGTTTGTTTGGTTAATTTATATTTGGCATGACGCATTTTGAAATGAGAAATGATAAGTACCTAGATTTTAAATTTTAATTTAGGGTTATATATATGTATATATTATACAATGAATAAATTTTAGTTTTAGTCTCTAAAATATATTTTTTTTCAATTTTTTTCTTCTAAATTTAAAATTATTATTTTTGATCCTTATAAAATGATGAAATTTTAATGTTGGCCTCTATAATTTATTTTCTTTGATTTTTATTCCTCTAAAATTTGAAATTATTGTTTTTAGTTTTTAGCATTTGTTTTAGGATAGATAAATAACATTTGTTTAAAGTTCAAAATTTCATTTTTGGAATATATGTGTTAGGATGACACCACATATGCATTATTGGGTGTCATCTAAGATGACTATGTGACCTTCCACGCATAAGCAATTGATTGATGTTATATGATGATAGTGGATCAAAAGTATTGATTTTAAGTTTTAAAAGAATGAAAATCAAAGAAATTTTTTATGGAACCAAGATAAAATTTACTCATTTTACAGAGAGAAACAAAAAAAACATAAGTAACCCTACAATTTCTGTCAAATATGTACAAATAATTTTAGGATAAAATATATTTTTGGTCTCTTATAATATGTCAAAATATTAGTTTTAGTCCCCATAAAATTTAATAGGTTTTTAGTTTCTACATTTTAACAAAAACAAGTGTTTTTAATCCTTGACGAGGGACTAAAACTACATCACTTTTGATAAAAACATATTAATTTTTTATAGGAATTAAAACTAATATTTTAAACTATTTTGAGGAATCAAAAAATATTTTACCTATAATGATAACAGCAAATATAATGCCAGTTTGATAAACTACTAGAATTAATTATATTTTTTGGTGAAATACTATAATTAATTTTTCCTATCTTGATGCAAGTTTTAATATAAATTATGTAATTGATATTAATTTGAATGGTTTAAAATTAATTCTTTCAAATTCTAAAAATAGACCAATAATTGGATATAGTTTGTTCTGTTTAATTTTTTTAAGAAAAAATAGGCTATACACTGATAGTGTAAAGTAATTTGATACTGTTATCCAATCACAACTCACCATGTATGGTAAGTTTGTTGACTTTGATAATAACCATCTTAAAAATCATATTAAAGTTGATTTTCGATTAGTTGACAATATAAAGGTTTTTACATTAACAATGCATAGCAATTAAATTCTTTTTTTAATAGCCTTACAAAATGAAACCTACCCATTTGTTCAGGTTGGGTTAATTGTTTTTTTTCTTTTGAACGCCAAATGCAACGTTTTATAAATGATTTAGATTTTGAAATTCACATATTAGGTGCAACTATCATTTTCATATAAATATTAATGTCGCTCATAGTCATAGACTACTGGTGTCTTATTGAATATCAACTTTTTGGTTGATAGTCAGCTTAATTATTTAGACAAGGCATTCTATGCTTTGAAGTTTGACCCATTAGTCATAATTTATACTTAAAAAGGGGTCTCGTGCGAGGGAATAGAATTATGGGAAAATGACCCTGACCTTTTTAAATTAATTTAGTTAGTAGTTAATCAAACTTGCGTACCAAAATGTCCACCTTAAAACACACGCTAAACCAATGAGTGATTTTCCCTGAAAGTATTCTCCACAATGTTTAATTTTCAGTTTAGATAAAATTTTCAAAAAAAAATACTTATAGAAAAAAATAAAGAAGTAAAATGAATAAAACTTTTTTCACAGGTTAAAATCAATTTATCTACCTTAACTTTGAAATTCTCTTATTTGACTTCTCCAAAGTAAAGATACATGAGTTGATTTTAATTTATTGAAAATGTTTGATATATTTACCTCCTATAAGTACTTTTTTATAACTTTATCCAAATTGGACATAATATTATTAAGACTATATTCAATATAAGATTTTTTGAATTGTGGTCTTGTTTTGTAAGTGAACACTTTACTTTCTTAAAAATACCAGAGATATTAATTTTGTCATGAAAAAATCAACGTCAAATTTTTCTCTTAATAATTAAAAAATGATATTTAAATCATATTTTGCGCATGCACTGCAATATTAAGATATTCAATTATATCAGTTTTTAATATTGAAATGTCAAATTGATGTTAATTATTTAAGTGAATCAAAATAATATTAATTTTTATAATTAAAAACTGAATTGATGTTCATTTTTTTTCAAAGACCAAGTTAATATCACTTGTATATTTGAAAGATTACAATGTATCTTTCCTCTAAGTTGTGGTCTCGACATAAGTCGTAACACAATTCAAGAGGGCCCTCTGCGGGTGTTGTTACTCGGTCACTAATATCAATAATTATGTTGAGGTCGCCCGTGACAAAAGTTGAGTTTTAGTTGATAGCTGTGTTAACACAAGATGAGTGTTGGCCACTACAACCTACCAGATTCCTCACGGTTTGTTTTGTCAATAAAAGAATGTCTCTGTAAAACAGTGAAATTTCCCATTATAAGCTTACAAAATATCTAGACTTCTTTACGTGCTCTACTTGCAAACAACATAATTGACTTCGATTTCTTTTTATTTGTTGTATTTGTGTGGCAATGGTGATTCTTTACTGTTGGATACGAAAAATTCAATGGACACTTTACCCAATTCTCCAATTACCATAGTAATTTGGGGCTGAAATGGGCCACTTCACTTTGATTCAATTGACCCAAAAATTCTTATGCCTACAACATGTACCCCACTCCGTCTTTTCATGATTGAAACTTTGTAAGATTACAATCTGGATTACAGTTTTTTATATTTTTTTGGTGGGTGGTGTTGTCAGGTGATGGACACTTATTTTTTTAATCTTTTTCCCTTTGAAATATTTTCTTTATCAAAATAAATACATCAGAACATTAGAAAACTAGGGACATGACATCCTCAGAACATGTCCCACCAAGTAATACCAAAATACAAAAATTTGAATTACAGCCACAACACCTTCACGAAAACCAATGTACACAACACACACAAATCCCTAGCCTAATGCATCGTAGCTTCACCTCAAAAGTAAACAAAAATAAACAAACATATTACAAAGTGCTGGCTGGGCGCTACCAGTGCAGCATAACTCTTTTACTTAGACCAATGTGGCCATTTTACATTACAGATCTTAGCACTATTTTGCACAAGATGACTAAGGGGCAGGCATTTCAACCTACCTCTCTCCCTTAATCCTTCACACTAGTGACATTTACTTAAAAAAAAACCAGCTTTTCAATTTATGAAATACAAATTTACATAATCCAATCCTCCATATTTTATATATGTAATATACTCCGAGATCTTTGCCTAATCACTCATCCATTAGAATCAGTCAATGGAGCATGGACTTCTCTGTCACCAGCATTTGACTCTGCAGCAAGCTCAATAGGGGTTCTTCCCTGGTCATCCACAGCTCGAGGATCGGCTCCCCTGCATTGTTAAAGATTTCACTATCATTCAATGAACCGTGACTATAAAGTAAATAAGTATAAAACTCAGAATAAGTGAATCAGCAAATAGCCTATTAGTACCTGGAATGGTCACTCAAATGACATTATTAGAGTTGAAGTTGACTAGATTAATTGTTGAAAGAACCAGATAAACCATCATATAAGTTACATCAGACTCACCTAGAAAGTAATAATCTTGCAAATGTAGATCTGCCTTTGAGAATACAGCGATGTAGTGGTGTTTGACCTCTTGAATCAGTTGCATTAACATTTGCACCATACTGTAGGAGGAGCTCCACCATGCCAATATCTGCAGTTTCACACGCGAGGTGAAGTAGGGTGCACCCATCTAGATTGTCCATGACCTGGCCTTCTTTAGTAGAAGACCAGTCCAATGTGTTCCCTGCTAAAGTAGAGCTGTGATCATGGCTAGTCTGCTCTTGTAATAGCATTACTTTGGCAAGGGTTAAGGAGCTGCTGCAAGTTTGCTCATAAACAACATTAACATCAACGTCAGAATTAACAATGTAACGGTATACAGCTTTTTTGTCGTTAGCATGAACAGCCTCCCAGATTTGTTGTGCCAACAAGAGTCGGTATTGATTGTCCTTTGGCTTGCGAACGAAAAGCTTCTCAGCATACTGCCATGCAAAAACAAAATGATTCAGGGAGTCTGAAATACAGCAATTAGAAGGTAGCATAAGAGACTTAATAGTATAAAAGAGAAGGTAAATACATAAGTACAGTTAACATAGTAAATACATCTCCAGGTGCTTGGGCTTACAGTCCAAAATGCAAACAAATAAGCTATGCTGTATAAAAGTAATCATTAAATGGAAAGCACCACCCCACCCATACCCTTTCTGGTCATTTTAAAAGCTAATTAAAAATAACATTGAACTACTATGTTTAATAAATTATTTATAAAAAAAATAAAATGAAAGAGTACTCACTCAAACAAGTCCTCTAACAAGAAACATAAGTATTCAGTTATATAATTCAGTTAGAAATAGATCAATCCACATATCATCATAAAATGCAATCATTCTGATAAATGGTAACCACACCAGCACACACTCAGGTTTAATGAAAACACCTATTTTGTAGGACATTTGTTTTCTAATAGACTTCCATACGCAACACCAATGGCAACAGGAGTTTGAAACAAAGTTGAAAGAGAGAAGGAATTGAAATTTGTTTTCTACTAGACTCCTGTAACATCAATGGCAACAGGAGTTTGAAAGAAAGTTGAAAGAGAGGAAAAGGAATTGAAAAAGGAAGCATGAAGATTTGTGTATTAATTATTCCAAAAGCTTAAGCTGATAGGTAAAAAGTAAAAACACGTGAATGATTTTTATAATACATCTCTTAACCACTGCCACTCCTCACGCAAGAGCCATTTGGGCTTGAAGCGTACACGGTGCACATGCTCACCTACCTTGTGCTAAAATTCAACTTTTTTTACTAGAAGGAAGGAGCAGTAAAGACTGAACTTTAGACCATTTGATCATAGAGGCTGTGATACCATGTCATGAATCAACTATATCAAATATGTTAAGACATGCAAAAGGTTTTCATATTACATCTCAAAAAATTTCAAATTACTTTCCCATTACCTGTACTCGTCTGTACTAACTTCTTAGGCAACTAAGAAAAGAGTATGTTTTCGTTAATAATTAAAAATTATAAGCTGCCAGCACAGTGACAATTTAGTTTCCAAGTTTCTGCCACTAGTTTTGTCTGAGATATATCCAATTATCATTAAGTGCTGCCAAAGAGCTTATATCAGAGAAACACAGACCATTAGACAAGTGATGCATCTCTTTTATGTGATGCCTAGGAATTCTAATTGTGAATCCTAAATTCTTTTCTTTTTCTTCAGCTTCCTCAGTCTAAAGTCTCATCTGGATCTGTTTGTGACAATAGTACTTTAAATTAGTCCAAAATCAACAAAACCTTCATCTGCTCTCCTTCCTCATTTTTCCTAAATCTCACCCTTTTACTGGTCACTTAAAATAAATAGTAGATGATGAACGTCTTTCTCTGTTAGCAAGAGTTTAAAGTGTACAAGTAGAGTATAGTCATACCTTTGCATGGATGAACTTTTCCTTCACAGAAAGGGAATCAGATTGACAAGGTTTGGTGACGAAGAACATCAGTGGTTTATCGGTCTTGCTTAAGCTTCAGAATTAGTAGAAGAGAATATCAGCAATACTTGGTCAAACAATAATAATAGTAATAATAATGGGTCTAATACAAAGATATAATAATGGGGATTCTTTACCCTGTAGGGACAAGATCAACCTGAAAGGCACTTCTTGATTGTAATAATTCCTCCCACACTGAGTTGGCAAAAGTATTCCCAAGAGACTGAAATAAACTTATGACAGAAGGTTCCCACACTTTAACATCCAATGTAAGAGACCTGACCTGTAACAAGAGAAAAAGGAGCTAGATGATCAGTCTATTAAAGCCTCATCACAAAATAGAAGTGACAGCTAAAACCTAAATATGTAAACCAGGCACCAGTATTGATTTTGCATGGCATCAAACAAGATGTTTTGGTTCTAAAATTACCAACATACAAGAAAACACATGATCAGTCAAGAAAAGCCAATATTCCTACATTTTAAATCAGGGATTTCCTACAATTACCCAATTCAAATGTTCATATTTTTCACAAGAGAAGCTTATCTTCTCCAATATATACGAAGTCACCGACATTATGTAATGCGGTTAAAAAAAATCAATTATCTGCTATTATAAGGAGCACCCAAACTTCCAACAATTGGCTTCAATTGCAATCTTCCATCACAATATTAACCTCCAAGTTACTATATAAAAAAAGGCATTTACAAAGTGGGTTGCATTTTATAAAATCATCTGTGAACATTTATGTGTAGTTTATCATAGAAGTTAGATTTCAAACATTTTTCTTTCATAAAAGAAGAATTGATCAGAAGAGAAGAGAAATAAAGAATAGGAGAATCAAAATCCTCCTAAAAGAACAGGATAGAAGTTAAAAAAAAAAAAAAAATTATGGGGAAAAAAAATACTAGAGGAACTCTTCCTTCGCTCTGTATATCCAATAGAATTCTGTTTGCCAATACTGGATTTCGAAGAATTATCAGCTAGGCCAACGATGACTCTTCAACCATAATTATTTCATAAAGACATCCGTTTTAAATTACACAATTTATATCAACTCCATTTTCTTTTATTACACCATGCTCATTGTCAAGTATCCTTACAAATTATATTCAAAAGTTAACAAATGATATGCAGATATAACATTAACACGTATCAAGAGAGTGCACTTGTATGGACTACCTTTGATATGTGCACACCAAGGTTACGATGTACGCCAGAACACTCAATGCAAACAAGAACACCAAGATTTAGTGATGCCCAATCAGGTTCAGGAGCACCACAATCAGCACATTTATCATTCCCACAAACTCTTCGCAACACATCAATTGGCTTCTCACTTTTAGTGCAGGATCGCTGCTGTTGCAAACTTCTTGAGAGGCGCTCAGGATGCGCAGAAACAAGACTTCTATCTGCTACACATTCTTCAACAGCAGAGTGATCAAAATCTGAACTTTCAAAAGAACTACTCTCACTTGTAGACCTATGATGACCACTTCCCATTGGGCTTGCAGGCAACATCTGATAACAATTGTAACATTAATCAAATTGACTTAAATTTTATTTCTACATGATCATCAAAAGTTCTTGGAAGTTACCCTTTCAGGAACCTGAGAACTCAGTAATGAGGCAATAACACCAGTGATTTTTTCAATCCAATCCATTTGGTCCAGCGCACTTTCTGCCTGCACTGACAAGCATAATTAAGGAATGAAACTATAAAGCCTTAATCACCATCCTCATATGAATAAAAAAAAATTCCTAAAATCACATCAAATAACCTGTAAAGTGTAGTTCTTTGTTGGTGAAATGATCCGGAAGCAAAACCTCAAATCTGTTTGATCAGCATCTACTTTGATTGTTGATGTAAGCAGGTTCACAGTGTGATGAGCAACAGATTTCTCATCATGTACTCCACCATGATGATGAGAAGACAGCCATCGACTTAAAAGTCCAGAACCAAGCTCAGAACTATTCCTCTGGCTCGAATGTTGACTACTAGACCCCTACACATGATAAATAACCACAAAAATGAGGTGACATTTATTATAAAGAAGCAATTTAGGCTTTTAGTTCAAGTCCTTCATAAACCAACTTATTTTTCACGTTACACTTCTTACAGATGATTTGCTGCACTGTTTACGGTAGTAATACAGCATTCCCCGACTATCAAGAACAAAAAACCTCCTTTTCCAGTCTCCCCTTAAGTTTGAGGAACGCTTTGAGAGATAACCTTGTCGAATAGTTTGAACCTACAATGATGAAAAGACAAGAAAATTATAAAAGTAAACCACTGGGAGAAAGTAATTGTTAATAACTTCAATCAACAATTTCCAGGCCTCGATTCAACCTTTCCCTTTGCAGCAGATTGCATAACTGCCTCTATCATCTTATGTGAACTTCTACCAATGGCTTGTATACCATCTCCATTAGGAGACCCATTAGAGCCATTTGAAGCCCACCTACTCTCCCGATCAATCTGCCGTTTGTACTCTTGCATTCTTTCATTTAGGGCTGCCTGCTCATAATTGGACCTTTCTCTTGATTGCTGAGCATAAGTCAAGACCTGCAAAATAACTAGCCTGGAGTAAATCAATTTTATTTTCACTCTGGCTCAACTGTTTGCCAATTAATCACCCTCAATGTACCACTTGATAAATATTTTTATCAATGACGTGTACTTCCAAAAACCAAAAAATGAGAGCTTAAAGACAAAGCTGATTCCAAACCTGGTTAATGTATGGCTCCATTTGGTGCAACAATTCATACCCCTACAAGTGAAATAAATTGAAGATGAGCAAGTTGAGACAGAATGCGGAAAAGAATAACTTAAGCAAGATGTCTACCTGTTTGAAGTAACGAAGATGTGCATCCATGGTCCCACTGACTGCTTCCAAAAATTCAAATCTCTTCTTTGCTTCAACATTTGACAAGGAAGTAACCTGGACAAAAGACTCTTCAAGTTTATTTGTGAAAACGTATGTCATGGTAAGAGTAATATGTACTTCTGATCAAATGAATTTACTAACCAGATTAAACCGAGCTTGCTCAAATGTAGATCTTGCACTATGAAGCTCCTGAAACATCTCCCAAACATTTAAAGGTTTAAAGAATCACATATACTGGAATGAATCTAAGCTGAACCAACACGTAAGACACACAAAAGCCTACCTCTTCTAGGGCAGTAGCTACATCAGTTTTTGTGCCTTTTCTCAGCGACAGAAACCTTTCACGAGTCTGCAAGAATAGAAAATTTGGCAATCATTAGAGAAATACTTGATTTTGCAGCTTCTAATACAGTTGGCTCCGAAATAGGTTACTGCAGGTGTATTATAATACTCGAGGTAAAGCATCAATAGCACATCCAATACAAGTGATAAATTGTGAAAAATATATGTTGCCAGGCACTTTTTTCACTTCTGCTTTTTAAGCACAGACCTGAGCTTTGGTTCATCTTAGTAGTCAATTCAAATTGTTAAATCCATTATATCTCCATTGATTTCATTCTACTTGAATGAATCATTAGCACAGGCAGTACGCTTAGCATCAATATTTTTCGAAGCAGGGGGAATATAGCACTACATGGGAAAATAAGAAATAATTTGTGATTGAGAATGCACCTGGTCATAAATAAGGCTAGCCTTGTCAAAGCGTTTTCGTGCTTCCTGCATTAAGAGAGGATCCCTTAGAACAGAAACTAGGTGCATAAATTGCTTACAGAAATTTTAATGTTGGAAAGTAAACATCAACTATCATTGTTATTAGGTGATATCTAGAGTCAACATTACCAAAATAAAACCACATATAAATATAAGCTATAAAGTTTAACATGTTTCCTATAATATGGAAAATGCAACCTAATATTGACAGTTGGGAAAGAAATTTAGCTCATATGTAGGATCCTGCTGTTTTGATAAAAGAACCAAATATTTGACAAGCTTCTACAGGGGTGACATCAGTCCAAATTATTTTTTTTTATAGAATCTAGAACAAAAATATACAATAGTACTACTACTCTTTTCACAAGGGTGTCCAGAGAATTCCTGCTTGAATCCTAAACCTGTGCAAGTTTGGATTAGCTTATTTTGAGGAAATAATGATTTTTTTGGCAGCTCCCTGGTAGAGTTTTTGGGGAAATAAGGCAATTAATTCTTATAATTTAAACTCTCCCAATCACCCTAGTAACCAACCAAAGAAACGAAAACCAGTTAAGAGCAAAGCAGATTCCAAATAGAGCAAAGTCACTCAAAAGAGCCTATCACTTCACAGGTATACACACTAATACTAGAAAAGTCTATCAGTTCTCATATCAGTTTTGTACACATCTAACTGACAGAGTAAACAGAAAATATTACAGGAAAATTTTTCTTCAGAAAAAAAAAAAAAAGTACCTTGACCTCTTGCAAATCAATATTGACAAACTGAAGCAATCTGTCATTTAACATATGTTCAACCTGACAGCAAGAAAGCAATCTATGTTAACAGTATAGCAGACAGTGTGTCACCAAGAACTGATGGATAAAGGCCAAAAAGCTGGGATGAAACTTCCAAATAGCTAACTGCTAAAGGTCACAATGGGAATCAGCTTCCAAGTTGTATGCTTGACAGTTTGACATATGTGTTGCAATAGATCTTAATTATTGATAACTATTTTTTTTTCCCTTATTCTCTTTCTTTTATGGAAAGGAAGAAATTTATTAAGATAAAAGAATGTTACAGAGAGATTAGAGTAAGAGATCCTCCTTTTTACATTTTCTCTCTTTTAAAATGCATCATTAGGAGTTTGTAACAATTAGGAAAGTATTAAAAAGCACTTGTAACACAATAGTTTACCTGTGATCGAAGGACCTCCTTGTATGTCCCAATTTCTCTTAACGCTATGGTGAATTTGGTCATAACAGGGCCTGGAATGATGGTAGAAACTCAAATGAGAAATTATTTCATCACCATTAGAATTTTAGAGTTGAAGGTAACATACAGACTTAAAATCAAATTATGACATCAGTTAGTCCCAAGCAGTCAGTAATCACTAAACTATAGAGAAAAACTGCAAGCAAATTATCTCAATAAGAATTGAAATTATTAGAATGAAATGTTAACATAGTCAAGTATTGAAAGTCATCATTTTTATGATTGACAGCTCATCTGGGGCGCTAGAAATGGAAAAATAGAGAAATACATCCAGTAGAGTAAAATCAACTACCAGGAGGAACAGAGAACCTTTCATCAACCATCATAAGATTGATGTAAAAAGGGGGCATACCTCCAAAAGCCACACTGATTGGATCATTATGCCCACCACCAAAAGTTTCTAGGGCACTTGCAAATGCAATGTCTCCATCATATGCCTCCCCAAGCCCTTCACTGGAAAGTACAAAAGTGAAAGCAATTAAAGTCTATAAAGAAAATACATATCTAACCTCGTCAAAATCAATATTCAATATGTTACGATAAGCTGTGAGAAACTCCTAACAATTTATAAGAACAGGGAAAAAATCCACTAAAATTTTCCTTTGGATGATTGATGATGATTTTTGTATAAAAACATTAAAGGGACATCCTCCATAAAGGATATAGTAGTGTAACACAAAAACTATAAAGTAGTATTAACAGTTTCTTCTTTTTCCCTCGTGAAAAGCCTATTAATTTTTTTATTGAAAGTTTGTATCATATTTACTCTGTAATATTGAAAATAAATGTTCTGGAAGATAAAAAAATACAGGATACTTTTGAAAGAATAGGTTCAAAACAATAGGCTCTAGCTTGGATATGCTGTCTTTTGATTGAAAAGGAATGCTCCTATATACAAAAATACTTTTCTGTCCTTAAATATGCTGCCACATATGATTGTTTTCATGCTACTCTTTGGTGTTCTGCTATCTTGATTGCTTTTGCTGTGATTTATTTACCGCCTTAGTCAAGGACATCTCACCCACTTCTTTTAGCTCCTCTGCATTCTCGTTATCAAAACTAATTTTTCTATCCCAGAAACAATATATTTGAAGCTGATTTCATGTAGTCATGAAGAAAACAAAACATAAAAACTGGCATAGAAAATAACAGACAAAAGAGCTAAGCTAATCCAGAACTAATAAAAAAACATTAGAAAAGCACAAGACATGTTACTAAAGAATATAGGAATTAAAGAAGACATAAATAAAATGAAATTTGCATGGCAAAGATGCTTCCACAAAAACGAGGATAAGAAATATTATGCGAGCAATTCAGCATGTTCTCAATCAATGCTATTTATCAATAGGAGTTGATAATGATAAGATCCAAGAAATACATACGTGTATTTTCTACATCCTTTGTAAAATTTTAAACTTCTCTCTCTTAAAGATTCAGCACTTTCCTCCATGCACTGTATCTGTTCATGAAAGAATTCAAGGAGAAACAATTTTAGGATACATCAAGTCAGTTAAGAGAGAACCTACAATCTGCATTATATGAAACTTATAAGACAAAGAAGGGAAAAGATTAGCATCTTTGTTGAATGTGGTAAGCACCACCACAAATTACCACACATACTACGCAAAATAGTCAATAAATAGCTCCAACCACCATTAACAATAACCTCAAAGAGAAGAACCACTAAATTTCTAAATTTACACTGAATTCCACTTATCACTTCATTCAACCAACAAGCAATACACTATATTTCAGAATCTTCAAAGGACACTTGAATGGTTTACTAGAACAGAAAATATTATTACAAGATTTACATCAGAGCCCAATAACAGAGAAGAATGAGTTGTTTAATACCAGAATACCAATATGATTTAACATAGTAACAGGGAATAAATTGTTAAGTTGGTGTAGTAACCAAACAGAGCAATGCACTAAACACTCCATAAAAGTTTAACATAAGGATAGGTTTGGTTTGCAGGTAGCAAGGGAGTGATTTTTTCAGGGAGTAAATGAATTGATACACGTTTGGTATATCAGTAGAAGGAGAAGCTTTCTTGGATTAACATTTCTCCCCATTTTGGGGTAAAGTCAGCCAATGATGGGGTATCAAGGGGGAGGGGGGAAGCATATGGACCATCTTGACAGAGCTGTTGCTTGACACTCGATGCCTCTCTCACTCTCAGTCCTCACCCAAGCTCTACCTGAATCTCATCCCCGATGCCTCTCCGGGTGTTGCTGATCAAGTGCGACAAGTGCCAGCTATCCCTTCCATCTTTGACTACCTCAGAGACCAACAAACTGGTAGATTAACATGCCCTCTCCATTTGTGGAAGTAGTACATACCCATTTTTAGAAAACAGATTCACTTCCAGATTCTGGAACTTTCCCTCTCCATGTGTGGCAGCAGTACATACCATGACTTTATGAAGGGAAACAGCAGGCCATAACCCACTACTAGAAAAAACAGAATCCCATGAAGGGAACCACTTCTTTCCCTTTCTAGGGATTTCCCAGAATTATAAAGGAAACCTTAGGATTCCAAGCATAAACCAAGCTTGACATGACCATTCAGATTCCAAAATATTCACATTCCATTTGACAAGACTACAACATGCACGAAATCAAGCTTTCATTTCCTAATATGTAACTCGATAAACCACTAAAACCACCCGATCAAGTTCAAAGACAAACAAAACCCACTACTACCAACACATCAGCTACACACCCTACCCTATGCATACATTACACACAACACCACAATCAATCTCTGACAAATCCAAAAAGAAAAAAAAAGTTTCTAGAAAAAAAAAAGAGTGAGTGACCTGCTTGCGGAACATAGGAGAGTCATCGAGCTTAGCGAATTGCATTTTGATTGGAACCAAGGATTCGCGAGTTGTTTGTGTCCGTGTGGGTCTAAGAGTAGGTGTGGTTTAGCATTATCGTACCATCAATGCTCGATCTCGGAATCGAACTCTCCAGCACATACACGACCATTTGCAGGGCCCTAAAGTTCACTTCGATTTGGTCCCGAACTCAAACCCTAGCGCAGAGACAACCTTGGAGTTCGAGGCTGCACATGATTTGATTTTGATGTGTGTTGGGTATTATCACTATTATGTGTTGGTGTCACTGCTTCTTCTTCTCATCAAGCGAAGCCAAGAGAAGTGAAGGGAAAGAAAGAAAGAAAGTAAAAGTATATTGGGAATTGTTTAACCAAAATTTCACTAATCCAACCAAAATTCTCGAATCCCATGTGTGTAACAGACACTCACTCGGACTAAAGTCACACCCATTGAGTTCCTTTTCATGCACCTTTCCCTTTCTTGCCCCCCTTCTTTTTCTTTTTTATCTTTCCCTTTTCATTTTTTATATTTTAATCATGATATTATAATACCCTAGTAATAATTAGCATTGCATTTATTTTTTATATGAAATTACAGGTGTTTTTAAATCTTTACGAGTCAAGTAAGATCATTATGTGTTAAGCTTGACGACAAAGTTTTTTTCAAATTTTTGACGTTACTAAAATCTTATTTAATAAACTATTCTTCTGAGAAAGATTCTTTAGTGCTTAGGGACTAATTACGTAAGGTGAAACTAAGTAATATTGTTTCATGTTTAGCTATACATAATAATTTTCAGGATCAATTTATTCTGACAGTCCTAACATGTCATTGATGTCTTGTCTAATAATATTAAGAGTGTTTTTTCATTCTACCACTTTTTTATTACTAAAAAATGTTTTTCTTTTAAATATTTAACCAACTGCATATTAAAACTAAAAATTATTCTGTTTGTTTTTTTTACTTGTTGATTTTTTAGAAAAATTTTGTTTTTATTTATCTATTATTTTCAAAGTTCAAGAAAATATTAATTACTTCTTTATTAATTATACTCTTACTTCTTACTTAATTTTTCATTAATTTACACATTTACAACTAGTATGTATTTATTGTAAAATAAAAATAAAAAATGGTACAGTTAGAAATCCACAACTATTTTATGAAAAATAAGAAAATTTATTATATTTTTTGATTTGTATATGAAAATCTTAAACGACATTTAAAAAAAACCAAAGGAGTACTAATTAAACTGGAAAAATCTTAAGATATTAGCATCGCATATTGGTTTTCTATTTTCTTTTCTTCCAACGGAATCATCCATTCAATTGAATTGCTTATATTTTTTTTACTAGGAGTTAAAATTGATATTTGATATATTCCTGTAAAGAAAAAACAACGTTGTACGCTGTCGTACGAGACGAGAAGAGAACGGCGTTATTATTCTAATCTAACCTAAACCTCTTCTATCAGCTTACACCTTACCAAACCAGCAAGGAGACCTTGTTTGATGGCTTGTGTTGCTGCACGCGCTACAGCGGAGCGTGGGGTGAATAATTGTTTCAGTGTACTGTGAAGAGGGAATGGTTTGTGGGGTGCGGAAGTGGGCCAAAACTGAGTTTCCCTCCATTTCCTCGACCGTGGGTGGGACCCACTCTCTCTCGCCCCGATACATCCTCGCATGCTCATCAACAATAATCTTCTTCTTTTAAGAAAAAAAAAAAATGTTTTTCTTTTCTGCATTGTGTTATTCCTATTTTGGGTAATGGGTATGCAAGAAAAATGCCACGTATATTTGCTCTGCTTAAGCACGAATGCGTTAATACAAGTAATTTTAAATAACTTAATATATTTAATTAACTTCTAAGTTTATTTAGTTAAAGTAAAAGTATTTGATGAACGGATTTATTTTACTAATTTTTTTAGACATGATCTAAATTAATATTTGAATTTTGAATTTATAATTTATAATTTTTATTTTTATTCTAATATTTTAATAATTTTTCTTATTTACTATTTTTTAATATTATACTATTTATATTAATAAAGTTCATCCCTTCCTTTAATATTACATTATTTATTTTAATTTTTTAATATAAAATTTGATCTATGAACAGAAGAAATAATTCAAAATTAACTAACAAACTAAAACTATAATGATCTAAAATATATTTTTATCCAAAAAATTAATATAAATATAACCTTTTATATTATTTTGTATTTATCAAATAATTTTACAAAATACGTTTAATTTAATTAGCTTAACAATATTTTGTTTTTAATTAAAAATTAACTTTTGAACATTCAATTAACTTATCAATTTTTTTTCCCAAACATAACTCCTATATTACTTCTACGATTTATTGAAAATCTATCTGTAGACGTCCGTTTTGCATATGATTGACATAATTTGGAATTCAAGTTTACCCTTCTTTTGTCCTTTAAATATATCGTGTAGGTATTGATGAGTATTTTTTTTATTTAAAAAAAAAAACAACGTGTAGTCCTTAGAAAATCACCTAATCCGATTTAGTCTTTCAAAAAAGTTATTAAATAATTCATCAAGATTATTTCCATTAGAGTATTTGTTCCTCTCTCAGTGAAACACATTTAACATCACGAAAATATCTATGTGACACATTAATTACTTGACAACATCTCCATAATTTAACCCACTAAGGTCGACTTAGTGGTGGGGGTTTTGAAGTAGTTAGCATGAGGTCTTAGATTTGAACCTCATTACAACCATTGTACACAAAAAAAAAAAAACTCCATAATTTGATTAATTTCCATTGCCTAAAATGTTTTTAAAATCTCGAGTAAAGAACCAACTTAATTTTTAGGCTTGTTTATCCCCAAAGGGGTAATTTAAATTTTTTTTTTACCAAAATGAGTATTTTTTGAAAAAATTAACAAAGTAGAATAAATCATGTTTCATAAACACAACTTTTGAATGTGAAGTCCTATGCATACTTATGACTTTTGATTTTTTTTAAATTTTTTTACGACTTTCAAAAGAAGTGGTGCTTTTGAATCGAGAATTTAATTTTTATTATTTTTTTTAATCTCTTATGGAAGTCGTGCTTCTCAGAAGAGACTTCCATATATATGTATATATATAATATAAAAGTCGTGCTTACAAAAAGAAACTTTTATTTTTGTATTTTAAAATTTTTTTGCTGAAATCATGTCTTATAAGTGAGACTTCAATTTTATTTTTTTTATTTTTTAAAGAAATCGCGATTGATAAGTGAGACTTCTCTATTGAAATAGCACGTGACGCACAAGAAGGGAGGGTTGAATTGTTCATATAAAAACTTTTTTTAATATAAAACAAGTTTGAAAATGTTTTTGAGCTAAAGGATAGAGAAGATAAGTACACAGAAAATTTTTATACTGATTCGCTCAACCTTAAGCTATGTCCAATCCCTTCACCCAAAAGGTATCCACTAACCAACCTTGGTTACAAATATTATTCACGGCCTCTTTAGGCTTTACAATGCAATCACCCTAGATTGTTTTACCAACCCAAGTATTTTTTGTTCACTAAGCCTCTCCAGGCTTTTACAACAAAAATAGTTGTTTACAAACAAATTCAACTCACACAATGAGGATATGGAAGATTAGGCACAATGTATAAGAGATTTATAAACTATCGTCCAGTGGACGCATAAGAAAACAATCATTGTTTTTATGTTTGTGCTTGATTTTCTGTTGTTCACTTCTCTTGCTTGGCTTCTTCTTCTTTCTCGATATATATATAGTCTTCAGCGAAAAAGAGCCATTGAGAAAGACTTGGCTTTAATTCTTCAAGAAAAGGTGCGCATATCAAGCTTTCAGTCATTTCAGAGAAAAACAGCTTTTGAACATGCACTAAAAAGGAAAGAGTGGCTCTGTGTAGGAGGTTTGTCTTTTCTGAACATTCTTTATTTGGCTTGATAGCTCAAGAAGTTGACTTGCTCATTCTATCTTGCTGCACTTTTACACTATAAAGTTTCTGTCTACTATTTAATGCTCGAAATATTTGAACATTAGATCTTAAAAAGTAAGACATTAGTTTCGATAAAATACAAGAAGGACGCATAGATTAAATGAGAAAAAACTTAGCCATTTAAGAACTTTCATCTGGACGCGTCTAGAGTGGTTGTTTAAATATTAAGAACACTAAGTCCATAAATGTGACTTACCATGGACAGTCATAAATGAGTTTATTAGACGCTCGTATAGGATTGGATGTTGTAAATCCGTTAGTGTAAAAAACAGAGACTTAAACTTTAATAAGTTTGTTATATTCAAAATTTGAGGGTTTGGATGTTTTAACGTCTTTGGTTCCAACATCTATAAAGCTCAATACTTTTTAAATATTATTAAAAGTAAGGATTATTGTTCATTACTGTTTTGTTGTGATTCATTCTGTACGCGGATAAATACAAACAAAATATAAATATTTATACTATTGTAGTACACGTTATGTTATTGCTTAATTATAAAATTAAAAAAAAACGTTATGTTATTGCTTGATTGTAATGTCTTAGATCTAACCGTCAAAAAAAAGAAGTCTTAGATCTATCAAAAAAATAAAAAAAAATAAAAGTGAAACTTCTTGCTACATGGCGGACAAGTATAGAATCACAAATTAAAAAAAAAAATTGAGGTCTCACTTATCAACTACGATTCTTTTGGGAAAAAAAAATTGAAGTCTCACTTATGAGACACAACTTCAATAAAAAAATTAAAAAATATCTATAAAAATAGAAGTATCTTTTCAAAAGTACGACTTCTACATCAAATTATATATAAAAATGGAAGTCTTTTTTGGAAGGAACGACTTTCATAAGAGAATAAAAAAATAATAAAAATTGATGTCTCAATTCAAAAACACAATTTCTTTTGAAACTCGTAAAAAAAATTAAAAAAATAAATAATTCAGAAGTCGTAAGAATACGTACTACTTTACATTTAGAAGTTGTGTTTAAGAAACACAACTTACTTTATTTTGGTAATTTTTAAAAAAAATACCCATTCGGGTTTAAAAAAAGCTAGATTCTTAAAACAAGTCAAATGGCTCAATGACTGTGGTGGTAAGAGAGAAGGAAAGGATCATGTGTTCTAATCTCACTTCTACCACTTTTACTATTTTGTACACACACAAAAAAACTTAATTTCTAAAAAAATACTCAACTTAATGTGTGTGTGTGTGTATATTGTTTTGGTGTACAATAGTCGCACTAAAGTTAAAACCTATAACATCATACATACTATTTCAACTCTCTACTACTAAGCCGACCCTAATGGGTCCTCCACCACTAGGCCAATCCTATTAGGTTAAATACTCAACTTAATATGATCCCTAAAAATAAAACTTGTTGACACGGTTGCACGTGGTTTCTTAAATGACACTAGTAGCTTTGTGCTTAAGTTGAGAAAGTATAATCAAAAGTAGACAAGTAGTTCTCATTTTCTTATGCAAGAAATTCACCTTTTGCTGTAGTATTACATTATATAGAATTTTGTGAATTCAATCCTTGAACGTAAAAGATAATAAAATTTTTCTTGTAACTCACTACCAGTGTCATACAAGTTATTCAAAGCCCAAGCCATGAAAGAAATTTAATTTATTAAACCCATGAACTTGAGTTCTTGAAATGTGAATCATCCTTAAGCTATTTTGATAATCGGTATCCAAGTCTTCATTAGGATAACTTGTGATATAATCAGTGAAGAAATGACAATATTCGTCCTTGAGTTTATTGATGTTCCAAATATGGAACTCCTCTCCATGTACGACTTCTTTCACAAGAACCCAAAATTAGAGGGTGCATAATTAGCACTCTAAAGGCTCCTATCTTGTGAAGGAAAAAAAAAAAAAAAACTAGCCATCAGGCTACAATTCATAAACCAAATGGTATTCTAAGCCTATGCTTGAAAAAAAAAATTATTAATGGAGTGGTTCTTTAAGGACCCTATCAAAGCACCTTTTGGGTTTCACAAGAGCAAAATTTTTGTGAATAATATGGATGCTGGGGAGGTTTCAAACCTTAATGGTGATTATGATAAGTGATAGAGTAGTATTCATAGTTTTGAGATTGGTAGTTCAACTGGTTTGACCAACAACCGGTTTGGTAACCAGTCCATTAACTTAAAAAAATCAAAAAATTTATGAACCGATGAGAATTGGTCAAGAATCGGTTGAAAATCAATAAAAACTGGTGCATAAAACCAGTTTGAACCAGTGATTTTTAAATTTTTAAAATTTTTTAAGTTTTTAAAATTTAATCTAAAATATTTTTAAGATAAATAAAAATACATATTTAATAAGGATTATAAATAAATATAAAATGATTTTTATTTTTATTTTTAATATTATAAAATTATGATATTATATTTATTTAATTTTTTTTTTTTGGTATTCAACGAGGCGTAAGCCCAAGAAAAGAAAACTACAAAGGAATTAAAGGGGAGATTTGACTCCAATAATATCAAAAAACAACCACCACCTAACATTAGGCCATTAGCTAGCGGATGATCACACTTCATCAGCTGAGGGTCCAACTCGCAAGCCGTATTAGTTAAAGCATCAACACTTCAATTGGAAGAGAGAGAAGACACCGGAGGATTATTAAAAGCATTTTTACTTTTCAGAGATTAAATTAGATTGAGGAGTTTTTATAAAGACCAATATCTTTATTAAGATTTAAAAAATATATATTTTAAATATTAAAAAGAGTTTAATGATCATATTCTTTCAGTGTAAAAAGTTTTATACTGTCAATCAATCAAAAATCACTATTGATATAACTTTTAAAATATTTATTATAAAAACCAACAAACTTACAATAAATAGTGGTTTGTAATTAGATGACAGTATAAAACTGTATATGACTTGTTTTTTCTATTAAAAACTGAGATATCATCTCAAGTAGTTAACATATCATATATATATATATATATATATATATATATATTTCATAAAATTAAACAAATTTCAACTTACGAAGAGGTTAATATGTTCAACTGAAACAATATTAAAAAGACTAATTGGTGGTTTTTCTTCAAAGACCAAATTAATACTTGTGTTTTTTTTTTATATAACGTAAAAATCAAATAAATTGTTTTACGAATTCACTATCTACGCAGAAAATTTTGTTAAATCTGGTTTGATACCTAAGCAGCGATTCCAGACTGTTAATAAGGGATTTGGTTGCTCTGGAATGCAGAGCCTAACTTAAATAACAATAGAACAGCTAACTAAAAAAATCCATAAATTTGTAGGAAGATGACGGTGTACAAGAGAAGCAAAATATTATAAGAGCACGCAACGAGAGACAACAAATAAAAATTCACCTTAATTAATAATATTATTTAAGATATGCACAGGTAACCGGAGCTGAGGTACTAAAGACAAATCCATTTTTAATTAAAAGAAAAAAAATTACCTCAACTTAGTTAAAGCCATGAATCTAGACAGACCATGTCACCCAAAACCAAAAACAATTTTACCTAAGGTTAACCGGGTCTGTTCCACTTTTTGCCTTTGGTGCTATATCCCTTAATACCAGGGAAAGTAAAACGGACTAATTCGATGAACCAGACTCCTTTTCAAAATAGTATGGTTAACTCAACAAAAAGAATTATAAATTTGTGGAAAGATGACTTATACAAGAGAAGCAAAATATTGCAACAACACGCAAAGAGCTACCACTAATAAAAATGTACCTTAATCAGTAATAGTAATATCATCTGTACAACCGCTATTATTGACCGGGGAATGATTCATATAACCTCACTGAAAGAAGAGAATAAATAAATGCAGTAACTTCCAAATTTGTGTATAAAATGCTATTGTGGCAATAATAAACCACAAAAAAGTAGCATTATGCAGAGACAGGAGATAAAAAAAAAAAGGTAACTAGTGTGACATTCATCTTCTAGAAACTATCCTGAGATAAATTATGGGAACCACTATTGTTGACTCCAATTGCTATGTACACTATTCTATTCTGATCCTCCTTGCTCTACAATTTATCAGCAATTCTCCCTAGAGCATCTGCAAGCTTATCAAGTACAGCAACTATGTTACTTGCAGTGTCTTTCTGCTGCTGGCGATCCAATTGGAAATTGATGTTCTGAGCTTCAAGTTGGTCACGTAGCATTTTGCCATTCTTTTCTAAGACATCAATTAGTTGACTTTGCAAAGTTTCCTCCTCTTCATCGGTTGCAAACCGCTTCCTCTTCCGTCCCCCTTGAGATGTAGAACCCATTTCTGGATTTGAGGCTGGCCGTTTCTCATTGGTAGCACCTATACAATTAAGGAATGTCAATTGTCAAGACATTGAATTTAAAATAATGTCATCAGTTAACTCCTTGACACTGTGATTGTCAAAGAACCTATGATCCTATTCCTATACCTATTATAGGAGGCTACAGCCTAGCTAAAGCTCAAAAGTTTAGGTAATAGCACAATGAAAGCTTGTGCCTAAGAAACAGCTAGCTATTTATTATTAGAGAATATCTTTCTTTTGAGACATGAATTGTGAAAGATAGTTCCTCATACTACTAGGGTAGGTTTAGGATGTGGAACGTTAAAAGAAAAAGTGATAATGAGACCTAAAGTGCAATACAACGACTTTCCCAGAAATGTGCAAACGTAAGTATGTGTAAGCAGCATTACTCTGGCAAATATATGAGTAAACATTACCCAATTCAATGTATGTAACTCCAATGAAATTCATTTTGTAGAAATACATGATTTATACCTACGCATCCAAGATAATTTTAAGTAAAGAATCAAACATTGGATGATCCAATCCTATCAATTCCTGATCCCAAAAGTAAAAAGGTGGTTTATTGCAAGCCTATTACCATTTTCATGTTCAAGTAACCCATCATTTTGTTTGTACTACAGTAGACAAATTTGATATACAACAATCAGATTCCAGCAAAAGCAACATGGTACAAGAAGTATGGACAATAAAGGAATGAAGAAAAATGTCCTGGCATTATTGAAATTCCAAATGTAATAGCATAAATTTATGGCAGAAACGAGTAACCAATTAATTTTTCTCACAGGCACTTAATTAGAATGCAGCAGCGACAGAAATAATGGGAAACAATCAAACAAACAAATTGGACAAGGTAGCAAGCTGTCACAAATGAGATTTTAGCTTGCTTTCTATAATCACTGAATTCATGATATTTTGAAGACAAAGAAAGGACACTGAAGTAGCTTCCACATTTTTGTTTGGCTATCTTGTCATTGACATTGGATGCCCTTTAACAAACATAGGCACTAGGTTTAGGGCCTACTACATCATGTTGGTCATATCAGATGACCATCGGCCTAAGCTTTTGTGCGAAAATATCAAGGCTGTCTTCAGAACACAACAAGAAATATAAGGTTTCAACTTTCTGTTGATCATGATGCCAGTGGTAATGCTATCCATATCATTCTAGTCTTAAAACTAAACTCATAATTTTTACTCCATCGTCGAACGCATTAAGACTAAGAACTCTATTACCTTGAGCATTGCCTTCCCCTTCGCAGCCCTGGAGGAGCGGTTGATATTGCTTCTCTGCAAATCAGAAGGAAAAGAAAAATCAAGGAAAAATAAAGAATTGAAGAATACATGGGAATCCCAGTACCCTTCCCTCCAAAACTTCCAACTTTACAACAAGCAACATCATTGCCAGAATCAAAAAATAAAACTAGGAAAAAATAAACCACAAAATTAGTCTTTCACAAAAAAGGTAGTGTCCCTAAAGCCAAGAAAGCCAGTAACATACCTAGACACTTTCCAACTTCCCGAGAGACAACACAACAACATTAGTATATACCAAAAAACAACTAGACAACACCAACACCAACAGTAATATCAACCAAACCTTTTTGCTCTGAGTTGAATCCGTTACATAAATCAAATAATAATGCCGTAATGTTTAACTTTGACATGTGAGTGTGTTTGGATAAACATTTGCAAAATTGAGTGGTTTAAAATTAATTTTGAAGTAAAGTGATGTATATTTGGACGTTTTTATTCTAGAAGCAATTAGCAGTAAAATTTAGTATAAAATATTTTATCTAAGATAAAACTACCAAAAGTAGTTTTAACTCAAAATCAATTATGAACCCAAAATCAACTCTTCAATGTGAAACTAATAGAGTCTTTGAATTAGCGGTAAAAACTAAGAGTGTGTTTGAATTAGTGGTAGGAATCATGGTGAAAACACCATAAAAGCAACAATATGTTGTTTCAAAAAATTATGGTGAGTTCAACGAGACACTAAATCCGTGACTATTTACCTAAAGTTACTGTTTTCCAACGTAATTATAGACAATCTAACGTGAATCAAAAACACACACTAAATCCTTCTTAATAATTTTAAGTTTTTCTCAGTTTCTTTTATCCTCTAGTACTCTTGTTACTTGAACATCTATAGATTTTCTCTACACATACCCCAAATCATAAAACGAATTTCTACCATTAATTCCACCCTAATTTTTTTTTCTGCAATGCAATCATTCTTGACAAATAAACAATACCAAAAGTGGGGGGAACAAAGAAAACCCTAACAACAAGATAACAGTAGTTGATAAACTCACAAAGGGTGTCCGAAATTGAACCTAGGAAACGAACCTGAGATAGGAACAGGTGCAGGAACATCCTTGGCAGCGGCTAAAAGTAAAACCTCGTCCTTCTCACAATCAGAGAACAACCCATCCTCACCCCCCACCCTCCGATTACTATCATACAGGTGCAACTCCTCATCCACCGCCGCCGCGGCCACCGGAGTCTCCGCCGCCGCCGCCGTGGACGGCGAATCGAGAATATTATATACTTCCCTGTCAAAATAACCGGGCAATTTCTTCTCCCTCCTCAAATCGTTCCTCATGAGCCAAAACGACTCCGTTTCGTCCCTGACCTGCGACTCCCACTCCTTGATCTTCTTGTAATCGCCGGCGAGGTTGCTCCACCGCTTCCGGCACTGCACCGGTTCCCGGTTCACGCCGTGCTTCTTGCAGTACGCCGACACCAGCGCCCATTTCGGCTCGCTCGAGCCGAACGCCGAGCCGCCGCCGCCGCGACCCGGCCTGAACCGGCTCTCCGCGTCGCTCTTCCCCTGAATCAGCACCAGAATCTCCTGCCGCGTCCACCGCGGCAGCCTCGCCGCCGGTCTCCCATCGTCGCCACCGTCCGCGGCGGAGCACGGCGCCGCGCCGTTACCGCCAGCGTCAGTGGAGTTGGGATTCGAAGGTTGGTCCAGAGCCATGAGAAAGAGAATTTAACAAAGGCACGTGACTCGCACGTGGGGGGCTTGTGACGGTGCCTTTGGGAATGCCCGTTACGGCGTTAAGAAAAGAGAGGGTTTAGGTTTGTGTTATGTTTTCCTCCGTAAGAATGAGGAGAGGGAGAGAAGGAAAGAGAGAGAGAGAGATTTTGTGTTTTTGTGGCTTTTGCTAGTGAAAATGGGGTTTTATTTTTAATTTTTTTTACTACTAAACAGGTTTTTGACCCTTAACCTCTTAATAAGGGTTTTTTTTTAATTAATAATTCTAATTGATTACTATTTATTGGGGTCATATCCTTATCTTTAATTCTCAATTAATGGGATTTTCTTTGTTTTCAAAGGTTACTTACTTGTTGGGTTGGTTTGACATCAAATTCCTCAAACAGCACTTTCATTTCGTTGTCTATCCTTAGTATTTTTCTAATTCCTGTTTTTGGTCATTTTCTAAAGGGTATGAGATGTGAATGATGGCTTTCCCTTCCTGTTTCGGGGTTCTATGTAACGTGTAAAATACCACCTTCAACCTCTTGATGTTACTATGGGCATTGCATTTTTCTGTTTTCACCACATCATCTCATAATAATACCCTTTTCTTAAAAAAATAAAAAGAGAGAGAGAGTTTTTAGTTTTTAGTGATTTTGAATGAAGGCTTCAAAATCTGCCATCAATCAAAGGGGAATAATACCGAATCCCCTTTTAAATAGTTGTTCTTCATATTCACACAAAAGCATTCCTCTATGCCCATATATGATGTGTGGACCATGAGTTGACAAGGGCATGCTACCCTACCACTCAGTAATCCTTTCTTTCCTTTCTCAACCTCCCTTATCTTATCGAATAATTTCCCTCTAATCTTTGCTTAATGCTAAATGTTTGTGCTTATGGATGGCCCCCTCCATTAAAGCCACTTTCTTCTTTTTCTTTGTTTGCACTTTCACAAAACCTTCATTAAGGTAGCTGCACTGATAGGCACTACTCTCACACTTTAAAGTAAATCAATTATAATTTATCGCACGCCTATTGCGTAAGGTGTGATTGTATATTTAAAGAAAAATATTACTCTCTCTATTCCTTTACAAGTATTGATTTTTTTTGTAAAAATTGTTTTTATATATTTGTCATTTTAAAGTTTAAGATAACATTAATTATATTTTTGTCAATTATATCCTTACTTCTTACTTAATTTTTAATTAATTTACACATTTACAAGTAGTGTGCATTTATTATGGAGTAGAAGTAAAAAAGAATATAATAGGAAACTTCAAAACTATTTTATGGAAAACAAGAAAATTTATTACATTTTTTAGTTTGTGTATAAAAATCTAAAACGACACACATGATTTTAGATTTTGATAAAATGATTATTAAGAAAAAAAAATTTAAAAAATAATGTTGAAAATTACTTTAGATCTAAAATTTTTAAAAATAAATTTAGAAGAGCTAATTTTACTTAGATGTTAAAATAAAACTACTTTTAAAATGTAGATTTAATGTGTCTCACATTTGAAATAATTATATTCCTAAGAATATTTTTTAAAATTTAATTTTATGCACTACAAAAATAACTAAATAATTTATAAAAATCCAATTGATTGTTATTTGTAGTGAAAGTGATATTATAGCTACAAACAAACTTTAAAGATTATTTTAATCAGATTCTCAATTGGCCTTTTCAGTAGGCAATCTCTAAGGTTAACTTGAGCTTCTAAAGTAGTGAGCAACAATGATGGTCACTTGTAAAGATAGACACTAAGGTGAGATTCTAGTAAAATAACAGTATATAGTGGAGGAAAACATAGGTGGAGAAGGGGTCTGATGGAGTATATATAGGCAAGCGAAGGTGACATGTTTGGAGGGCATACCAATGTAAATCACTCATTTGTTGTTGTGGGTTTCAATGTTGAGAGCCAATGGTAGGTGGGTGTGCCTGTGTTGAAGCAAGTAGTGACAGGACACAATGTTCATGTTGGTGTTAAAAGCTTAGGGAATGAGCTTGAGATCGAGATGAGAGGTCGAGTGTCAATCGTCATCATAGTATAGGCGAAGTTGTCAAGCTGAGATGTGAACCTATCTAGATTGTGAACATGTTTGTAAATAGTCGATTTGTCGCCGTGATAAGTAAGCATAGGTTGTGTTCTTAACATCAAGTAACATTGCATAATCTAAAGGTTTAATTTAATATGTATCACACTTGAAATTAATTATATTCCTAAGAAATATGTTTTAAAATTTAAATTTAGGATCTACAAAAATAAGTTATAAAACATTAATTGGTTCTAGTGAAAGTGATATTATGACTCCAAACAAATTTTAAAGAGGAATATTTACTCAACTCTTCAATTGTCTTTTTGCGTGGGCACGCTCTAAGGTTAGATTGGGATGTTATGGCCCAAAGAGTGATGAGCTTCAACAACAGTGAACAGTGATGGTGACCATCTCTATAGAGACTCCAATGCTTAAGTGAGATTTTAGTAAAGTAACGGTACATAGTAGAGGATAATACATGCTTGGAGAAAGGGTCTGATGGGGTATATATAGGCAAGTAGAGGTGGTGTATTTGGTGGGCATAATAACGTAAATGAATCACATGTTGTCGTGGGTCTTCTTAAGATTCAGGTAATGGATGACAGGTTTTGAGAATGGAAATAGTAATTGCATTAATGAATTGACATGATGCAACAAATATTTATAGAAAGAGATATATAAAGTTTGGTTATAATTGATCGCTACATTTGCCCTAGCAATCCTAACTAACTGAGGCTGAAAATATGCAATATGATTGTGCTCAAAATAATATTATGCACACACATTCTAACATGCATCCTTGAAGATGGAGGTGGCTAAGCAAATGTCTAAAATACTGACACTTGCAACTTATCTCTTAACATTTGAAATTGAGTAGGAGAGAGAGCTTTGATATATAGGTCAACACATTGTTCTTCTCGTGGAATGCACAACACCTCTAAGCATTTATTGATCACCTTTTTCTTTAGAAAAGAAAAGGTCCAACTTCATGTGCTTTGTCCTTGCATGAAGTAATGGATTGTGAGAAAGTGTTATTGTGCTCATGTTGTCACAATATATCAATATTGATGGAATGGGCACTTTAAGCTCGTTCTATAAAATATGAAATCATAAAATTTCTGTTGCAGTGGCTGCAAGGCTAAAGTATTATACTTTGGTGCTTGATCTAGCAACAATTGCTTGTTTTCAGGATCACCAAGAGATGAGGATAGGACTAAAAAAGATGTAGAATCCGAATGTTAGCCTACTCAGGATCAGAAGCTCACTTTGCATTAGAAAATCCAATAAATTGTAGAGGAATTGCCCATGAGAATAAAAATTAGATTAAGTCAATAAAGATGAAAATGCTTTAATTTTAATATTTAAGCTTAACTAACATTTTAACTCCTACAAGATGAGATAAATACTTTTTATATACAATAATTTAATTATATAAATTAAAATTATTTTATTATATTTTTCAATGAATCAAATTAATATAAAGTACAAAATTAACATTTGATTTCATTTAAATTTGAAGATAATAGAATAATTATAACAATAGTATTTTGAAGATCAAAGAATTTGTTAGAACTTCAAATAAAATAGGATTTAATTTGAATTTGAAAATAATAACATACTCATAACTAGTATTTTCGTATATGCATTGTGTAGGATAAATATTTATTTTGATATAATTAAAATTCATAATAAATAAATATTTTTTAATATATAAATTATATTATAAGTAAGATTCAAAATAAATAAACACCTTTGAATATATAAATTATATTATAAGTAAGATTCAAAATAAATAAACACCTTTGAATATATAAATTATATTTTGAATTTACAATGAGCAATTTACATTGTGATATAAAGTTATTTTTAACTATTAGAATTTCTTTAAAAAAAATGCAATTTAAATATAAAGATAAAAGATGGTAGATTAAAAGGGATAAACGTTTAAGAAGATAAAATGAGGATAGTTTAGGATGATTGAGAGATAATTATTTTGGCAAGTTACAAAGGTCATTCAAGTATTGCAACTGTATGATTTTGGTCTCCTAAGTTTTAATTGAGCCAATTTATTCATCCAAGTATCACAATTATACAATTTTTAACCCTCCGTCAATGTTGGGGTTTGAACCCCCGTCCCTTTACCCTAATAACACCACCTTTACCACTAGGTCAAAGTGTTAGTTCGAGATATGGATTAAAATTATATTATTTATAACCTACATTTGACATCAAAATTGTCATATATTTATTACTACTAAATAAATTATTTATAAAAATAAAAATAATACATATTAATACATATTAATTAACAAATATACCAATAATATTAAAATTAATGTTAATAATTTAATATTAAAAAATATAAATTAATAAAAGTATATGTTAGTAAAGTATCAATCAATATTATAATTATAAGTTATTAAGGTATCAATATAAATTAATTTATATTTATTAGTATATTTATTAATTTATTATATTTTTAGCATATATATATATATATATATATATATATATATATATAAATTTATGAATTAATATTTAATATTATCGTAATAAATGAAAAAATATATAAGTTATTAAAATATCAATATAAATTAATAATTATTAATATTAATAATAATATTAATTTTAATATTATTATATATTTATTAAAGCATTAGTATTCAATAAATTAATGCTTAATTTATTAGTATTTAATATTTGATTTATTAATATTTCATTATTAGTACGTAATAATAAATTATTATTATTAAATATAAATTAAATTATATATAATATAAATAATTTATATATATATATATAATTTTAGTCTCACATTTAAGTTATATATAGTATAATATTAATTTATATATAAAATTAACCCTTTGGCCTAGTGGTGATGATAGTAGTGTTATGATGAAAGGGCTTGGGTTCAAATCCCATTACTATCATTTTGTAATTTTTTTCTCTAATTGTTTGCCTGCCACGTCAATATGTCATGCCATTAGCCATGTCAGTATGTCAATGACACATTAGTATATATGTTGGACCATCATATTAGTCACCACATTATTCGTCACATCATTTTCTACGTCACTTGTCATGTCACATCAACAAAATCATTTGCTACTGTTATTTTAAACGTAAACATAATAGTAATTATCATAATTTAAAATGAAATATGATTTCATTAAAAAATCATAAAGATCTTTTTGTTAATTATTTCACATGGTATCTCATGAGATAAATACTTATTTTTATATAACTAAAACCTATAATAAATAAATATTTTTGAATATATAAATATATTATATTAAAATTCATAATAAATGAATATTTTTAAACATATAAGTTATATTTTGGACTTACAATAAAGAATTTATATTATAAGGTTTTTTTTAATTTTTTCTTTTTAAAAAATTATTAAAATTCAATTTAGAAATAAAAAATGAAAAAGATAGAGAGAAATCAAGCACACCATTGTAGAGCAAAATTGAAAGTGAAATCAAGGAGTTAGGGCATTGCAATGAGTTAGAGCAAAATTAAGCACAATGTGTGAGCAAAATCAAAATACAAGAGTAAAATTGAAAGTGAAATAAAGTTCATCATTGAGAAAAATTAACATGTAATTGACGGGTTTAGAGAGAAATCACATGCACCATTGTTTACGAAGGGGTTGGGTGAGCGAGGAGAGAGAGAGAGAGAGCAAGAGTTGCGTGCAAGAGAGGTCGCAAATCGACTCAGATCGACCGGTCGAATTGGTTTCAAGAACCGGTAGTGCAATTGGTACGAGCCGATGATTGGACTGGACATGTCATTGACCCAGCATGAACTAGTTTGACTTGACGGGTTTTGCAGTTGAACCGGTGAATCGAAGGATTGAACCGAAGGGTTGAATCGGAGAACTGACGGATTGACCCGAACTGGTTCAAATAAAATTGGGTTTTTTAAAGCGTGAAACGACGTCATTTTAACTATAACTATTGAAAAAAAATAGAAATCCCAACTTATAATATAATTTACATATTTAAAAATATTTATTTACTATGAATTTTAATTATAAAAAATAAATATCCTTATGTGAAATGATAATAATTATCAAAATTGTAAATCTAAATACACATGTGTATACGACATAAATGCCTCTTATGTTGACCTGAATGTGTAGTTTTTATTCACTTGCTCTTGTTTATTTGACTTGAATGCGTAACTTTCAGTCCTTCCTTTCTTTTCCCTCATCTCAAATATCATTATTGATTTTTTATTTATTTCTGGGTTATCTATCACTATTGAAATTTAATTTAATAAATTTTGTAAATATGAAATTTATATGTCATAAATATTTTTAAATTTTTTAATAAAGATGAGATCATATGATTCAATTAATGACCCTCCAATTCAACCATTAACCTAATGATCCAGCGACCTGACTGAGGCAATGATCCCTCTGAATTTTAAAACATTACTTCAGAGGAGATGAAGAGTGCAAGGAAACAATGAAACTCCAAAACGACTTGTATTGACGTCTTTTCTGTTCTAACTATTCTGCGGGATGATTTTTCTAAAGGTAGATTTTCTGAGCACTCGCTGCGACGATTACTCTAGAGAACTAGACTTTAAGTGCTATGATAAGTATTTTTTGCACTGGTTTTTAATGGAAGTACAAATCCAATAATATATTAATGAAAATAAAATACAACAGGTATAATAACTTATAAATGCGTTTTCATTGAAAAAATGCAGAAAAAATACTTATACAACAATATATAAACGCTGGTTGACTCAGCTGAATGAAATAATATTTGATAAAAGTTCTTGAATTCAATTTTGCTTACCTGGGACAGCTTTTCTTCCCTAAAACTTTTTCTCACCCAAAATATAAATAACAACACAATTCTGTCTTCATGCCTAAGATTTTATAGATTTGTCCTTTCGAATGAATAATGTGACTACTTTTAATCATGTGGCTATATTGCTATAGTTTGTAACATGATTATAATTTGATAAATATAATCAATAAACTGATATCTGTAACACCCCAAAAATATATACATAATAAATAATAATATCATATGCTGTGTACGTGACATTGACGTTGTAATCTAGCAAATAGAGTACAATATTGCAATTTTTTTCTTCTAACGTAATAATTTTTTCGCTGTTAAATAAAGATATGTATTAAATACGCTTGTGAAATCTAAAAATAAACGCCAACAGTAATCATACATAATATTTACAACATAATCTATCAAAATACAGATAAACATATGTACAACACCATAAAAACATCGACCAAAAAATTAGCTTCGGTACTAACAATAAAAAGGATGAACACCACTGGCTAGTCTGAGACTAATAAGGGGATCTCAATTTTGAGAAGAATTAGAGAACCTATCATCTAAAAACAAAAACAAAAGAGGAAAGCATACAACAAAAAGAAAATACAGGGAGTGAGGTTCTAACTAAAGCATCGATGTGGTAATAAACAAACAAAAGGTTTAATCTAACAGATAATTACAACAGAAAAAAGCACATTAAACAAATCATATCATATCATTGATAACGGTCAAATGCAATGAATGAATGAACAGATGCAGACACTTTTCAACAGTAAAGTAGCATGATCATGAACCCATATTCCACTGAACTAAGCATGCAAACAAAATTCACCCTAATATGGAATTGTAACAACATTAGGTGAAGCATGTAACTCAAGATTTACCTAATGTAGCGTGGTAATAGCATTAGGTGATTCAAACAGAAGCTGGAATGGTAACAACCTTTCGTGATAATAGGTACATGACACTACTCTCCACTGATTGTGGATAAATTATACTAATTCATTAGGAACACTAGTGCACAAGCCGCCTTGACCATGACATAAAGTTGTGATCCTCCGTCTCCTTGTGAGATGCACTAGGTGCCTTCAAGTTTTCCTTATCCTTCACTACAAGATTCATATTCCATCATAGGGTGTAGTTACTTTGGGACCCTAGGTCTAGCAAAAAATGATATGATTACAATTGGTCCTATTAAGTTGATATTTGTCAAGAATTTTACATGGAAAATTTCAATTCCCTTAATATAAATTTCCAATCTACCAATACTATGCTTCTTGTCACAACCACACAAAAATAATCTTTAAATGGAGTCACTACCAAAATTTTATTTAAGAGAAAAATATTGGAAAATCCTTAAAAAAAATGGTCTTTGAAATTAGAGATAGGTTTGAGAGTCGATTACATGTAAAGAAGGTATTAGCATCTTACAATGCTTGTTAAAAATGATATTTCTAATTAATTGTTCAAAACTATATAACTTTATAAATACTTAGTTTACCCCAATAAGAAAACAAGAAAAAAAATGTTTTTGAGATTTTTTTATTGTTTTTTTTTGTATTTCCACAAATAAGAAGAAATTTGATTTTTATTTTATTTTTTATGAAAAACTTTAAATTAAATTTTGAAAACATGTCTTTTAAGGATTTTTGTCTTTTATCTTTATGGTAAAGAGAACTTGAAAAGTTGTTTTTTTTATTTACAAAAAGAGAGAAAAGCTTAAAATTCAAAAGATTTTTTTTTTGGAAAAATTATTATTACTTTTTTTAAATTGAAAAGAAACATTTTGTATATTTCAAAAGAAAAAAAATCCTTGCATAAGAGTTCAAGCTAGCAAATGGCTAGTCACTAAACCTTTACGATCCAAATAATGTTAAAGATAGTATATGCTATTCAATTAACATTATTGGTTGCATATTTGGATAGATTTTATTTTTTATTTTTTTTGCCAAAAAGAAAACAATTTTCATTTCAATTTATGTGCAAAGTTTATGATAGCAAATAGCTATTTTATAAACTTTGATTCTAATGGCATTGAAGGTAGCATTTACTACTCAATCAATATCATGAGTCATGCATAAATCAAGACTATTATTTTTTCTGAAAAAAAGAAAGAATATACATGCAACTCTAGAATCAATTGAAATTTATGATTTAAAGAAAGTTATACTGCTCTTAAATTTTTTATAAAATCAAGACTAGCAAATAAAATATTCTTAAATATTAATTTTTAATTTCTCGAACAACCAGAAACCATCGCAAAGAAATAAACAAAATGTAACCAAAAAATTTCAAATGTAACCAAAAGTAAATAAACAAACATGGCTATCACATACATAATAAAAGATAAAAGAACAAAAAAAGCCTGATAAGAAAAAGAAAAAGTGAAACTGAATCTAAAAAAAAAGATAGAAACTAATCTATGGAACCTATTATGCTAGCATAAAAAGAAAAGGAAATTAAACGAATCTACTATAAAATGATAAAAGAATCAATAAAAAAGGGGGAAAAACGGAAGCTACATAAGAAAGCAAAAAAAAAAAAGGATATTGAAGCTAAGGTATTACACTATAACCAAATAATAATAATAAAAATAAAGCAAAAGAAAAAAAAAACACAAGGAAACTAGTCTCATATATCAGTGGTGAAAAGAATTGGTGAGGAAAAAAAGAAATTGAACGTAATCTGATATGCTAAATAAAGAACGAGAATCGATAAGACAAAAAAATTTAAGCTTTATATAATCAATCAACAAGGAAACATGTGCACAGAAGCCAATAGTACAAAGGGATTTAACGAAAATTACAAAAGAAAAAAACATACTGAATGTTGCTCCTCCAATAATCTTCACGTGGTGCAACAGAGAAGGAAAGGTTACTACTATGGCCAGTAGAAAAAGAAACCTTCTTTATGATTTTTTTTCTTTGAGAATTTTTTTTTGGGGTGTCAGAGTGAATGAGGGAGAGAAGTTGCATGCTCGAGAGAGATCCCGTCCCTATGAGTGTTCGTGGCCTTTTTAATAACAAAACTAGCTTACAATTGACTGGCCATGATTTCCTATCTTTTAGTTAAGTGACTGTTATCTTCTAGTAACCAACTCATCTTCTCTTGTTCTCCTCTTCTTTGGTTGCCTGATTGTTAATTTTCTCTATTCGTAATTGACTAATTCTCTCCATTTTTTCGTTTTTTCTCTTTTTACCCTTTTTCACATTAAAAAAAGTAGATATGGAAAAATTTGGTTATTCACACTTCTCAACAAATCCTCTTAACTAAAGGTAAAAATTCATTATCTTTACTCAAGATCAACTCTAATATAAAAGACCATTGTGCATATGACATTCATCCTATATATTAAATTAGAACTTCTATCTCTCACGAGAGTGTTTTTAGCTGTCATTCTTTAATAGAGTATTTTTAGCTATCATTTTTCAATGAGAGTATTTTAGAGATTTTTTTAACTTCTCATATCTTTTAATCTATCATTTTTAATATTTTTAGTTCTAAATTAATTTTAATATTTTTTAAAATAAATTATCAATAATTAGAATGACATTGTATCATAATATAAATTATATATTATAAATTTAAAATATAATCTATATGTTCAAAAATATTTATTTATTATGAATTTTAATTATAATATAATTTATATTATATATTTAGAAGTATTTATTTATTATAAATCTATGTTATATGAAATAAATATTTATTTTGTGTAATGCATAAGTTAAAATACTAATTATACTAAAAATCATTTAGAGTTAGCCTAACGATAAAGAATAGTTTATATAAGATCTTAAGTTTTAATCTTATTGTTGTCATTGTACCCCCAAAAATACTAAAAAGCAAGATGTTTTGTGCACCAATAAACAAGAACTTAACTTCTTTATCGTAAAGTCACCATATTTATCCACCTTATATATTAAATTAGAACTTCTATCTTTCACGAAAGTGTTTTTAGCTGTTATTCTTCAATGAAAGTGTTTTTAGAAATTTTTTTAACCTCTCGTATCTTTTAATATATTATTTTTAATATTTTTAGTTCTAAATTAAATTTTAATATTTTTTGAACAATTAGAATGACATTATATCACAATATGAATTATATATTATAAATTTAAAATCTAATTTATATGTTCAAAAATATCTATTTATTACAAATTTTAATTATAATATAATTTATATTATATATTAGAAGTATTTATTTATTATAAATTTATGTTATACAAAATAAATATTTATTATGTGCAATACACATTGTAAAATACTAATTATACTAAAAATGAGTTAGAATTAACCTAATGATGAAGAATACTTAAATTGTTATTCTTTTACAATAAAAGGATTGGGTGGAATTGTTATTCTATATTATATTATAAACTTTTTTACCATTATTTTTAATATGACTATTTTACTTATATTTTTAGCTTATTTTATTTTTTATAATTTTTTATAATTTATTTTTAATATATTATATAATATTAAAATACATCTAATTTTAATTAATTTAATTGCTATTAAATCTTTTATGATAATTAATTATAATCATAAAATCTACATAATAGATTTGACCCGTGCAATTCACAGGTTAAAAAGCTAGTTATGACTAATTCATTGAGTGAAATCAATCACAACAAGCATAGATAATTAAATTAGATTATAAATAAATTCTACATATATAATCTCATCACTCCTTTTTTTCACTCACTCCTCTAAGAGATTAGGAATCACAATTTTATTCCCAATTTTATTAAATTTTGTGATAAAACTTCAACTTAACTAAAGTGTTCCAATCTTATTCTCGTTTTTAAGATTTTATGAAAAACTCACGTTACACTTTATACTCATTATTTTATTTTATTAAATTAATTAAAAACATTTTTATTTTTATTAATTGTTAAGATTATTATTATTATTATCATGATTATTAATTATGCATTTTTATTATTGTTCCTCTTTTATTTTGTAGTATGTATTGATGTATTTATATGATTATATATAGGCATATTCATACATTTTATTAGGTTCCTAACTTCCTATTATCTTTAGAAAATCTATGACATTGGGTACCTACAAACATGTGATTGAGGTGCAGCCCAGTACTTAAAGTTCGGGGGCTTATTATTATTATTATTTTCAATTTATTAATATTTTGTTTGATTTTTAAGGTGTGGGTGGATCCTATTGGGTCTGGTAGTTAAGGTGTAGCGCATGGCCCCATTCCATTTCGTGCCCAAAAATTTTCTTTACTTTTCAACCCAATTTCGTGAGCCCAAGTGCACCACTCTTCAAATGTCATGACCAACTCTAACGTGAATGTGTCCCATTACCGTGCACAATGCTTCTTTTTGAATCGCTGTAGCAGCACTTCCCTTTAAGAAAAACAGAATTTCCATTGTAATCCCGTAAATATTTATTTACTGAATGCTACACTTAATAATGAAAACCTCACTAGTCAATTCCTCTTTCTCGGTCTCTCTCTGTTAAAACAGAGAGGAGGAACATTTCCTCACCTTTCGAATATGTTCAAAATTCAAATTATTTAAAAGTGTTTTTAGTGTTATTTTCTAATCAAAATTAAAATTTTATCTCGATAATTTACATTAATTTTTAATATATGTAGATTACTAAAGTAAAACTTTAATTTTGATTAAAAAACAATTAAAAGCACTGAAATAACTGTATCTAAGTCTCTTTTTTTTTTTTTTTGCAAATACACGAACGCAGAGACAGGTGGAAGAGGGAGAGTACAGTCACTAAAATCGGATGGTCCATGCTTGCTTACGTTTTTCCACCGTAGGATCTCACTTATTCTGAACAGCTGTTAAGATGATGGGCCTCCAGCCCAACAAAATAGCCCCTAAATAATTATTTTACCACATTTAATACTTAAACCTCCAAAATTTTATTTTAACGGACACACGCATTCTTAATTTATTTAAATTCACAGTACTTTACCAATCTAAAATATAATTGCAATAAAACTATTAAAATCATCAATCAAAATAATAGCAAGCCAAACTTAAAATAAAAATACTAATTCATTTATTTTTTTTGCAAATAAAAGAAATTTGGAAAAAGAGGATGTTAGAATATCAGTAAAAGAGAAAACATGAGAATTAAGAATTTATATGATAGTAATTTCCATTTATACGAGGAAAATCTGCTTGTGCTTAAAAGAACAGTCTACATAAACCAAATGGCGAAGGAAATTAAAAAGGATGCAGAACATAAAGGAAAAAGACAAAAATCCCAACAGTAGCATAGATTTTCTTTATGTCAAGCTTGTTAAACGGAAGCATATCACTAAAGATATTGACTTAGGTCTTATTTGAAAGAGTTTATAAATAGTTTATTTAAACTTATTTTATGTTATAAGTGCTTATAAAAGCATTTGGAAACACTTATAAAAATATCTTATGACTGGTTCATAAGATTTTTTTATTTTATTTTTATAAACTCTCCAACGTAGTTCATAGAAATAATTTATGTAAAACTTATAAAAAGACCTACCTTCAAATCTTCCCAGAATCAAAATATAAAGATTTCATTTTTTTTATTGTTTTGTTTCTTTCTTCAAATTAAACTTTATTTTTTGTTTCTTCATTCAAATTAATATAAATATTAAATTCTACACAAAACAAATTATAATTATTTGTTGCTCATAAATTTGTTTCTTTTTTATTTTTTTATATGTTTCATTTTTTCACTAAAAATGTAATTTAATTAAATAATTTTATATTTTATATGTTGCTAGTAATTTTTTTATGTTTTCCTCTACAATGGTGTGTAGTAGTTGAACTTTTTTTTTAATGATTTTTCTATTTTTATATACTCATATTTATTTATACATGAGAATGGTGAATTTTTTTAGCTTATTTTATGATTTTATGATATATATGATTTTAATTTTAAATTTTGATTATTAAATATTTTAATTTTTAAAATTATTGATTGATGTATGGTGAATTATTTTTTTGTGCGTCACATAGTTTTTTTTTAATTTATGATACTTAAATTTTATTTTTTTAAAATTAAAAATAGGTAAATGGTGATTATTGATTTTTATTTTAATATATTTGTGATCTATATAATGTTATTAAATTAATTATTTGGTTAGTTTTTAAATTTTTAATTTAATTTTAATCATAATTTGATATTTTTAATTTTAAAAATGAGACATCTTATAAGTGCTTATGTAGCAATGCATCTAAACACTTTAAAATTATGTAAGCGCTTATCAACGTATATATCTAAACACAAATAGCTTATTGAATTTTAAGTACTTATAACATAAACTCTGATATAATAAGAGCTAATTGAAAATGATCTTAATCAAGTTGTTTTTTCAAACGGGCCCTTATTCAACAGTAATATTAACAGAGATATTTGAATCATTAATATTAGGACTAATTAAACATGGAAATTCTAAAGTGCCAAGGTTAAAAGTGGATGTCACTGGGTGACTATGACATTCAAGGGCCTTGAAATAATCTAAGGTTCCAAAGCAATACTAACAGATTTGGTTATCAAAATGTGCAAGTAATTGACATGAATTTCAGAACTTTTGTAATAACATGCTTTAAGTCCGTAATAATAACTAATCATTTTAATTTAAAATTTGAAAGTTATTATTATTATTATTTTGGTTAAATGTATAATTTAGTTCTTACACTTGTTGCAAATTCTCAATTTGGTCTTTATAAGTACAAACTTCTTCAATTGATCCCCACACATGTCACAAATTAAGAATGCATTGTACGTATAGGGACCAAATTAAGAATACGCTGCAAGTATAAGGACCAAATTAAGAATTTATAAACAGCAAAGACTAAATTAAGAATCTGTGACATGTGTAATGACCAATTTAATAAGTTTTTTTTTGTACAGGGACTAAATTGAGAATCTGCGACACGTGTAGAGACTAAATTATATGTTTAACCTTATTTTTTTATAACTTCTAATCCAAAAAAGATGTGAAAAATATTCAAAAATTTAATCTTTAAATTAGTAATTGATGACTAATCATGATAATTTAAATTTTGAAAGCTATTATTTTTTATATAACTATTTCTAATCCACAAAATATGAAAAATATTTGAAAATCTTATCATTCTAAATTATCTTATCATTTTTCAACTTTTATGATTTGGTCCACATGCAATCTAAATAATTTTATCATTCTAAATTGAAATGAGCATTCAAATTAATATTTTAATATTAACGTATTCAAATTCATATTTTATCTTATTTATCTTTTTTTTTTGGTGCAACAAAGGGGCTAAAAATTCAAACTAAAAACCATGAAAGGAATTACAGCTGAAAAATTAGCAAGCAACTGGGTTTTGATCCATATAGGTTTTTTTGTTCAGAACCCCTTCTTCGCATGATAGACCCCTCTTAACAAGCATATCAGTAACCTGATTTGCCTCACGATACACGCACTTACAATTCTCAACTCGGACCTGAGTGGAAATATCAACAATGTGATTAAGAAGCCTAAAACAAGGATTTGTTCTCAAAACTTCTTCACTGAGCATTTGCACACCTACTAGAAAGAAGCTTCAATTCATGGTAAATCCCCCACAACTTAGCTTGAGCTACTGAACAAACATCGATTATACACATATAAAATAACATTGATTTGCCCATGTGGTCCTGAACAACCACTTCACAAGCAACTTTGTTGTCCTTCAACGACGCTGTGCCATCACATTTCAACTTAAACTCACCTGGTAGAAGAAGGCTCCAAAAAATCTTAGAGCTATTAGAAGAGGTTGAACTACCTAAATGAAAAATTAAACTGTTGTCTCGAGCTTTAGAAAATCCATTGTGTGTCCTTGGATCTTATGGTTTATGCGTGGTTGATGCCAGGGGTGTATGTCCAGTTTGACAATCCATCTTGGCTCGAAAGCTTTAGGCTAGGTCTAACCAATCATATATTAAGAAGAAGAAAAAAAAGGACAAGAAAACAAGACAAGTCAAAACCTTGCTTAAGGTTGGCAAGTGTGTGGGTTGGGCCACTGGTCACCCAGTCAGGTTCAGCCTAGTTATTATTATTATGTTTAGCCCATCAGAATGATGAGAGATTTTAGCTTTCTTTATATATAGACAAATTCAACAAAAAATCCTTTGTTGGAAGACCTTCACGATGGACACTTTAATTATACCTTTAAGGTTTTAGCCTTTAATTATACCCGTAAGATTTAAGCCTTTTTTTTTTTTTAATTGAACTACTTGTAATTATCCTTATATATTAAATGAGAATAACTATTTTGAGCGAGAGCGTTTTTAGCTGCTATTATTCAACAAGAGCATTTTTAGCTGTCATTCTTCAATGAAAATGTTTTTAGGAATCTTTTAACTTCTTATCTCTTTCAATCTATCATTTTCAATATCTTTAGCTCTAAATTAAATTTTAATATATATTTTAAACAATTATCAATAATAAAAAATTAACATTGTATATTGTATTACAATAATGATTTATTATAAATTTAAAATATAATTTATATGTTCAAAAATATGTATTTATTACAAATTTTAATTATAATATAATTTATATATTTAAAAGTATTTATTTATTATAAATTTAAGTTATATAAAATAAATATTTATTCTGTGCAATGCATATGTTAAAATACTAGTGCTACAACATCTGTTAACCAAATTCTATGTGATCTTGGCCATTATGAATGGAACCAAATTGGTCAACAATGGTAAGATTATGGCTATTTTTAAAACCTCCAAATTTTTGTTCCGTTGGGTCAAAAATGCATCCAGATGTAGCTGCGATTTGAGTTTTGGTTATGCTTGGCTCAGTGTAGGAAAATTTGATGTAGTTAAAATTATTATTATGTTAAGAGAGTTTCGCTGTGTTTTTATATCTAACTAGATCACTTTATTAGGAATGAGATTTTCAAAAATAATATTTTGGGAACTTTTTTAAGATAAATACTTTTAATTGCTCAATGTCAATCAAGTTGGCAGCTTTGACCGCTGATTCTTTGTAGGATGGTTAATTAAAAGATGACAATTGAATTTAGTGATTGATAATACAGAGGATTTGTTGACAGTTACTATCATGCACTCTTTCTATTTTTCTCTCTCGCTTTTTTTTCTTCTTCTTATGATCTAAAGTTATAATATATAAATTAAAAATATAAATAGTATATTCATTTATGTTAAAATTAATTATAATTTTATATATCTTTTATATATTCATTATTTTAATATATATATATATATATATATATATATTATCTTAATTTTAAAACAACAAAAAAATGAAAACACATATTTCCGTCTGTCAAATAAAAAATAGATGGAGAAAATTGTTTATCATTTTAAGAGTTTTAGTTTATTTATTTTTATTTGTCATTTTAATAAAATCAAGAAAGTGTAAACTAATTCTTAAAAATAAAAATATATTTATTCATTAATATCTCACTAATAATTAATTGCTTCATAATTACATTCTAAATTTTTAATAAGACTATTTTAGTTAAAAAACAATGTTTTATCATAATAATCAATTCAATTAATAGTTTTCTTAAAACGTATACTAATTACTCTAAACAATAAATAATTTAAAATTAGAATAACATTGTTCATCAAGAGCCGATGTATTTCCTATGCAAGATAAACGTTTGGACATAATACATTGACACCGTCGAAAAGGGATTTAAATAATTTGTCCGAAACATTTCATTCACAAATTAACTTCTACTCCAAAATAAACATAACAGCTATATGTATTATTCATACTGATAATTAAAAATGGTTTTACTAATCATTACTCTAAAAAATGATTAAAAATAAATAAGGCAAATTTTAACAAACTTTTTTAATATTTTTTTAATTAATTAACCATTATTTGTTTAAAACACTCTTGTTTATGATAAAATTATTTTTAACTTTCTAATATGACTTTTTGAATGATAAACGCGTAAATATTTAAGAATTAAATAGTAGAGACGATGACATAATTAAAAAATAATAATTAATGTTATCTTAAACTTTTAATAAGGCAAATAAGTAAGAACAATCTTCTTTTTTCTTTCAAAATGGATAAATAAAAAAAATTAATATTAAATATACTTTGTAATGATTGTTTTTCAATTTTTTATTCCTTAATATTTAATTCCCAAAAGACAATGGTTAATGATTAACTAATAATAATACAGATAAAACGTGATGCTCAATCTTGCAGGTATGCAATGTGACTTTTCAAGTAATTTAATTTTTTAACTTTTTTTATCCAGCTATTTTTATGATATATATATATATAGGGTCAGGATTCGTTGACACCAGGTATCAAAGTTAGTCAAATTACACTTATAATAACTTTTTGTAAAATGTAAATTTAACCAATCTAACCGTTGAGTTGTGTGATATTATCTTCATGATCATGTATGTCAAATTTTACATCATTTGGACCTTTTTTAATATGTTATCTAACATTGAATATTTACATATATTTTAATATCATATTATACGTTAAAATAAAATGATGTGATGAATTATTAAATAATTTTATAATTGTATGAAAATTTGTATACTTAATCTAATTAATAATAACATCAAATTTAACGATTAGATTGGTTAAATTCACATTTACAAAAAATTATTGAAGATGTAATTTAACTAACTTTGATACCTGATGTTAACATATCTTGACCCCCCCCCACCCCCCCCACACACACATATATATATATATATATATTAAAAATTATTTCTATTTCTTCAAATAAATGTATGCATTTTCTAAGAAATTGAATGTATCTTCTAAAGTCAAATTTATAGGCGTCTAGGTCTTTAATCAACCATTCAGTTCTTTTCAGAATCTTTGAATATATAAAAGAACAATAATTCTAAATTCTTCTATCACATCTTCCTATTAATTTTCTTATTTCCTAAATATAAAACACGTTAGATATTTTTTTTCCGTTTTCAAGACATGAACTGTATTTATTTTTTTTAATTTAATATATACTTTCCATTAGGAAGGTTTGCAAGAAAAATTATTAGATATAATATTACTTATAGGAAAAACTTAGATTCATTTTTTTTATTAGATGTAACATTACTTATAGGAAAAAACTTAGATTCATTTTTTTAATGTTTTTGGTGTTTTTCTTTACTAAGAAATTAGAGTTTCACATCAATAAATTATACTAACTTTTAAAATATTTAAGAAACTATATCTAAGTTTTGTTTGCATATATATATATATATATATATATATATATATATATATATATTCTTTTATTAATGATTTCTATTTCTTCAGATAAATATAAATGTGTAATTTCCAAGAAATTATATGTATCCTCGAAAAGTAAAAGTCATATCGGTATTTAGGTCTTTAACCAATACCTTTGAACAAATCTTTTATTTTTTGTTCAGTTTATATTTGTTACTTTCTAAGCAAGTCTCGTAAAGTTTGCACCACATCGTTAACTTTTTTTTTAATGACAGATATTAAAAGGTAAAGTTTATATAATTATAGGGATTAAAATAGATGATTTCTAAAAATGCAAAGTTTGTATAATTATAGTGAATAAATGAGTAGTTAAACCTATTTTTAATTACTCAATGTCAATCATGTTTAAGCAGTTTTGCTATATTTTTATATCTACTTTGTTAGGAATGAGATTTTCAAAAATAATATTTTGGGAACTTTTTTAGGATAAATATTTTTAATTAGTCACTGTCAATCATGTTGGCAGCTTTGACTGCTGATTCTTCATAGGATGGTTAATTAAAAGATGACAATTGAATTTAGTGATTGGTGTAGAGGATTTGTTAACAGTTACTATCATGCACTCTTTCTATTTTTCTATCTCGCTTTTTTTTCTTTCTATGATCTAAAGTTATAATATATAAATTAAAAATATAAATAGTATATTCATTCATGTTAAAATTAATTATAATTTTAATATATCTTTTATATATTCATTATATATATATATATATATATATATATATTATCTTAAAATTTTAAAACACCAAATAAATGAAAGCACATATTTCCTTCTGTCAGATAAAAAATAGAGGGAGAAAATTGTTTATCATTTTAAGAGTTTTAGTTTATTTATTCTTATTTGTCATTTTAATAAAATCAAGAAAGTGTAAACTAATTCTTAAAAATAAAAATATATTTATTCATTAATATCTCACTAATAATTAATTGATTCATAATTACATTCTAAATTTTTAAAAAGAGTATTTTAGTTAAAAAATAATATTTTATCATAATAATCAATTCAATCAATAATTTTCTTAAAATGTGTACTAATTACTCTAAACAATAAATAATTTAAAATTAGAATAGCATTGTTCATCAAGAGCCAATCTATTTCCTATGCAAGATAAACGTTTGGACATAATACATTCACACCCTCGAAAAGGGATGTAAATAATTTGTCCTAAACATTTCATTCACAAATTAACTTCTACTCCAAAATAAACATAACAGCTATATGTATTATTCATATTGATAATTAAAAATGGTTTTACTAATCATTATTCTTAAAAATGATTAAAAATCAATAAGGCAATTATTAACAAACTTTTTTAATAATTTTTTAATTAATTAACCATTATTTGTTTAAAACATATCAAAGAGAGAGAAATGACAAGAAACGAACTGAAATTAGTTGATCTTTCGTTCCTTCCACAGTTTGACATCTCCTAAAAAGTAGTGGAAAGGAAAAAATATCTTGGGAGATCATTATCATGTTGTTAGGTTGAATAACAACCTTTTATTTTTCCATTACTATAAGTTATAACATTTAATGCATTAGCCAGTGATATTGTCCCTTGATTACTTTTTTTTAAAAATAGCACATTAATTAAAAAAAAATACAATTAACACTCTTGTTTATGATAAAATTATTTTTAACTTTCTAATATGACTTTTTGAATGATAAATGCGCAAATATTTAAGAATTAAATAGTAGAGACGATGACATAATTAAAAAATAATAATTAATGTTATTTTAAACTTTTAATAAGACAAATAAGTAAGCATAATCTTTTTTTTCTTTCAAAATGGATAAATAAATAAAATGTAATATTAAATATACTTTGTAATGATTGTTTTTCAATTTTTTATTCCTTAATTTTTAATTCCCAAAAGACAATGGTTAATGATTAACTAATAATAATACACATAAAACGTCATGCTCAATGTTGCAGGTATGCAATGTGACTTTTCAAGCAATTTAATTTTTAATTTTTTTGGTCCAGCTATTTTCACAATATATATATATATATTCTGAATTATTTTTATTTCTTTAAATAAATGTATGCATTTTCTAGGAAATTGAATGTATCTTCCAAAATCGAATTTATCGGCGTCTAGGTCTTTAATCAACTATATATATATATATATATATATATATATATACATATATATTCTGAATTATTTTTATTTCTTTAAATAAATGTATGCATTTTCTAGGAAATTGAATGTATCTTCCAAAATCAAATTTATCGGCATCTAGGTCTTTAATCAACCATCTAGTTCTTTTCAAAATCTTTGAATATATAAGAGAAGAATAATTCTAAATTCTCCTGTCACATCTTCCTATTAATTTTCTTATTTCCTAAATATAAAACACATTAGATATTATTTTTTTTCTGTTTTCAAGACATGAGCTGTATTTGTTTTTATTTATTTAACATATACTTTCCATTAGGAAGATTTGTAAGAAAAATTATTAGATATAATATTACTTATAGGAAAAAACTTAGATTTTTTTTTTTTATGTTTTTGGTGTTGTTTTTTACTGAGAAATCAAAGTTTCACATCAGTAAATTATACTAACTTCTAAAATATTTAATAAACTATATCTAAGTTTTGTTTGCATATATATATATATATATATATTGTTTTATTAATGATTTTTATATCTTCAAATAAATATAAGCGTGTAATTTCTACGAAATTGTATGTATCCTCCAAAAGTCAAAGTCAAATCTGTATCTAGGTCTTTAGCAAATACCTTTGAACGAATCTTTTATTTTTTGTTCAATTTATATTTGTTACTTTTTGAGCAAGTCTCGTAAAGTTTGTGCCACATCGTTAACTTTTTTTTATTGAGAGAGATTAAAAAGTAAAGTTTGTATAATTATAAAAATTAAAACAGATGATTTCTAAGTGTAGGTACTACAACGTAAAATTTGTATAATTATAATGAATAAATGAGTAGTTAAACCTATTTTTAATTACTCAATGTCAATCATATTTAAGCAGTTTCACATAATTTTTACATACACTTTGTTGGGAATGAGATTTTCAAAAATAATATTTTGGGAACCATTTTAGGATAAATATTTTTAATTAGTCAATGTCAATCATGTTGGCAGCTTGGACGGCTAATTCTCCATAGGATGGTTAATTAAAAGATGACAATTGAATTTAGTGATTGATGTTATAGAGGATTTGTTAGCAGTTACTATCATGTACTCTTTCTATTTTTCTCTCTCGCTTTTTTTTCTTCTTCTTATGATCTAAAGTTATAATATATAAATTAAAAATATAAATAATATATTCATTTATGTTAAAATTAATTATAATTTTAATATATCTTTTATATATCATCATTTTAATTTATATATATATATATATATATATATATATATATATATATATATATTATCTTAAAATTTTAAAACACCAAATAAATGAAGGCACATATTTCCTTCTATCAGATTAAAAATAGAGGGAGAAAATTGTTTATCACTTTAAGAGTTTTAGTTTATTTATTCTTATTTGTCATTTTAATAAAATCAAGAAAGTGTAAACTAATTCTTAAAAATAAAAATATATTTATTCATTAATATCTCACTAATAATTAATTGCTTCATAATTACATTCTAAATTTTTAAAAAGAGTATTTTAGTTAAAAATAATATTTTATCATAATAATTGATTCAATCAATAATCCACCTTATATATAAAATTAGAACTTCTATCTCTCACGAGAACATTTTTAGCTATTATTCTTTAATGAGAGCGTTTTTAGCCATTATTTTTTAACGAGAGTGTTTTTAGGGATTTCTTTAACCTCTCGTATTTATTAATTTATCAATTTCAATATCTTTAGTTCTAAATTAAATTTTAATATTTTTTAAAAGAACTTATGAATATTTAGAATGTCATTGTATCACAATATAAACTATATATTATAAATTTATAATATAATCTATTGAAATAAGAAAAAGCGCACAAGAAGGGGGGGTTGAATTGTGCGTTAAAAAAACTTTTCGAAAAAGGTAGATCAGTCTAAACAAAACGTTTTTAAGTGTAGGGATAAAGAAAAGAAAACACAAAAAGCTTTATACTGGTTCACTCAACCTGAGCTACGTCCAGTCCCTTCACCCAAAAGGTTTCTACTAACCAATCTTTGGTTACAAGTATTGTTCGTGGCCTCTTCAGGCTTTACAACGCAATTTACCTAGATTGCTTAACCCAAGTACTCTTTTTACACTAAGCCTCTCCAGGCTTTCATAACGCTAAAAAAAATATTTTTGAGGAAAGATTGACTCACATAGTGAGGATTTTAAAACTTAGACTCAGGATCACTTTGAGAATTATTACAAACAAAATGACTATCATCCACTGGACGCTCTTAACAGAAAATCACAGAAGAAAGTACATGTTGTTGTTTTAAACAAAAATCCACCTATCTTAGTTCTTTATTTTGCTTTTTGTTGATGCGCGTATATATACGATCTTCAAGAAATAGATACGTTACAGATATCTTGTCTCTTCACGTGATGAGGCGCGTGCAGACTATCTTTTCATAAAAGTCAGGCGTGGCAGTTGAAAACTTGGACTACAATAGAAGTTTCAGGGCTGCGCTGACAGTCTGTTCTTCTGAACTTTCTTCATCTGTCTTGTCGGCTTGATAAGTTGACTTGCTTTACCCATTTTGCTTTCCTTTTGTACTGACTTGATGTTGATGTTTCAAACCGTTTTGAACGTTAGCTCATTGGAGTGGTACTGTGTAGGTTTCAAGGCGGATAAACATGATTGATATTCATAATGAAAAACTTAGTCGTTTGAATATATGAATACTAGAGATTTAGACGATCGCCTTCGGTTTGTTCATCTGGATGGTCTTTGATCGTGTCTTACTAGACGGTCATTGTTGCATCAACTAGACGGTCCTTCTTGGCGAGTCTTCGTCTTTCGCTGTGATAGGGTTAGTTTATACACACAAATATAAACATTAATAAGCTTTGTTATCTTCAAAACATTGAGGGTTTAGACGCTTCTACGTCTTTGGTTCCAACATCTATATGTTGAAAAATATTTATTTATTACGAATTTTAATTATAATATAATTTATATTATATATTTAGAAGTATTTATATATTATAAATTCGTTATATGAAATAAATATTTATTTTGTGCAATGCACATGTTAAGACACTAATTATACTATAATCAATTAGAGTTAGCCTAATGGTGAAGAAAAAATTGCGCAAAGTCTTAAGTTTGAATCTTATTGTTGTTGTTGTACATCTATAACATATACAATCGAAAATAATCTAAAAAAGGAAAGCTCCACATGTCAACCTCTGGAGCAATTTCATACGGAATCTCATCTTATTTGGCAACACAAAAGCGTTTCTCTCCTTTTTTTGCTTACGTGTCAATCTCATATTCATTTACATACAAATCAATTTATGGATAATTATGACATAATTTATAAAAAATTAACATACAAAATATTAGATAATGAGAATAAATATTATATATAATAAAAATGGTAACTGCACAACAATGCTATAAATATAAATCATTTTTTTAAGGATATAATTTAAAATAAACTTGATATCTGACTAACTTAATATATATATATATATATATATATATACACACACATAAGTTAAAAAATTATTAAATTAAATCAAAATAGAAATAAAGGGAAACACTAAATATATTGAATTTCTTGATTAATTTTATTTTTGGATATTTTTTATTTTTAAATAAGTATTGAATTATCATCCCCATTAAACTCAACATGTTATTTGAATTATCCCTTTTAAATTGAAAATATAAATAAAAATTGAATTATTCCCACAGTTCTTTTAAAAAAATTATTGAAATGCAAAATTCATGGAAAGGTTAAAAATTATTTAATCAAATAGAAATAAAAGAAAACACTAACCCCCAAAAAAAAAGGGGAAACACTAAATCAAATGCAATATAAAAAGAAAAAAAAGAGAAAACACTAAATCAAGTGCAATATACCAAAAAAATACATATAAAAGTTAAAAATTTATTAAATCAAATCAAATAGATATAAAAGGAAATATTAAATATATTGAATTTTATAATTAATTTTTATTTTCAGATGATTTTTCATTTTTAAAATGATGCTAAATTTCAAATTTCAAATGGATAAATAATATAGATTTTGTTTACTGAAATAATTTAATATGGACAAAACTTCCATATTATACATGAGCAATATATTTTTATGCTTTAGAACACATATAAGGAATAAATTTATACTGAATGATTAATTTAAAATGAACAAGTATTTGTAGAAATAATTTAATAACATTTATTTATGGAAATAATTTAATGCAAAATTTATTTTTGTAGCTACTTCAATTTAAAATGAAAATTTCCATTAATGGCTTAAATGATGATTAATTTCAAAATTTAAATAGACAGTTAATATAGATTTTATTTATGAAAATGATTTAATATGGACAAATTTTTCATATTATTATGAATTAATAGTCTAATTCAAGATATTTAAAATGATGATTAATTTAAAATAGATATTTCCATTAAAAATTTAAATTAGTAAATTTTTGCTTATTTCATATTAATTTTGTAGCTAATTCATATTAACGTCAAAATTTCCATTAAAAAGTGTAATAATGCTAATGAGAGAATAAGGATGAAAGAAATTCAACTTGACTCTAAAGGATAGTAATTCTATGTGCATACTAATAATAATGTAATATTTCACAATTTTAAAGTAGTTACTTAGTACTATTATTTTTTTAATTATTGTTTTGTATCCTTATTGTAGCATACGCTTTAAGTGCACATTTTTCAAAAATTATGTTGAAGAGTTTAACTCTTTCCTTGCTAGAGGAAATATTAAAAATGTTGTTGTAATTGTTCAATATGTTGAGTTAAACCATTCCTAGGTCTCAAGATTTTGATCTTAGATGATGATCAAAGAGTATATACATCAACCACAAATGTTGTATATAAAGATAGTCATCAATAATAACCTTAGTGTTTTGTTCCTTGAGCTTATTTTGGTTTTTTAATATCTTTTGCTTTTCATTGCTATTTTTTGTAGCTATGATATTTCTATATTGATGTTCAAGAATCTATAATAAAATTAAAAAAATTCTCTATATTTTTTTAAAATTTTAATTTGATTTACTCTCTTCCAAATGTACATGATAAATAAAATAACCAATTAAGGACTGTATTTTTAAACTTTTTTTTTTTTTTTGCATTTCCTTTACATGAAAACATTATTATCTTGTTTTTTACAATATTATTTCATGTTTGTAACAATATGACTCTAATTTTTTATGCTAGTTTAAAAAATACTAAAAAGAAAGATGCTTTGTGCACCAATGAATAAATATTTAACTTCTCTATCATAAAAGTCACCATATTTATCTGCCCTATATATAAAATTAGAACTTTTATTTCTCACCAGAACATTTTTAGTTACCATTCTTTAACGGGAGCATTTTTAGCTGCCATTAATTCAACAAGAGTGTTTTTAGAAATTTCTTTAACTTCTTATATCTTTTAATCTATTATTTTTAATATTTTTAAAATAAATTATCAATAATTAGAATGACATTATATCACAATATAAACTATATATTATAAATTTATAATATAATTTATATGTTCAAAAATATTTATATAAAAAAATATTTATTTATTACGAATTTTAATTATAATATAATTTATATTATATATTCAAAAGTATTTATCTATTATAAATTTATTTTATATAAAATAAATATTTATTTTGTATAATGCACAGGTTAAAATACTAATTATACTAAAAATCAATTAGAGTTAACCTAACGATGAAGAATAGTTAAATTGTTATTCTTTTTACAATAAAATGGTTGAGTGCAATTGTTATTTTATATCATCTTATAAACTTTTTTACCATACATGATTTTTAATATGATTATTTTATTTATGTTTTTAGCTTATTTTTATTTTTGTATAATTTATTATTTAATATATTTTATATTATTAAAATGTATCTAATTTAAATTAATTTAATTACTATTAAATCTTTTATGATAATTAATTATAATAAAAAATTTTATATAATAGATTTGACCCTGCACGGTTAAAATGCTAGTTTTCTTAAAATGTATACCAATTGCTCTAAACAATAAATAATTTAAAATTAGAATAACATTGTTCATCAAGAGCCAATTTATTTCCTATGCAAGATAAACGTTTGGACATAATACATTAACACCCTCGAAAAGGGATTTAAATAATTTGTCCTAAACATTTCATTTACAAATTAACTTCTACTCCAAAATAAACATAACAGCTATGTATTATTCATACTGATAATTAAAAATGGTTTTACTAATCATTACTCTAAAAATTGATTAAAAATCAATAATGCAATTATTAACAAACTTTTTTAATAATTTTTTAATTAATTAACCATTATTTGTTTAAAACACATCAAAGAGAGAGAAATGACAAGAAACGAACTGAAATTGGTCGATCTTTCGTTCCTTCCACAGTTTGACATCTCCTAAAAAGTAGTGGAAAGGAAAAAATATCTTGGGAGATCATTATCATGATGTTAGGTTGAATACCTTTTATTTGTCCATTACTATAAGTTATAACATTTAACGCATTAGCTACTGATATTATCCCGTGGGTACTTTATTTTTTAAATAACACACTAATTTAAAAAATACAATTAACGCTCTTGTTTATGATAAAATTATTTTTAACTTTCTAATATGACTTTTTGAATGATAAATGCGCAAATATTTAAGAATTAAATAGTAGAGACGATGACATAATTAAAAAATAATAATTAATGTTATTTTAAACTTTTAATGAGACAAATAACTAAGCATAATCTTTTTTTTTCTTTCAAAATGGATAAATAAATAAAATGTAATATTAAATATACTTTGTAATGATTGTTTTTCAATTTTTTATTCCTTAATTTTTAATTCCCAAAAGACAATGGTTAATGATTAACTAATAATAATACACATAAAACGTGATGCTCAATGTTGCAGGTATGCAATGTGACTTTTCAAGCAATTTAATTTTTTAATTTTTTTGGTCCAGCTATTTTCACAATATATATATATATATATATTCTGAATTATTTTTATTTCTTTAAATAAATGTATGCATTTTCTAGGAAATTGAATGTATCTTCCAAAGTCAAATTTATCGGCGTCCAGGTCTTTAATCAACCATCCCGTTCTTTTTAGAATCTTTGAATATATAAAAGAAGAATAATTCTAAATTCTCCTGTCACATCTTCCTATTAATTTTCTTACTCCTAAATATAAAACACATTAGATATTTTTTTTTTTCTGTTTTCAAGACATGAGCTGTATTTGTTTTTATTTATTTAACATATACTTTCCATTAGGAAGATTTGTAAGAAAAATTATTAGATATAATATTACTTTTAGGAAAAAATTTAGATTCATTTTTTATTAGATGTAACATTACTTATAGGAAAAAACCTTAGATTCATTTTTTTTTTAATGTTTTTGGTGTCTTCTTCATTAAAAAAATTAGAGTTTCACATCAGTAAATTATACTAACTTTTAAAATATTTAAGAAACTATATCTAAGTTTTGTTTGCATATATATATATATATATATATATATATATATTCTTTTATTAATTATTTCTATTTCTTCAAATAAATATAAGTGTGTAATTTCTAGGAAATTGTATGTAACCTCTAAAAATAAAAGTCATATCAATATCTAGGTCTTTAACCAATACCTTTGATCAAATCTTTTATTTTTTGTTTAATTTATATTTGTTACTTTATGAGCAAGTCTCGTAAAGTTTGCACCACATCTTTAACTTTTTTTTTTTTAATGACAGATATTAAAAGGTAAAGTTTATATAATTATAGAGATTAAAATAGATGATTTCTAAGTATAGGTACTAAAACATAAAGTTTGTATAATTATAGTGAATAAATGAGTAGTTAAATCTATTTTTAATTACGCAATGTCAATCATGTTTAAGCAGTTTCGCTGTATTTTATATCTACTTTGTTAGGAATGAGATTTTCAAAAATAATATTTTGGAAACTTTTTTAGGATAAATATTTTTAATTAGTCACTGTCAATCATGTTGGCAGCTTTGGCTGTTGATTCTTCATAGGATGGTTAATTAAAAGATGACAATTGAATCTAGTGATTGATATAGAGGATTTGTTAACAGTTAATATCACGTACTCTTTCTATTTTTCTCTCTCGCTTTTTTCTTCTTCTTCTTATGATCTAAAGTTATAATATATAAATTAAAAATATAAATAATATATTCATTTATGTTAAAATTAATTATAATTTTAATATATCTTTTATATATTCATTATTTTAATTTGTATATATATATATATTAATATTATCTTAAAATTTTAAAACACCAAATAAATGAAAGCACATATTTCCTTCTGACAGATAAAAAATAGAGGGAGAAAATTGTTTATCACTTTAAGAGTTTAGTTTATTTATTCTTACTTGTCATTTTAATAAAATCAAGAAAGTATAAACTAATTCTTAAAAATAAAAATATATTTATTCATTATTATCTCACTAATATTTAATTGATTCATAATTACATTCTAAATTTTTAAAAAGAGTATTTTAGCTAAAAAACAGTGTTTTATCATAATAATCAATTCAATCAATAATTTTCTTAAAATGTATACGAATTACTCTAAACAATAAATAATTTAAAATTAGAATAAAATTGTTCATCAAGAGCCAATGTATTTCCTATGCAAGATAAACGTTTGGAGATAATACATTGACACCCTCAAAAAGGGATGTAAATAATTTGTCCTAAACATTTCATTCACAAATTAACTTCTACTCCAAAATAAACATAACAGCTATATGTATTATTCATATTGATAATTAAAAATGGTTTTACTAATCATTACTCTAAAAAATGATTAAAAATCAATAAGGCAACTATTAACATACTTTTTTAATAATTTTTTTAATTAATCAACCATTATTTGTTTAAAACACACCAAAGAGGGAGGAATGGCAAGAAACGAACTGAAATTAGTCGATCCTTCGTTCCTTCTGCAGTTTGACATCTCTTAAAAAGTAGAGGAAAGGTAAAAATATCTTGGGATATCATTATCATGTTATTAGGTTGAATAACAATTTTTGACGCAGGCTAGGTGGGAAAGGGGATCAAGTCTCCCACGTGAGATGGTTATTTTTTACCGTTGGATGTATTATTCTTTAGATCAATGGTTAAGAATTTGTCTCTTTTTTTTTTTTTATCTTTTTCTTTTCCTGAATTTTCCGATTTACTCCATCCCCCACTGTTCCTCAAACTCCCATGAGCATCTTCTCGAGTTCTCCTCACAGCCACATGGGCGTCTTCTCCTCTTCACAGATCTCACCTCATTATTCCCTCCCATAAACTTTTTTCTAGCACCGTGCAATTGTAGCTTCCTCCAATTGAATGGTTTGGTGATTGGAGTATTTTTCCCTTTACGAATGGTTGAAACGAAAACCCAACAGATAACGCGTGACAGCTTAACTAAATATTGGAAGTTGGGAACCGAATCGATTTCCTGTCCCAATCATACATATCCATGGCCGAGAAGTTGGAACTGAAACGAGGAGCAAGACAATCCGTGTCGCGTAGGGAGAGAAGGAGGCGGAGGACGGAGGAGTGGGCGGAGGGAGGTGGCTGCGGATCTGTAATTGTGATCATCGGTGTGGCGCTGAATATTGATCTGTATTATTGATCTGGTAGTGGATGTCTTTGGTGGCAATGTCGTCGATAAAGGAAAGATTGGTAGGGCAACGTATTCTTCGGGTGGAGGGAGATGGAGGCGAGAGAGAAAGGCGGGCCAATCAGGACAAAACGGGAAAAAAAAAGAGGAAAGAAAAGGGAAGAAAAAAAATAGAAAAAAGATCTTAACCTTTCATTTTGAAATTAATATATCTAAGCCTTCGCTTGATAGAAAAAAAAAAAGATAGATAGAAAATAAATAAATAAAAAATAAGTTAAGAAATAAGAAATAAATAAAAAATAATTTGAAATTTTAGGTTGTTTGGTAAGAAAAAAATAAATAAAAAATAAAAGAGATAAAAAGATAAATATAAGTAAATGAGAAATAAAATAAAAATAAATAATAAGATCCAGTATAGAACCCACCAAAAATTTTAAAAATTTCTCACTTATTTTTACTTAACCAAATTATCTAAATTTTTAAAAATTTAAAAATTCCTTCTTCTTTTCATTCAACCAAACAAAGGCTAACAGCTGAAAAAGTCTTTCCCACCGTGGGACACTTTTATCCACTCTCGCATGCCAGCCTGCGTCACAACTTTTTATTTGTCCATTACTATAAATTATAACAACTTAACGCAATAGCCAATCATATTGTCCGTTAGTTACTTTTTTTTTTTTTTGAGATAACACACAAATTAAAAAAATATAATTAACACTCTTGTTTATAAGTAAAATTATTTTTAACTTTCTAATATGACTTTTTGAATGATAAATGTGTAAATATTTAAGCATTAAATAGCAAAGATGATGACATAATTAAAAAATAATAATTAATATTATCTTAAACTTTTAAAAAGACAAATAAGTAAGAACAATCTTTTTTTTCCTAAATGGATAAATAAAAACATATGTAATATTAAATATACTTTCTAATGATTGTTTTTCAATTTTTTATTCCTTAATTTTTAATTCTCAAAAGACAATGGTTAATGATTAACTAATAATAATACACATAAAACGTGATGCTCAATGTTGCAGGTATGCAATGTGACTTTTCAAGTAATTTAATTTTTGGTTAAAGGTATAATTTAGTCTTTATATGTGTTCTGAATTCTCAATTTGGTTCCTATATGTAAAAACTTATTAAATCGATTCCTATACAAGTCGCAAATTCTCAATTTGGTCCCTGTTGTCATGACGCCGTTTACACATTCTTAATTTGGTCCCTATACATGTAATGCATTCTTAATTTAGTCCTTATAGATGTAGCACATTCTTAATTTGGTCCTTATACATGCAATGCATTCTTAATTTGGTCCTGTACTATAGGAACCAAATTAAGAATGCGCTCCACGTATAGGAACCAAATTAAGAATGTGCTTGTACATATAAGGACCAAATTAAGAATTTGTAAACGACAGGGACCAAATTGAGAATTCACGACATGTATAAGGATTGATTTAATAAGCTTTTTGTATAGGGATTAAATTGAAAATCCATGACATGAGTGAGGACCAAATTATTTGTTTAACCTTAATTTTTTTAATTTTTTTGTCCAGTTATTTTTACAATATATATATATATATGTGTGTGTGTGTGTGTGTGTGTGTGTATTTTGAATTATTTCTATTTCTTCAAATAAATGTATGCATTTTCTAGGAAATTGTATGTATCTTCCAAAGTCAAATTTATTGGCGTCCAAGTCTTTAATTAACCATCCAGTTCTTGTCAGAATCTTTGACATTGTGTTTGGTAGAAAGGAAAGAAATAGAAGGAGAGGAAGTAGGTAAGAAATAAATGGAGAGAAGAAAAATAGATAAGAAATAGAGTAAAAATAGAGGTTGTTTAGTTGAAGAGAAATAGAAGAAAAATAGAGTGGAGGTGTATTTTTTGTCTTTTGAACAAAAAATAAAAGGACTTTTAAACCCTTGTTCACTTTTATATTTCTGATTGTATTTTTTATTTATTTAAATGCCATATAATTGAATGTAGTATTCATATATTCGATTATATGGCATTTTATATATAATCGATTATGACACTTTGCATTATTCGATTATGTTGCCATTACATATGTCTTTGTGTGTGTATATGTGTGTGTGTGTGTGTTCTTTTATATTAGTTATTTACATTTTTTTTAAAAATCAAATGACATAGTTACACATAATCAAATATGTTTAACACATATTCGACTATGCGTATCACATAATCAAATATGTGTTAAGCGTATTCGATTATTTGGTATGCATAATTGAATATGTGTCCATCATATTTGATTTTGTCTTGCTCCTCATACTGATAAGGTATTTCAATTCGACAACTGCGTACTTCCAAGTTGCAATAGAGCTGGATGTGAGCTCGATAGTGAAGACTGATTGCACGAGATACACGAGACAGACAAGGGAGAAAAGTAAAAAATAAAAATAAAAATGAGGGGCACAATGGACAAAATGAGCTTCAACGTCCACTTCCTCACACTTCTTCGTAGTTTTGAGGTGACGAAAAAAGGCATGGGACCCATACAAAATTTGAATATTTCTCACCCACTTCTTTGCTATCAAACGAATTGAATTTATTAACTTCTCTCCTCTTCCACGCTCTTCACTTCTCTTCCAGCCTACTTTCGCACTATCAAACAAAGTAAATATATAAGAGAAGAATAATTCTAAATTCTCCCGTCACATCTTCCTATTAATTTTCTTATTTACTAAATATAAAACACATTAGATATATTTTAAAATATATTGACTTTTAAAATATTTAATAAACTATATCTAAGTTTTGTTTGCATATATATATATATATATATATATATATATATATATATATATATATATATATATTCTATTATGAATGTTCTCTATTTCTTCAAATAAATATAAGTGTGCAATTTCCAGAAAATTGTATGTGTCCTCCAAAAGTCAAAGTCATATATGTGTCCAGGTCTTTAACCAATATCTTTGAACAAATCTTTTATTTTTCGTTCAATTTATATTTGTTATTTTCTAAGCAAGTCTTGTAATTTCTATATTTATAAATTATATCGCTTATAAATCTAATAATTACTACTTTAAATATTCATGTATAATAGGGCAACAGCCTATATAATAGACCGACAACTATCCCCCAAGGTTAGGTTAGAGGGAGTTCTGATCTGTACTTGTGGAGAGGAAATCTCTCTTCTTTGCTAGCTCTTTATTTCTGAAATCACTCGTAAAATTTAGAAACAAGAAAAATTGACATATTCAAGGAGAGTTGCTGTGATGGTTGTAAATTGATATTTTACTGTTGTTGTGTGTAAACAAGAAAAAATGTTTAGGGTCGGCCTAAATCATGAAACCGAAGTTAGATGAATACTTAACGTCAATTTTACGTTGTCATCATGGTTGGTGTCCATTAAGGTTCGTCTAAAACTGTACAGCAGCCTTTTCTAGGTTGACGCTATATATTATTGGCTTAGTACGTAAACACTAAAATGAGTTCATTTATATTAGTGGGGGTTCGTGAATTTCATGAGATTCATTTGGGATTTGGTTGTTTTATTGAAAGGCTTGCATCTTTGTCATTAGTTGTTAATGGTCCTTTATAATTTAAATATTTGAAGTCTGCTTGATGTTTTTTATCTGGATCAACAAATTAAGGTTGTGTGTTCTTGAGAATTGAGACGAGTTTAGCTAGGACAGTTATTTGAAGCTTTGTTTTATTTTATTATTTATTTTTTGATGAATGTTACCATGCATTTTTTGTGATCATATCGCCTTATGTTGTATGAAAATATTTATCCTGGTTAGTAAATTCGCGGCCTAGTAATTCACTGGGTTGGACTAGCGGTGACTCATTAATTAAATTTGTTGAAATGTAAATATATAATGAATAAATAATTTTAAAACTTTCTAAAGATAATAAATAAATAAAAACTGAATATATTTTATGTGTGTAAAATATTAAATGAATTTACTTTTTATTTAGTATATACTTACTTTATAAAATATTAAGAAGATTTATCAAACGATATATCTAATAAGATTTTATATTTTTTTCAATGTTACTTTGAGTCTTTGACCTCTTTTAATAATCTATATAATTGCATAAATAAGGGAGGATTTATGTTAACGAGATCGAAGGGTACAGTATTCATTATATATAAATTTAGGGATGTTTATGTGGGATAAAAAAGTAGGATATATAGTGGGATTTCATAAAAATTCAGGAATTGTGAGTGTAATTTACCGATTTAATTAATGGATATATTATACAAATTATTAAGTAAAATGTACTTTCTTCCTAAATCTTAATGGATTTTTATCATGTACTACGAAGATATATAGGCAGGTATAGTACATAAATATTTAAAAATGATTTTGTGTTTAGGAAATTAGTCATGGGTCGGCCAAAAGGTAACGGATACTATTGGAATCAAGTTACTAAGGAAGAAAATGGGAAGTGGAAGTGCAAGCGTTGTAGCTAGTTTTATTAATAGAGTTTTATTTTTTCATATTTTAAATTAATGTTGATGCCTATAAGGGAATTGTGTACCCTTCAATATGTGTGAATGTGTGTAAATTTTTTAAGGATCTTCATCATAGATTTGATCTTCATATATTTTACCTGATCGGAATTTAAACTTTGCAACTACTAATCCACCTTGAGGTAACTTTTTCAAAAATTTGAAGGTGGTGATTATGCTTCACAGCTAGCATCTATTGCAAACCACTTATGCATGATTGATGAGCATCACTAATATTCATAATTTTCTTAACTACCTTTTCTTGTACTTCTGTGTGCATTTTCTGTTCTCTTAACCACCTCTACTGTCATGCGAAAAAGAGTTTGAAGCATATTGATACTGCTTTAGATCCGACCCAGAAGCTGAGTGATTTAGGAAACTATTTTGAGGACGAGAAAGAAACTGTATGTTCTCATCTACACAAAAGTTTAACTTCTTACTTGGTTTGAACTGCTACCAAAATACAGTATCATATTCATATGTGAAAGAATATGACAAGCCAAACCATCTGTAATTTATTTTGTAACTTTTGTTCCTTAAGCATAAAGTAAAATATGAAATGATATCATAATTATATCATTAATTTACTCTCAATTTTAATCATGCTGGGCAAATATATTGGTGATTCCTATAGGAATAAGTTTGGAAGCCATCTCTTACAAAAAGGTGCATATTAGGTAGGAGCATAGAGGATCCGGAGCCTCTTACGTAGGGTATGTTAATATAATATATATTGCAAGAAAAGCAATGAATGGGACTATGTTAGTTGAGATATTGGGGAGGGTATGATTAATGTAACAACATTACAGTAAGACAATCAAATTGGGAGGGAAAGTTTGACCTGGATGCATATAAACATGAAAGAAGATAGAGGAGTAAGGAAAAAAATAAAGAAGAATGAGGGAGGGTGCTGGGTCTCTCCAATACTGTGCTATCTTTTTTTGTGTTTTTGTTTTCTGAATTCCGATGGAAATCCTCCACACAGGTACTGATTTCAAACTGTTATCAGCATCCATAAAAGAATAATACATTTGATTACCATAGCTGAGTTTGTCTTGTGACTTAGGGCATATTTGAGAATCTGTTTGCAGCATTACAAACGGACATTCACATGTTCTAAAGCACCAAACTAAAAAAGAAAAAATTGTGTCATTGGCGTTGAACGGATGTTTGAGTTTGTTCCAACAGTTTTCCAAACACACACTTATTCATAGTCTGGAATTTCTAACTTCACATTTTTTTTTCTAGGATTTGGCATTTTAATACACTTATAGTTGCTGTTAGACTCAGTACTATTGCTTTGAGCTTGAGTTCTTTAGCACCAGACTGACACTAGGCTCAACATACAAGTAAGTTCAATTCAAAAAATTTGAACATTTCATTTAAACAATATGTTTGAGACATTTTACATGAACTTACAAATATATTAATAAGATCTTAATCTCACACCTTTTAACATTTTACATGACCAGGATATTTCTCTGCAGTATGCAAAATTTCTACATGGTAAGTGTTGAACAAATGTGTTGTCCAAAAATTTCCACCTTTTTGTTTTACTCATAATGATCGTTATTTATTTGACAATAACAAAACTACTACAGGAATATCAGACTCAGTTGGAACTTTAGCAGCTATCACAAACCCAATTGGAATTGGTTATTTTGTATCAGGTGTAACAATTGGCCTCTATTTTGTGACAACCTATTTTTGGAATCTTTTTGCCATAGGCTAGAAACTTTTTTAACTTTTCCTTTCGAAAAATTCCCCACAAACTTGTGTTAATTTGAATGTTTGCATTGGATTTGTTAATTTATTATTGGTGTTTCAATTTCATAGTGGAGTTTCTTTGTTATATCTTTTAAATACTTTTGTTAGTAGTGGAGTTAATAATCATATTTGAGTTTTTATCATCTTTTTAATTATGGATTTAATAATATCCAGTGTGTTTTGAGGTAATGTTAAATCAACTGAAGTCTTAAAGGATTTTGTTTATCTTACTGCTATATAATATTAGTTTATATTTTAATTTGTATTTTTTGTTTGGTATTGGTTGGGTTAACACGCATTCTTCCATCCCATATACCCCAGTTAATGTTTTTCATACTTTTGCATTGGTAGATACAATACAAATTTTCTGTCTTCATTTGCTCCCTTTTTCCTTTTCTTTTTCATTTCTTAATTTTGCAGATTGAACCGATTTCAAATTGAAATTTGCCTCCTGGTTTTGATCCAACTACTTGCCACAGTGTGTGAGTGTTTGTCTTGAAAGGTGAAAGTTGTAAACTTACTAGAAAAGAGAAGGTATATTTTTTAACCTAGTTATATCTTTGTCTAATTTGTTAATTTAAATTTTGAACTACTTGTATATTACTTCTTTTTTTCTTTTAACATTGCAGCTTCTTTATCTTAGACAAAATGTTGCAGCGTGGGAAACATCCATACCTGTAACTAAGTCGCTTTTGCAATAAGCTTTCACGGGTAATGCCCCAGTTGAAGGTTGTAAGCTTATTAGAAAAAAGAAGGTATATTTCTTAATTTGTCTTTGTTTAATTTGTTAATTTAAATTTTAAACTACTAGCTGAAAGCGGAGCTTTGTATTTGACATCTTGTGCCTCTGTTATATAGTAATTCTATGAATTCATTCATTACTGTGATCGTAGATCTGCTGCTCTTGCCATAGCATATGTATGTTTTGCTCTTTGCATTTTTGTTAAATTAGTTTCAATTTGTATTCAAAACCACCAAAATGCTAATAAACGGCACACAAGTAAGACAATCTAACATGCTTACACTTGGGTTAAGTTATATAGCCACTCTTTATAATTGTATTCCAATTATATTTCTAAAGTATACTGAAATTATAGTCACTATTTATACTGGTGGTGCATAAAAATTAAATTCTTCAGATATTTAAAAAAAACATTTTTAATAAATAAACTCAAACAAACATAGCTTTTAATCTCTGAATAATATTTTTTGAACATTAAAATAGTTTCAAAATTATCGCCTTACCAAATCAACCTATGAAGAATAACAATTTGAACATCATCCTGAAATCGTTAATTTCCTTGAATCAAATTTTAAAAATATTATATTAAGTAATGAAATTAATTTAATACAAACAATAAATATTATGCTATTAAGTAAAGAAATGCATTAATAATGAAATGCGTTAATTACGTTCTTTAGAAGGAAATATATCACTAAATTATTTGTGCTCTGACTGTTATTAGGTCTACAAAATTATAAGTATAAAAATTTTGCTTTAAATCTGATGGTTCGCATGTTCTAAAACAATCACAACATGCTGGAAGGTACACTACACAATTTCCTTAAAGTAATTTACAAGCCAGATTTTCAAAACAAAACATTGGGAAAACCTGTTTGACATGGATTTGTTTTGCCTGTTAAATTTTATTATTTAGTTTAGAAATTTATTGTGTACATACTCTGATATGTTTAGATATTGTTATTTAGTTTTTGGTCCATGATTTTATGTTTGGATAAAAAAGTTTAGTTTTTAGTTGAATTATTTTCTCTACTTGAATACTCTCACTCTTTCTGCATCTTTGGAGAACTTAAATAGATAATTCTGTTTCTCTTAATGTAAAAATTTAATTAATTTTATAAACAGGTATATTTCAAACATGCGTGAAAACAGGTAACCCATGCAAAAGCATGGGTATCTTGCTAGTTTATATAATTGCATAAAAAAATAAGAGGATTTATGTTAACGAGATCTAAGGATACATAGTATTCATTATATATAAATTTAGGGACGTTTATGTGGGATAAAAGAGTAGGATATACAGTTGGATTTCATTAAACTTTAAAAATTGTGAGTGTTATTTACCTATTTAATGGATATATTATACAAATTATTAAGTTAAATGTACTTCCTTCCTATATCTTAATGGATCTTTATCATGTACTACAAAGATATATAGGCAAGTATAGTATATAAATATTTAAAAATGATTTTGTATTTAGGAAATAAATCATGGGTCGACCGAAAGGTGACAAGTACTATTGGAATCAAGTTACAATTGAAGAAAATGGAAAGTGGAAGTGCAAGCATTGTAACCTTACCTTTAGTGGAGGTTTTTCAAGAATTAAAGCACATGTAGATCAAACAAAAGGAAAAGGCATTACTGTATGTTCCGTTAATCATGGCAATGACATTAACAGAGATCCCGGTCCTTTTAATTCAAGTGCTCCACAAGAAGCTGTAAATACATTGAATACGTTACAAGGTAAGTAACATTTTTAACATTTTCAAGATAGAAATGAAAATTGACACTTTTATTTTGTGACGCTATCTTCTTAAGCTTCTTTAAATATAGATTTGGATATTTTTTTCCTAATTAAATGATCAATATTTTTTAATTGATAATAAATTTTCTCTTAAGCAATAATATCTTTTCTTAATTGTCATCATTTAAGTAGAAGAGCAAACTTCAAGATGAAAATTGACAAAAAAAAGAAAAAACGAATCCTTTAAATTTGACCCCTATAAAACTTCTATTTGTTACATTATATAAATAGTTGTATTATTTATATAATAATTTTTATAAAAACTTAATTTAAATACACTGATAATGTAATATTTATTTTATACTGTTATTCAATTGAACCAATAGGATCGGTTTAGTGGTGGGGATTAGAGTAGCTTGTATGAAATCATAAGTTTTAACTTCCATGAAGTCATTGTACAAAAAAAAAAATTACTGTTATTCAATTATAAACTACTATGTATAAAAATTAAACTCTTTTTATAACACTTTTTTTTTATTTCCCTCTATCAAATTGTAAATTTCATCCAAATTTTGTGCAACTGTGGAAAACATAAATGGATACTATAATTCAATGCTCCAAGTTGAGATTATAGCATGAATGCTCTTTTTTTGTTTTAATCTAGTATAAAAGATCATTTTTGTTTTCTGTTTCAAACAGTTTTTGTGTATTTGAATATACACTTCCATAATTTTGTCAAAATACATTAGGTCTTGGTTTTTCAAAAGAAAGCAAATATTAAGTAGTCAGTACTCCATGTGTGCCCTCAAATAGTCAAGTGTTTAAAAGTTACTTTTAAGTAGTATTTGAAAAGAATGCTATAAGTTAGTGAGATAAACTTGTTTCTCAAAATAACTATTTTAATTAAACAAAGGTTTAATATATCAATAGGTGCTTAAACTTTTTGAAAATTTTTAATTAGGTTCCTATACTAAAAATTTGGTGTAATTGAGTCCTTGATCTTTTAGAATTTTTGTAATTGGATCCCTAAAATTAGTAAAATTTCCAGAAATTATTATTTTTGATAGTTTCAAGTTGCCATAAACTAACTCCAGGGACTTAATTAAAAAAATTATAGAAGATTCAGGATACAATCACAATTTTTTTTAGTTTAAGGACCTAATTAAAAATTCTCAAAAAGTTCACAAACCTACTAACATATTAAACATTAAACAAACTAATAAGATAGTTATGTAATATAATATAATATACAATAACACTTGTTTCCCAAAAGGCGACACTAATCATCAAAAGCCAACATTAGTGGTTATTTTAGCAACGACTTCGAGGTCATTGCAAAGAAAATTATCGTTAATATGTTTGTGTTGGTCGAAAGAGGTTGTTGTCCAATAAGAAAAGAAAACAATAGAAAAAATGCACTATTGTTATTGTAGTTTGTCTTCACCTGTGTTGGTGGAACCTACAATCAAGAGCAACCACCTCTTTCCACCTCCATGTTGTTGAACCTATAATCTGCAAGCACCATAAACCACACAAAACTAAGGTTAACCATTTATTACACCACCATCCACTGCTTATCTATCAAACCATCACCTATCGCCTCTGTCACTAAAACTCAAAACACCATGAATCACCTTGATCTTTGTTACAAAACCATGACCACCCTTGTAATTGAAGTGATAAAGAGATCTCTCAAAACCAAGAAAGAAAGGAAACAAAAAAAATAGAAGGAAAAAACACATCATTGTCACTAATAGCATGTTGCCGCCATGCATGGCTACACATTGTGCTCCCTTCCTGTTCTCTTCATTCCTCCCTTTCTTACTTCCTTTTCTCTATTGCACCCCTTGACAACCACACCTGGTCCAAGTAGCAATGGTGACCTCGCTTCTAGCAACTTTGTATAGGGGTTAGCGTTTAAAAGCCCTTTTGTTTCATACAACTTGCAACAATAAAAGAGTGAGCAACAAGGAAGAGAATGAGGAGAGAGGCAAAGAGTTTCATTTTGGTGCTAAAGGAGGAAAGGTGTTTCAAAATGCTAAAGGAGAAAGAGAGGTACAAAGGGGGGGGGGGGGGGGGGGGGGGGGTTTCATTTTCATGATCAAGTGAAAAACTAATAATTCTTTTTTTTTTTTTTGGTTTCAAATTAGTAATGTACATTGTGAACGACGCAAGTTGAAAAGGATTAAAATTAAAAACATTAATGAAAAACATATTAGTGTTGGTTTAGCGTTGGCAAGCGTTGGCGTCAAAGTTGACGCTAATTGACCGACTTTTATTTGCATTTTTTTTGTGGTGATATATGGGATGTATTAAACGAGAGATATTTTTTTAAGAAAAAGTATGAGATATAAATATTAATCATTAAAACTTATCATGAATGGTCAAAATTAAATGCACATATCATGCAAATTTTTTTTTTAAATGTTACATGATCTTATTAAATGATCATGTAACTTTAAATTTTGACCATCCACATATGGTTATATGATTCAAATTACTTCTTTTACTCTTATATAAAAATGGCTTTTATACTAGATATGTCCCCTATATATATAGGTGCTATAAAACACTAATTAAAAATTTTGCCTAGTTTCCACCTTCAGAAAAAAGTTAAGGTAGTATTAGATAAAAGATTTCAAAATTAAGGAATTTGAAATGTATGAAAATTTAATTGTTTTAATTAAATATATTTCACTGTTAATTAAATTATTTTGCTTAGATAAAGCAGTTGAAATTTCTTGTTTTTCAAATTTTTTGTTTGGGTAAAGTATTTTAGGGCACGTCTATTTTCTGTTTTTATAAACTATAAAACTTATTTGATGAAAGTAATTTTTTAAACTTTTTTTAAAGAATAATATGTCTTTTTCAATCTTTAAAATAAAAAATCAAAACATGTCTAGAATTGTGTTTGTGATAGTTGAAATTATTAGATTTCAACTGCTTTGTTAGAAAAAAAGCTATTTGAAAAATATTTTTTGGTTTTTTACTTTCAAATCTCTACTAATGTTATTGTACTGTCTCCTGTTCTTCCCCACACCTACACCTTAAAAATTAGTTTTTGAAAGTTATTTTATAAAATAGGTTTCAAAAACTAAAAAAGAAAAGCACAGTCAAAACACACCCTAAGAGACAAAAGAATAAACATTTCTTATATTCTTCCTTTTACTGTCTCATCTTTTTGTATTTCAAATTATTTGTTTGGATAAATTAATTATTTAATTTCCATTGTACGTAAATTTTCATTTTTGAATTTTTATTTAAAAAATTGAGGTTTCAATATAAATTTTATCAAAGATTAAACATTAATTTATTTTTAAATAATAAAAATTAAAAAATAGTTTTAAATTAGAAAAAATTTCAAAAAACAAGATTAATTATACCAATTTTCATAGATAATCAAAAGCTTTAAAATCAAATATTAAATACTTGATATTTTTATTTCAATATAATTCGAGATTATGAAAATACCTTTAAAAAATAATTATTGAAAACTTTTTATGATTAATAGAAACATAAATTTGTACGTTATCACTAAGTTAAAATATACTTACTAATAGAAAGGGACAAAGAAAGGGAGAAAAATAAATGAAAAAAGGGGTTTGAAAAAGTGAGAGAAAGGAGGGATTCCGAGAGGGAGAGAAATAGATACCCAAAAAGAAAAAAGATGGAAAAGGAGAAAGAAGGAGAGGTGGAAAAGGGAAGAAAACACACCAAAATTTTAGAATGAGGTAATTTAAAATGAGACCTTAAAAAACAATTTTTTAAATTCTTTTATTCTAGATTTTAACCTGTAAAATTTCTATTTTTTAAAAAAATATATTTAATATTCAAAAAAATTATTTTGATGTATGAATGTATGATACTTCACTCAGAAATTGAATTCTTCTCTGAAGACTTTTTTTTTATAGTTAAGGAGAATAGAAACTTAAATGTTTATAGGGTTGAGCCTTATGTGACGAAACAGGTTCACTTGCAGAGCACCTTGTGAACGGAGGCAGCAATGTAAATGGTGCTTTTCAAAGTGAGTTAAATGAGTTGGTTTCCGATCTAACAAGAGAGGAGGAAGACATTAAGGGACAATTACAATGGTGGGAGTTCCGGGGCAAGAAGCGCAAGAGTCGTGTGGATACTTGGTTGAATGAAGTACAGGACCTGAAGAAAAGAGCTGTTGATATGAATGACTCACTGGATCAACTGTTCGGATCGGCTAACTTCGATGAGCCGCAATGGACTGAAGAAGTGCGAAAGCGTGAGAAATTGACTTCAGACAGGCGATTGCACAAGCAACGTAAGCCTCTGGTGTTGTCAAATGAATTTGTTGGTTTTGAATTTGAGCAACATGTTGAGGAGATGTGGGAGCTTCTGGAGGATGAGCAAGTTTTCATTATTGGCATACACGGAATGGGGGGAGTGGGTAAAACATTCCTAGCAAATTACATGAAGAATGAGATAGAAAGAAAGGAAACTTTCAAGGATGTCTTTTTGGTCAATGTTTCCCATGATTTCACCATTTTCAAATTGCAACATCGCATTGCAGAAACCATAAGGGTAAAGCTTTACGGAGATGACGAGATAACTAGAGCAACAAGTTTGTCATCGGAGTTGGTGACAAGGGAAAAAACACTACTTATTTTGGATGATGTTTGGAAATATATTGATCTACAAAAGGTGGGAATTCCTCTTAGACTGAATGGCATTAAATTGATCATGACAAGTCGTTTGAAACATGTGTGTCGACAGATGGATTGCCTACCACATAATACCGTAACAATGCAGCCTCTCTTTTATCCAGAAGATTGGGAGTTATTTTTGCTAAAACTTGGACACCATGGAACACCTGCAACGCTTCCCAATCAAGTAGAAGAGATTGCAAAATCTGTTGTAATGAAGTGTGATTATTTACCACTTGGAATCAGTGTGATGGCTAGAACCATGAAAGGTTGTGATGACATTCGTTGGTGGAGACATGCATTGAATAAACTTGAAAATTTGGAAATGGGAGAAGAGATGAAGGAAGAGGTCTTAACAGTACTAAAACGTAGCTATGATAATTTAATTGAAAAGGACATGCAAAAATGTTTCTTGTACTGTGCACTGAGTTTACCTGACAATACTGAAAAAAGAGATATTGTTATGAAGCTTGCTAAGAGTGGACTGTTAAATGGAGATAGGAGCTTGAAGGAAATAGTTGATGAGGGGCATATCATAGTGGATAAACTCATAAACCATTCTTTGTTGTTGGAGAACGAGTATGATGGTATTGAAATGCATGGTCTGGTGAGGAACATGGTGTGCCATATCTTGAACGAGAGTCACAGTTATATTTATATGGTAAAATATAATGGAAAATTGCGAAAGATACCTCACATGCGGGAATGGACAATTGATTTGGAGGCAGTTTCTTTGGCGGGCAATAGGATAGAAGAAATCCCAGAGGGCACATCACCTAATTGTCCACACTTGTCCACCTTGATTTTATCTGACAATTGCATCAGTCATATTCCGGAGTGTTTTTTCACACACATGAATGCTCTAACACTACTTGATCTATCAGATAATGATAGATTAACATCTTTGCCGCATTCTCTGTCCAACTTGAGGTCTCTTGTTTCTTTAGTGCTCAGAAGATGTTCAAAATTGAAAGATATACCTCCACTGGGAGAGCTACAAGCATTGTCAAGATTGGACATTTCACATTGTTCGATTCTCCAAGTTCCGGAAGGCTTGCAAAATCTAATAAACTTGAAATGGCTTGATCTGTCTAGAAATGTCAATTTAACGTTGGTACCAGAACATGTGCTACCCGGTTTGACCAACATGCAATATCTCGATCTTCGTGGTTGTTCTGGTATAAAAGTAGAAGATGTACAAGGGATGCGTATGCTTGAATGTTTTGGAGGAAGCTTTCTCGACCAGCATAACTACAATCGCTACGTGCAAGAAATCCAGGACGGAGGTTATGGACCTACAACTTATCTTATCCATGTAGTAAAATGTGAGGGTTGGAAGACTTCTTATGAGAGTCCCATGTATAACAAATTTGAGCGTCGAAGTGTACGGTTTGGAGATTGCGAAGGATTGCCCTATTCACTGCCAAGAGACCTTAAGAAATTGTCTGTACGTGACAACAATAAATTGGTATGTTTATGTACTGCACCGTTATCTAATAGTCCTTCTTTGGAACAGATTCACATCGCTGGTTGCGGAAAACTGAAGAGCTTGTTTTGTTTCTCTAGTTCTTGTTCCTCATGCACTAATATCCAAACTTTGTCCCCGAGGGGGATGTTCTCTCATCTGAAGGAATTTAAAATTGAGGGATGCCATGAAATAGAGACGTTGCTGACACCGGGGTTAGTGTCACAACTTCAAAACCTGGAGTCTATAAGTGTATTTGACTGTAATTCAATGAAGGAGATATTTGCAGTGAGTAACAATGGCGACGATGATAGTTTCAAAATTACACTCCCCAAGTTGACCAGATTGTGGTTGTGGCGGTTACCACAATTGAAGACCGTGTGCAAAGAAATTTTAGCGTGTCAATCTTCGGATATATTGTTCATCTTTGACTGTCCCAATTTAAGGTCCCCTACAATACAAGTGTTATGATTCTGTTGATTCTGATAATTCTGTTTCGGTTGATTCCGCCAATTCTGTTTCAGTTGATTCTGACAATTATGATTCTGATTATGTCTCTTAGTATTTATAATCATAATTCATGTACAGACAAAATAAAATTATAATTTACTTTTTGACTTAGTATGCTGACTTTTATTGGTACCAGCCCTAATCGGTTTGAGGAAGAATGCATTTCTGGGATTCCCGTTTCAGATAAAGGAATCTTGTCTTTACTAATAGATGATCAATTAAATATTATAATTCTTTGAAACGAAAAATAAAAAATAAAAAAGAAATAAATATTAATATTATTTGATCTACCAAAGTGTTATGCACAGCCTTTTGAAAAATTCGTACACGGTTGAGATGTGGGGATACTATAATTAGTGGAGGAAGGTTTTTTCTTCTCTTCAACCATGTGCGCCGAACCTTTTTGTATAGTCTTTCCTGGTCCATCCTCAAGGGACTTCACTTGTACATGCTTTTGCACTCCAGCAGATAAAAATGAATAACATGAGGCTACTTGTTTCTTATTATGGACTTCTCCTAAAGGCTCTTATAAAACTCTTCATTACTTAAACAATCCTCCGTCATAGGAAGCTTGGAGTGCACAAAGACAAGCAATGGACCATTTCAAGGTTTTTGCATGCCTTGCATGTGCCTGGGCATATTTCAGATGAAAGAAGGAGAAAGCTAAAAAATAAAGGAAAAGAAAATGTGTTTTACTTGGTGTTAGCATGCAGCCAAAGGCTTACAAACTATACAATCTTATCGTCAAGACTCGAAGATTATATAATCAACCACAATGTTGTTTTTCATGAAGAAAAATTCTGTCCTTGGAGGGAAAAAGCAGCACCACAACAGATTCTAGCAGATTGTGATGATGATGAGAAAAAGCAGCAGCCTGTTGAAAATATGCAACAACCAACTAGTCAGCAACCAATCAAAATGCTCCCATTGATGTTCATATCATAACTCACCTACAGTTTCCCCTGAAGCACAAAAAAGAACAAAGACTTCATGTTAGAGACTTGCTTGGATGAATGATTGATGTATATGATTCAAATGATTTTAAAGATACACTCATGCATTTTGCTTTAATCTCCTATTGTGATTTTGAAGCTTTTGAAGACATTGTAAAAGAATCAAACTGGCGTAAAACTATGGATTCTCTGCTACACTTAGCAATTGGTTGACAAATATTTATACCAATTATGATATTTTGCTTTTTTTTTTAAATCTTTTTTTTGGTGATTTAAAGCCTCCTCTCTATAAAATCCCTTTCTCTTATTATATCAATGAAAATTTCAAAATATTCATTATTTACTGCTTCCTCAGAAGCCTTTTGCTCAAGCTCTATAGTTGTTGTATGAAAAGTTTTCTTTTCGAGTTGAAGAAAGTGCTGAAAAACATAAGAGGAAAGAAGGGTGGGAAGGAGAAGAAGAAGAACAAGCAAATTAAGAATTTACTCTCCCGTCAAGGAACTTCCAATGCCATGTTGAAGCTTTTTTCTTGTCCAGAATGTGCAACAGAATCTTGCAAGTCCAGCTAGCATCCCTAAAAGAGCATAATCAAACAGCAGAAACAAAATTATTGAATTTTGTTGCCTGCATAAAAGATATATTTGGTTGTCAAAACATTTACCAAATTCTCTTGTTAATTTACAAAGTTGACCGTAACCTAAATATATATATATAGAGGGGACATATCTAGTGAGATAGTCATTTTTATATAAGAGTGAGAGGAGTTAATCTTGGCTATACAACCATACATAGAGGGTCAAGATTTAATGTCATGTAATCATTTAAAAAGTCATGTAATTTTTTAAAAAGCTCACATGACTTTGTATGTTTTAATTTTGACTATTCATGATAAGATCTAATGATTAATATTTATTCTTCTCATTCTCACATAAAAAAAGTCCTCTCACTTGATATGTTTCCTATATATATATGTGTGTGTGTGTGTATGCATGCGCACGTTGACAACTAAGAGCATCTAGATGGAGGACTTTGTCTATGAAGTGATTGAAAATTATATTTACAACTGAAGTCCACCTACTAACCCAAGAGTTGCTATCATCATATACAACTAGAACTACTAAAGTTGATATATTATTTTCAGTGGAAAGTTGATATTATTTGTATACTACAATCTTGGTTAGAATAATACTCAGCACAAACCACAGGTAATTTGATTCCGAAAGTAGTGAACCATATAAAAAGTGTAGTACAACTTCCTTGCATTATAGAAGGGGAAAAGACATGATTATCCTTTATCTCCTTAATATTAGAATTCCATTAACTAAAAGCCCTCAGTTAAAGCTAAGTTACTCTAGTTCTATGCCTTATTTACTGCTTTTTTCATAAAGCACAGAGGATCAAACAGGTTTTGGATTAATTTTCAATATTAGCAGCACCAACTACATTAGAGAAATACTACATTTTGCAGGAAATATACTTTTGAAGACTTACATCTTATACTTATGAAAATTTAATCTAAATTTATTTCATCGTTTAAAGATGAAATTTCAATCCTTAGCTAATTGAATGCACCTTAAGTTTTGTGAAAATTTTCAGTACTAGACAGCTTCAATGTAATGGGATAAAGTCTCAGTAGGAATTTAGGAAAAATTCTAACATCCTCCCCGCAAAATATGAGCATGGAGGCTTCATTACATGGCTGTCCTAATGTAATGGGAAAGCTTCTTGAAATTAAATTGAATAAGGCTATTACCTGGTTGGTAGAGGTAACAAATGTTATGTGTATAAAAGAATTCTTATGAAGGAAAATTTTCTCTAAAATCAGTAACTAAGTATATATTTCTTTTTAATTGTGTATCGTGATTATAATTTATTAAATAATTTAAAAATGAATATATTTATCTTGTTTATCTTTAAAATAAATTCATTCAAGTTCTTTTTTTTAATTATTTTTTTCTCTCTTGATGAGAATGTTGTGTGCCAAAACTGTTTTTTATTAATCCCAGGAGGTTGATTGAGTAAAGCTAGTTAGGAACTTGCATTTGATAGATTGTAAGTTTGAATCTCTATTTTTTTTCTTAGTGAGGTAAATTTTAGTTATTTGTAAGTATTCTTTAATTTCATAAACTTTTCCTATTTTGGATCGAGACACTATCTTCCTCTTAATTTTTTTTAACAAAAAAATCATTTTTTGGACAAAACATTGTCATTGAACTACACAAGATTTGTTACCATTTGTATAAAAATTAGGTTATAGTAGATTTAGATCCGCATGTTATGCAATTGATCAAAAAATTATTTTAAATTTTATTTAGTTAAAATATATTTTAATTTTAATATCTTACAGTTATTAAAATATAAAAAAATAATTTAATAAATCTTTGAAATTTTTTTTGCAAGATTTAAAATATTGTTAGAGAAATCAACTAAATGTTTGTAATAATATTTATTAACGAAGCAAAAGTTTTGCAATGTGGCCAACAAAGGAGACAAAAGTTATACATTGTACCCTCTAGGTCTTTGAACTAAAGGGTTAGTCTTCATAAATTGCGGCTATTTTGAGTTTCTTTCTTTTATATATTTACAAACTTAGAAAAAATCTTTATAATTCTTAGCAGATACCTTATTATCAAGAAAATATTTTTTTTATTAGTTACATAAAAATTAAGGTAAACAAATTTTTTTCAAAGACAATATAATAACAATAGAAGAAACAAAGCCGTTAACTGTCACAGTGAAGAAAAAAAGGCTTAAAGCATGCACATAGCAATCTAAGCTAGGCTCCTAATTTTAGGACATGCAGAGCAGAAGAAAGTAAAGGAGAAGTTAATTTAAGCAAAGCTAAAAACTACTACTCTCTTACTTTACCGAGGAGGGAAAAGTTAAAAATTCATGACCCATCCGGAACAAGTTAGAGAAGGATTTCATAATGCAACTTAGTTATTTCCATGTAGGTCTGTGAATCCAGTGTCAACAAATAATGCTGCATCTCGGTAAAGTTTTGGTCAATCTGTGCCAGGAGCTTTGTTTTAGTTCTTTTGGGGCTTTTCATTGGGATTGGGCCAACACAAGCCCAAGGATCTAATTCTGCGTTTTTTTTCTGCTTGTTTAAAATCCAATTGAGTCAAACTTCACCCATTTCCTTCCGTGTTTTATTTCTTTAAAACCACATTTGTCACTTTGTCCATTTGAGATAAAAAAAACATAAAAACACAACAACAAACAAGAAAGACATCCACTTTGTGAGCCCAATCACAATCAGATAAAACAAGGAACAATAATAATCTGTTTTTGTATTATAAATTAGAATATACAACTTGTAGAGTAAGACTCTCACTTTCCTCACTTTGTCAATTAGATATTTTCAATATTCTCTCCTTTTTACATTTCACACACTACTTTTACAATTAGACAAAATTTTCTCTTCCACCTATTTCAAATTACCTTCATTTATCTTTGTCTATATACATGATTTTCTAAATCACTTATGCTTTTCAATCTACAATCTCTAAATTAAATTTCAATAATTATTTTTAAAAAATTATGAATAGTTAAAATTAACCTAATATTGCAATTTAAATTGTTCACTATAAATCAAAAATATATATTATATATTCAAAGATATTTATATGCTATGAGTTTTAATTATAATATAATTATTATATTTAAAAAATTTATTTATTATAAATTTTAGTTATATAAAAATAAATATTTATCATGTGAATGCACAAGCTAAAATGTTAGTAATACAATAAATAAAAATACACATTAAAAAATAATTAAAAAAATACAATAAATAAAAATGTAAAAAAAACAAATCTTTAGTCAAATCTTTTGCTACGACCTTATTCCTCGTGCTTGTTGTTGAGGCTAGTCTCCCTATTATTGTGCCACTGGGAAACCACTCGTAAATTTTGCTTTCACCCAATTTGTTCCCCAAATTGCAAACTTGCAAGTAGCTAGTGCAAAAGAAGATCTGAGCTATTTCAATTAAACAATTCAATTCACAAGCTTATAAATACCACAGCATTAATTGAGCTAAGGGTTGGTTCAAAAAATTAGAGAGAAAATAAAAAAAAATTGGGAGGAAATTTTCGAGTGAAATTAAGCAATAGTAATAAGAAAGAGTAGAGTAGGGAAATCACAACGATTATACATTGGAATTGAAAAAAAAAAAGAAAACCAGAGCTTTTTCTTTTGATGTAAGAATTTTTCTCATGTTTATTCTATTATGTGCATTTATTTCATGCTAGTAATAGAGGACATAAGCACAAAGCAATTCAAGTACATATTCATCATATACAAACAATGTTTTTAGAAGCAAATAACAGTTAGCTTTCATGAACGAAAGAAAAATGATTCTAAAAATTGTTTCAAAATTGTGATGTCACATTTACCTGAAATAGGATCCCATTTCACAAATGAAGCAAATAGAACCAAACCAAAACACTTGATTTTTGTTGGATAATATCACCACCATCCTTGTGATAACTACAAGCCATGAACCTGAGCCTGTCTTTGCTGAATCTACCTTAGCCAACACCTACTAAACTCATCACGCACCAGCAACTACACCTCCACCTCATTGGCACCACTACACTACGTGTTGCGCCCAAGCTTCATCAAGACACACCTAGAACCCACACATAAAATAAAATAAAAAAGAGCAAAAATTGATCATCCAAACAAGAAAAACATACAGAAATTAAGACAGACAAAAGATAGGGGTTGAAAACCCTCATTACACATTAGTGATCAATCACTGTTGTGTGCGCAGCCTTTTTTTGCATTGCCGACCACTGCACCTCCCTCATTTATAAATGCTCTCAGATCTCTCTCCTTCACAATGTCACACCGCCACCAGCCACTGAACCCAAGTTGTGTTCTTCTTCTCTTCCTTTTTCTTTCTCCCTTCTTCTCTTAGCATCATTACCCCTTAATAGATGTTTTAGTCCTTGTTCAAAACTTGATTCACTCTCTTTCCACCACATTTGAACCTTATATCCCAGTTCTTAAAGCAAGCCTATTGCTTAAAGTAAGACCATCTTGTTCTAAAAAAGTTTAGATTAGCAAAAGGTATAGGAAAAATATGAGAATCGAACCTAAGTCACATCTAGTGTGAGTAAAGACTCAACTAAATGTGTCAACCCTTACTGGTAATATCCAATTTTTAAACACACATAACAAACCCCACTTGTCCCCCATTACCCCTACATATAGAGGTGGGTAGACGGGCTAGCCCTCCGTTTAGGCCCGGCCACAAAGGCCCGCAATTTAAACGGCCAAGACCGCAAAATAAATGGGCCAAGTTTTATAGGCTGCGTCCGCACCACATAACCCGCGAGCTAACTGGCCAATCCGTAGCCCACAAGTAAAAAACTAAAAAATAAAAAAAAATGTGAAGAAAGTGAAAAAAATTAAAAACAGAAATAAATAACAAAAAATTTAAATATATCAAACATGATCATCAATCCAACCATTTAAGTGTCAAATATTTTTTAGTTGATTAACCAAATACACCAACCAAATGTGAAATTGAAAGTCTTACAAATCAAATATCTAAAGTACAAATTTCGAATACACACATAATACTAAATAAGAAGTACATTGTCAAATATTTAAGATACATGATTATCAATTATCTTCAATAACTATGTTTGACTTTATCTTTAATATAGCTGGCTCTTTTTTAAAAATAGTTGATAAAAACCTGTGGGCCTGCCCGCAAGCCTGCGGGTAAAATCCGTTTAAACCGTGGGCCGCATTTTTATATGGACTAAATATTTTAGGCTGATAGCCTATGTCGCAATTGGGGTCACGACGGGATGGCGAAAATGATATTAAAAACAGAGGAGTCGCCACCATTGTTTATTAAGGAAAAACATGAAAAATCCCTAAAATAGTCTCGAACCACAAATTGGATTTGGGAGTTGATTACATATAGGGAAGGTATTAGCACCCTATAACGTCTATTATAAAAACGGTTACCTTTTAACTTGATGTGTGAAAATATTAATTGTCCTATCCTTTTGCTTATAAAATTATTAATCCTATTCTTTTATATTTTTATTGTAGATTTAAAAAAAAATTATCATTACTATTTTATTTTATTGTTTTTGAGATCGACAGGAGTGGACTCCTGCTCCTACGTATCCTCTGGTGCAATGAAAAAATCAGACTCACGTAATTCTTCGGGGTAGAAAATTACTTTGTGGGTTGGTGTTTTTAATTATATATTTATATTTTTTTGTTATTTTATTATTTTTTTATAAAGAATATGAAGACATTAAATATCAAATATTATAGAGTATTATCTACAACGATAGGCGGCTTAACAGATGTAAAATACTTTTGCAAAACAACGTTATAGAAGATTTTATGATATCCAAGTATATCCTAGACTCAAACACGACAAAAAAAAAAAAAAAAAAAAACTAGATCTATGCCTTTTTATTTGCCACCTTATTTGATTAATATTTGAAAGAAAAACTAATTATTCAAAAAAAAGAAGAATTTTATAAAAAGATTCGAATTAACCTATACTATTACGTTTTTATGGCTAATTTTAAATATTAAACAAATGGCACTCATTTTTTATGTATCAGGCACTTATACGGGGATTAGTTTGCCTAAACTTATTTATTTGTGGCAATGAACTTGCAATATTAGGAGAAACGGTATTGGCTAGCCTGATCTTTAAAAAACAATAAGCCAATAAAATATAACGGTAGAAGAAAACAAGTGGGCCTGGCCCATTTCGAATTTAACAGGCAGTGAAGGGGGGTAAAGTTAAACGTTCATCCCATTATGCACCCAAGACTCTCAAACTGCCCTCTCATGACTGTGCCACACACTCCGGCGAATTCCCTGAGGCCATGGATCTTATCTCCGACGATTCCGATACAGCGGCGGCGCAAGGGTTCGGAATGTCATTTATGGTTTGCAAATCTGTCATTGTCCCTTTTTATTAATTCGTCTAATACTTGTTCGGTTTGCTTATTTCTTACCGCAGCGATTCAAATTCATAATAGCTTTCGTAATGTAAGTGAAGAAATTAGAATCCAGTTCGAAACTATTGAGTTGCGTCGACCATTGGATTTGGATTGTGTAGTGATAATAATTTTTTTTTTAAAAAAAGGGAAACTAATAGAATTATTATTTCCTATGAGGTTCAAATGTCAGAACTAGCACAGCCATGGATTCGTATTTTCAGCAACATGATTAAAGAGATCAGAGGCATTGCTATAACACAAGAATGGAGAAACTTATACAGAGCAAATGAGCATTCAAGCAAGCCTTAAAGAAACAGGGTGTGCTACAAGATTACTACCAGAAGCGGAGTGAGTGGAATACCTCTGTGCACTGCGAGTATCAAGATAGAAGGCAGCCTTCTCTACAATTTGGGCAATGTGACAGTACTCGTTCCTCTTTTTCTCAATCCTCTCCTTCTTCTTTCTTTTTTCTCTGCTCCTTTTTCTATTTTTCTCTCCCCTCTTTCTTTTTTATCTAGACCTTTCCTCATGTTTTTCAGCTTCCTCCCTCCTTCTGTTTTTTTCCCCCTTATTTATAAGCCTAAAATCTAATACCAATTTATAATAGTTTTTCCCATTCTCTTCATCTTCTTTTTCTCTATTTATGACCCTATCTTCAATAAAAATTTTGTAACTGTCTTGACTTTTTCTTTTTTTTCATTATTATTATTTATTTTGTATTTATTTTCTATAATAATTATGAACTCTTGAAGAATTGAAGTATCATTATGCATGAATATGTATAGTCATGAGCTTAAAATTTTTAATTTAACAAGAAATTTAGTTACAGACTAGCCCAACAAGAGTAAAAGATAAACATACTTAACTCAATTATTTATTTATTTTAAGTTATAATTACTCGAATAAAATTAAGTGTTCACAACCTGCACTAACGCGGACTAAATGGAAGACCTACGGGCCTTGACCCATATGCCCAGCTCTACCTACATATACATCACCAACACAGAAAATAACGGTGAATCAACGTTTGAATATTATCCAAAAGTGACAATGTTTGATTTTTAGACACATGAAAAATCGTTCCCTTAATGTTCTCCCTAACAGTGTTTGAATTTGTCTTCAATTGGTGGTGGATGAAGGGCATTCTCCGGGGGACCATTTTAGCTAGAGTTACATCTTTGGGGGACTTCTTTGAGAACTTTGAATTTTGTCACGAGGAAAGTATGCCTCTTTGCTGATATTTTTATGTGATGTAGAGATCATATGCCACATGTGCTGTCACCTAAGAGTATTAGCGCATGTGGCATTGGGGTAGTAATTAGTGTTAGTAACAAAGATGTCTTGTAACACATTTACAAAATTGAGGGATTAAAATTTGACATTTTTAAATTTGGGAACTAAAAGCAAATTTTATCATATTGATAAGATTAAAAAGATGTTTAACCTTTTATTTTATTTCACACTTTTACTCTTATCTTTCTATTTCTCTCCTATTTGTACTAAAAAGAAGTTGTAAGAATAAAACATAGGTAAATATATAATTGAAAAATTAGTAATTAGTGTTATTTTAAACTTTTAAATAGATAAATAAATAGAAACAACTTTTTATTCCAAAAATTGTTAAATAAAAAGAAATTGAAACATTAATAAAACAATTCTATTTAGGGTCTTGTTTTATTTATTGATGTTTTTAGTAAAACCAAAATTTATGCACTTATATTTTAAGGTCATGTTATAAACTTGCTAGAGTTGCCTTAGTGGTGGGGGAGTTAGGATAGTATACATGAAGTCATATATTCCTATCTTAGTGCGATATTGTACACTAAATTTTTTTTTAAGGTCAAATTATTGAATGTTTTAGAGGTGTTAATCAAGAAATTAATAAATATTTTTATTAAAGTTATGATAAAAATGCATTGACAATATCAAATATTATATTATTTATTTATTTATTTTTAAAGTACATCGGTTAACATTCTTGTTATTTTACACTTTGTTTTAAGAAAAATAAAAAATGGTTAAATATGTTTTTATTTCCTACAAATAAGACAATGTTTGTTTTTAGTCCTTTAAAAATAAATCATTTTTTTTGTTATTTATGAAAACATGTTAGATATGATCATTGTCCTTTATAAAAGTTATCTCCTTTTAGTCTTTTTTTTTTAAACAACCTTGTAATGATTTGTTTATATAAATAAGAATCATATATGACACATTTCCTTAAATGAGAAATCAAAAGAAAACAATTTATTTTTAAGAACTAAAAATGAATAATATTCTCTCTCTCTCTCTCTCTCTCTCTCTCTCTATATATATATATATATATATATATATATATATATATATATATATAATCAAAAAGAAAAAAAAATAAAGTGTATTCGATTCAAATGTCAACACGGGGTTAGCACAAGTGGGTACAATATGAACTCCTCAGCAAGATCCCCTAACGCCTAGGACTAGTTAAGTTGTTACAACTGGGTGATATTCCTTGTAATTCAAGCTTGTGCACCTAATCCTTAGGTGGGCCTCTATTGGCATCCCAAACATGTCACCTTTCCAATAGTATTGGATGTACCTCTTGTTATACCACTTTTTGTTGAAATAAAGAAAAAAATAAATTGATTGAAGAAAAATGCTAGCAATACACTTTTTTTAGGAGTGGCAAAATGGGTCGGCCAACTTGTCCCGCCATGGCCCGCCCTGCTTTGAGTTTGTCAAATACAGGCCACCTTGCCAAAAAATTTTTAAAAAAAGAAAAAAATAAAAAAAAACAACTTAAAGCTTGTGATTTTTTATAAACATCATTATGACTCCACCAGTCAATCCAACTATTGTAAAAATGAAATTACTTTGGCATGTTTAAGGGGGAAAAAAAAAGTGAGCTGTGAGCAACACGAATACACGATTGCAGTTTGCAGCTATTAAAGTGCTATAATCCATTAGATTTGATATATTTTTTTTAAAGTCCAAGAAAAGAATTGCATTAAAAAGAGATACCAAAGCCAGCACAGAAATGCTAGGCTATGATATCAGCAAGAACAATACAGGGAATGTTAGGCATCAAGTCAAGACCCAAAGGCCAATAATGCCCGCACAAAAAACATTAATGCTTCCATCGCATAATAATTCCCATCCAAATATCCTCCCCTCCAAGTATTGACGTGCTGCAGAAAATAAGGCCCGTAGCATAAGAATCTGAGGGTGACCACCTTTCATTAATTTTCCACGTATAGGCAATTCGATTTGCACCTCCACGAGGTCCACGAGGTAAGATGGGTCCTTGTGAATTCAAATACCCCCATTAGATTTGATAATTAAATCTAACCTTGTACATGGTATTCAACCGCAATTTTTTTTGTTTTTTACTGGTCCAATACTATAGGGGGTTTAGGAAACTGGCCCAGCACGTTGAAAAAGAAAAGGAAGCACGATTTGGAATGGAATTTGGAACCCAAAATCACTAAATCCAATCCTATTATCCTATCCTTGACCTGACCCCAATGTTAAACAAAAAAATAATAATTATAAAATAAATTTATATACAGCCCAACCTGTTGGCCCGGCATGACATGCCTTCAGTCTGTTTTTAAATGGTCAAAACGGAACAGGTTATACAGACTGATTGGTTTAGGTATTTCAACTTAGTCCTCCAAAAATGACGAGTTAAACAGGTTGGTCCGATAGGCTTAACTCATTTTGTTAATCCTAATTCTTTTAAACATACTCTTTTTTATTGGTTAAAATTTCTTAAGAATTACAAAAAAAATTATGGGTCTTATACCATATTTAATGATTTTCTCTAATAATTTTACATTTTTAAATAAATTTCAACCAATAATATATATTTTGTATTAAGAAGAATATATTAAAAAGTTGTTACTAGCATTTCTCGTCTATTCAAATATACTTTAAAAATCCATCCATCCAATCATAGTGTTAATTTAGCCAGTACCACTCTAGTTGATAAACATCTGTACGACTATTAATGGATAAATGAACAAGTGTGGATAATGAGACAATCATTCTGCGAAGGGCAAGAAAGTCATTTCAACGGGAACCTCATTTGAAAAAGCATTGACGCCGCTAGTCAATAAACGGAAAAAACAACCATCTCCCAGTCCCTGCTCGCCGGAAAACTCACACTTCCGGCGAGACCTCACAAATTCCATTGAAGTTGACGAAGAAGAAGAAAAACAAGAAGAAGAAGTGAAGGTGAGGAAGTAGAGAAGTTGAGAGGAGTTAGTTAACGTGCAATGCAGGGAAGGGTATGAGAAGGTTTGGATGGAGGATCTTGCACGCCACACATACATACCTATCTGCAAGGATGATCCTCCCTTTTTGCAAATTCCCACCTTGCCTTATGCCCTACTTTATTCGTTTTCTCTCTCATACTTCTTCTCCTCTCTTCTTCCTTCCATATATTTAACTCATTTCTTACCCCTTCCCTCCACTTCTGTCCTCTCTTCCAATTCCCCTAAGGTCAGTGTCTTTGTTTTTGGCACCCCATTTCCCTCTTCCATCATGGGTTTTGGGTTTACGTGAATTTGTGTTTGTTTAGTTCTCAAGTTTTGGTTTTTGACTTAGCGGTTTTAGAGCGTTCAAACACTTCAAGTAAGCTTTTTCTTTTTTTGGTTGGTGGGGTGAATTTTAAGATCTTCAACTTGTTTAAGATCCTTTCGATCGTTCACAATGTTGGTGGGGTTATAACTTGCAACAAAAAATTATTACAAGGTCCGACAGTATATGGTCCTAACCAATCTGCATGAGACATGTAACCACAAATTTCAATTTATGAAAAATAGTTAATAACATGTTACATGAAAATTGGTAGGTGTCACATGAAAATTGGTTGGGACCCATCTTGCACTTTAGTGGTGCATGATATTTGTCTTAGTTTTAATGGTCTTAACTTTTCAAAATCTTTCGTAATTAAGAGTTTTTATATTTATAAAGCTTTATAATTTTAATCACTTGGAAGGTTTATAATTCCTCGTAACTTTCTTGCTGGGGAGGTAAAATGTGGAATTGACTGCCCTGCTATGCCGTGCTCAACAGATATAAAAAGTTAGGAGATTTTGGTTTTTTGGGATATATATCTACGCATTCTGGGATTCATCATGCCTTCTGAGACAATTGACTTCAAGAGTTTCTCTTCATCGTTGTATTCCTCTGAAGATATTTGTTCTTCTAATGAGGTATCTTCTCGTTTCATCTTAAATATATATTCCGTTTTGAACATGGTGTTATCTTTAGGAACAGTTGTGAAATTGTAGAAATTTAAACAATGTTGGCGGTTCCGGTCCTTATTCATTCCGATTTTCTCCTTCTCTTCTTGGCAGAGGCAGGCTAGCTTTTGGAAATCAGATAACCTGCCCAAATGCTATGGTTGGTATTTACTAATATATTTGATTGTGTTATTATTGTTGTTGTCAATTTGTCATGACTGTGCTATTAGAGTGGATTGTTTGCAGTTATCTGGTGCCAAATAGCTTTTTTCTAATTATATAAATTTTTTTATATAAATTGTTAAGGATTTAGGAGTCATTTGCGTGCTTTGTGCTTGCAAGTTGCGACACTTGAATCCCAGATTGCCTTGGTTGAGCAATTTTATCACTTTTATCCCGTCACACCTTACTAGAAGAGCTTGAATTTTCATGTTTGAATGCTCTTGTGCTTTGTTTGCTTCAAGCCCAAAAGGCTTTTGTGTTACAAGGTATTGGGAAAAACCTAAGTCCTACATTGGCTAGAGATAAAGCCAAGATAGAATATATAGGTAAGGAGCAACCTTCATAAGTTAGTTTTTGGGATTGAGTTACACCCATACACATATTGTAAAATGGTATTAGAACCTATTCTAGATCTATTAATGGGCCAACTACCATATTATTCACGCACCAAGCCCATAGTATTGGGCATGAGGGGGTGTATTGGAAAAAACCCAAGTCTCACATCGATTAGAAATAGAGCCAAGATAGAGTATATAAGTAGGAGGCAACCCTTATTCTATGAACTAGCTTTTGGGGTTGAGTTAGGCCCAAATCCAAATTATAAGACTAGGTGTGTTGAAAACCATTACAGCCCTTGCATCTAACAACATAAGCTTTTAGGTTAATTTGTTTCTTAATACCTTCATCAACTAACAACTTATGACAGTACAACATGCAAAGTACTTAGAATATTCCAAGTCAAACCAACCGTAAGAAGAGAAAGCAAATCATAGAGATGCATTGATGCACTACTTTATTGGTACAAATGGCACATTTTATCAGTCTTTGACTTTTTTGTTTCATGTAGATTTTGATCAAGGAATAAAAACCAGCATGAACGTACAAGCATTATCCAATTTATCAGATAGTGGCAAAGTTAATATAGTTGCCACTCAGCATGAAAGTAGCCTCTTCTCAAGTTCTCTGTCAGAGTTGTTTAGCAGGAAATGTAAGCCTTCTTTGACTCTTAATGTGTGCTTCACCTCATTCATGTGGATAGTGAATGAGGTTTTATTGTTCTCATTAAAACTCTAAGATGGATTTGGGTTGTATGCTGAGGTTTGTGAAGAAAACTGCTAGCTAATATGCTAATATGCCTTTGTACGACTTCTACTGGTGCAGTGAGATTATCAGCAAATAATGTTTTATATGGACATTCAGTTGACACTGTTGCATCCCACTATGAGGAAGAGAGACTTTTTGACTCTCTTGAAGAACTTGAGGCTCAAATTATTGGAAATCTACTCCCCAGTGATGATGATTTGCTTTCTGGAATGACTAATGGGCATGACCACATCATCCAAGACAGCGCCGGTGATGACACGGATGAACTAGACCTTTTCAGTAGCGTTGGAGGGATGGATTTAGGAGATGATAATAGTTCATCTCCTGGGCAAAAGAATTCTGAAATCCTTGATGGAGCTTGTAACAGTCAACTAGGGATGTGTGGTGCCACAATTGCTGGAGAACAACCTTACAATGAACACCCTTCTAGAAAAATAGTTGCGAGAAATATTGATAGTAATGTTGAAGATTCTGAATTGAAAGCTCTTTTTGAGGTATGCTTTAGTGTTTTCTTTGTCCTTTTGTTTGTATAGACAAATTCTTTATTCAGTACTTCATATTAAAAGATCTTAAGTGGATATCTGGACTGTGGTAATAATTTATTTATTTATTTAAATCCTGATATGGATTTTAAGCAATTTGGAGATATTCAAACACTTGATACAGCCTGCAAGCATTGTGGGTTTGTTGTGATATCATATTATGATATCAGAGCCGCCCAAAATGCAATGAGAACACACCAGAATAGAAACTGCAGCTGCATTTCTCATCACTGTTGACACTAAATGTTGATTTTGTCGACATGTCTGCATGAATAAGTTGTGAAAGTAAAATACTCGGTTATTGGACTTCGATAATATTACAATGAACTGTACTGAGAATCTGATACTTCATAACACTTAAAAGTAATGTTTGCATTGAGTTTGGTAGTGACTCCTTGCTTGTGGCACAAATTTTATCAGGCTAGTCTTTCCATGAAAGATATCAATCAGGGCACTCTCATGGTCTTTTTATACGATTCATCTGTTTCAACTAATGAACTTTACCACATATTTAATGTTTATGGAGAAATCAAGGAGGTGAGTTTGGTTACCAATTTATTTGTTGCACAATGCACAAATATTGATCAGGATAATTTATGTGATTGGGTAACCTCCTTGAACTGCAGATTCATGAAAATCCACAAGGTCGACATCACAAATTGATCGAATATTATGATGTTAGAGCTGCAGAGGCAGCTCTCCATGCTGTAAATAGAGATGATACTACCAGGAAGAGACTAAGGGTTGAGCCAAGCCAATCTGAAAACTCAATACAGTGGTAATCTTCGGTTCAACTGTGCTTTTCCTTTGCATATGCTTTCTCAATTTTATTTTTGCTCCCATCACGTTGCAATACCAGTCAAATCTTGCCTGGAAACTTCTATCACATTTTAGTCAGCATTTATTTTTTACAATGTTAGTGTTTCATTCTGGTTGCTTATTGCTTCAAGCAGCAAATTACAGGATCAGTAGGCATTTAATTTTGTTAGTTAGTTATTAGTTTTTTGTCTGCTAATTTTTCTTCCCTTTTATTTGACTGCAGTATGGCTCAACAGATCCATCCAGAATTGGAACAGAAAGAAAGTAGCCTTTATCTGCATCAGAACAGCCCTCCTCTTAAATCACCAACTAGCTTCCCAGGTAGAGAGTATATGGTAATCAATTATCAATTTCGCAGCAAAAACACATTATTTTCCCTCACTGATATCTGTACATTGGACCAGGTTTGCATGGGATTTCTAAAACTGGTAGTATGGATGGTGGAAGAATTCTTGATGTTGAACCTGCTACATGCACGCCATCCCCGGAAATTGCCTTTGTTCATGGGGTCTCTTCAAGTGTTCCTAACTCCTTGCCATCACTAGTCAGAGTTAAATCAGTTGACAACAGATGTGAAATTATTGAATCTGGTTCGCCAGGCCAGTTGAATTTTGATATTCAAGCTGCATCAGCTTTTCATCCCCATTCCCTTCCAGAATGTCATGACAGTTTAGCTACCAGTGTTCACCGTGTTCCTCCTGAGGTGGCAGCAAACATCAATCTCAAAACACAGGAAAGAATAGATAACATGCAGTTCTGTCAAGTAAACTCCAATGGACGCTTCATGGAATTCAATGAATGTGGTAAGTTAATAAGTACAATAGTTTAGCAAGTGTAATAGTAACTTTTTCTAGTCACTTGTTTATTTTTTTGGTTCATACTATGGTTAATGAATCAAGAAATCATTGAACTCCACCGGTAGTAGTATATAAGAAACAAAGCCTAATTTTTTATGATATATATAAAAAATATTCAATTGATCATATTTCCCCCCCTTTTCTCAGTTTTTAAATCCTCTGGTAATGGAAGTTGCTCTCTTCCTGGACATCATTACAAATGGGGCAACTCCTATCAGCCTCCTAGAATGATGTGGCCAAATTCACCTTCATATTTTGATGGAGTTTGTGCAGCTTCTACCCTGCCAAGATTGCATGGACTTCCTAGGTCACCATCACATGTGATGACCACAGTTTTACCCATAAATGGCCAGCATGTGGCTTCAGCTCCTCTTGGGAATATGCAATTTTCCGGTAATACAGCACCACACTGTGTTGACTTTGTTTCTTATAATATCTTTCCCCATTTTGGGGGAAACTGTGTTGACCTTAGAATCCTCCCCAAGAATCTTGGACTCCATTTTCGTAACCAAAGGGACCTAATGTTTCCTAGAAGAAACCATATGGTTAATTCATTTGAGACTCACCAACACCGTGCTAGAAGCCGCAGAAATGAAGGTGTGTCAAACTTGGCTGACAAGAAACAGTATGAACTGGATATTGACCGCATAAAGAAGGGTGAAGATAACCGAACGACACTTATGATAAAGAACATTCCTAACAAGTAAGTAGCATTGTATATGTTACATTAAATAGCTTTAGCTTTGTGTATTTAATTTTTCATTTTCTGTGATGCAAACATTTTTATATTCATTTGGTACATTTTGGGTTGTGCTTTCACTTTACAAGAAATTTTGGAGTTTTCAACCAAGCTTAGGATAGATGATTTCTTAAGCCAGTGATGATATAGGAAAAAGTCGCACCAACACTTGGAACTCTTGTATGAACTAGAAGCTTAGGCAAATTTACTCTTAGTTAGCATTTGGTTGTGCTCTAAAATGTCTTCTTTTATGACATTAGCTTTCTGTGAAAATTTCTTTTGGAAGAATCACTTTCAGAAAATTCAATTTTGGTATGTCATCAAAGAAGTTATTTAGGTTTTCCTCGTATAATTTTGATTGAAGTCAACTTTGTTGTTTTTTATATTTTATTGTTAGACTTGGCAGTAGACAAGCTTCTATTTCCTGCCCTTTCTCGACAATAGTAAAATAGATTCTGATGCCATATGAAAATGACTTCAATTGTGGAAAAACTTATCTTTACTTGAAAGTATTTTTATGTTATATTCACATCATGTCCAAACAAACTTTAGTAGGGCTTGAAATTTGACAAATTGTTTCCTGATTATTTTTTCCCTTTCTGCCGGTGGCTACTGTTCAATTTAGCAGACTACGTATATTTGTAAATTTTAGATTATTATCATTTACTTGCCCCTTATTTGCTAATGTTGGAATTAGGATGGGTGATTGGTGAATATAAGCACAAAATTAAGCTTGTGATTCTTGTCATTGGTTTTAAGCATATATGATGAAACCTTGTCATTTGTCGTAAATAGTTTTTGCTGAAAATGAGGAATTCTATTTCAGTTCTACACCTCATTTACATCATTTTTTTTTTTAACTTATCATTTTCCTGGACTGTGATTTGTTCTTTTGCAGGTATACATCCAAGATGCTGTTGGCTGCGGTTGATGAACGCCATAGAGGAACTTATGATTTTGTTTATCTACCAATTGATTTCAGGGCAAGTGCTTTTCTCTTTCTAAAATACTGGAGTTTATGGTCCATTTGTTGTAGAGAGAATATCTTTCTAGAAAATATTTGTTGTTCTTTCTCTGTTTTGTGCTACCATCGAAGGAAAATACCTTTTTTTTTTTTTGGATCTTAAGAAAAGGAGGGGAAAATGAATTGCCCTTCAAGGACGGGAAAGTCATTTTCCTGAAAAAATCAAACAATAAGAAAGTTCAAGAAAATGCAGCAATTTTTGTAAAAAATGCTCTCATCTGAATTTTTTCTGTTGGAAAATATCCTTGCTTGCATGAAAATTGGTTCCTTTTATTGAACATTTCCGCTATGAAATTTAATAAACTTTAGTATTCCTTTCTCCTTTTTCGCTTAATTATTCACACGGAAGCAACATTAATTGCAGAACAAATGCAATGTGGGATATGCATTCATCAACATGACTAATCCTGACTTGATTATACCATTCTATCAGGTAATAAGCTATAGAAAATGATGATGATAATGAAAATGAATGCTGTTAAAGTTATAATCACACAACATTCACAGACACACATGCCCTATACTAACAGACTAAAGCTTATGATGCAATTCTGGCAGGTGTTCAATGGAAAGAAATGGGAGAAATTCAACAGTGAGAAAGTGGCATCACTAGCATATGCTCGCATACAAGGGAAAGCAGCACTTATTGCTCACTTTCAAAATTCAAGCTTGATGAATGAGGACAAGCGCTGCAGGCCTATCCTCTTCAATACTGATGGCCCTAATGCTGGTGATCAGGTATAAATTTCCTTTAAGATCCAATTATCAGTTACATTGCATGTATTCTTGCCTGCTTCAAGCATAATATAGAATCTAGGCAAGCCATTTGAAATTTCCCCTCCTCTTTTTACTAAGAGAGGAAGCTACAAAATGGCTACTAACTTTGCTAGGGACACAGGTTCCTTTCCCAGTGGGCATTAATATTCGCAATAAAGCTGGAAGAGTGAGAAACAACACACAGGAGGATAACCTGCAAGGGGGTCAGCCTAATTTGGGAAACAGTAAGCTCTCATCTGATGGAGGCAGTCATTCACTGGAGTCAGACTAAGGAAGCCATCTTTGTTTCTTCTGCCATGCCATTAATTTTAATGGGCAGTGGGCACTAACCTTTGGAAACCAAGTGATCTAGTCATGTTAATAAAACTGCTCACATTTGTAGTAAATAGGTACCAACACTAACCTTAAGCCAAGAAGTTTTCCAGTTCTTTTGGTTTTTGTTACTAAATCCCAAACATGGTTGAAATATAAGCATCAAGAGGAGCTGTCGCAACTTTTCATGTGCAAGAGTACTATATCAAAATGTTACATTTACTGGAGTTTCACATTGGAGAGTGGAGAGGCATGTAAAGTGGTTTGAGGGGAACTTAGTCTGTATCAATTTTACCTTTGTTTCCCCTTTTCCTCTCCTTGTTTTTTTCTTCAGGCATTTTTTTTTTCTTTTGTAAATTGTAGATTTTGGAGTCCATCTCTCTTCCCAAACTCGTGAAAATTTTGATGAACTATTTATGTACTGTGCCAAAGCCTTCTTTGGCTGTTCATCATTGTTAGTGTTTGGTGTGCATGCATACTCTTCTATTCACCTTTTCCTTGTAAATATTACACTTTGAATAATATAATTGACGTGTCTCCTCCTTTGAGTGTCTTTATTATCACTTGTAATGATATAACTGGATTTCTCAACCACTTCTACATCTCGAGTTATGCTACTTGAGGAGACTCAATACAGAAGGTTTCATGTCAAATCTGATTTATCAAAATGGGCAATTTTCTGACACTATTTTGAGACAAATTAATAACGAAGTTGTGTTTCTCCGTAGTTGCAGGTGAATTTACTCTCAAGTTGGATAAGTAGTTATACTATATGAATTCCTGTTTGGAGTAACAAACCGTCCACATAAAAGCAACGTGATTGATAAACATCACATGGTCATTATAAAATTATTGTAAGAGTTGGCATACATACAAATCAGATACTTCCACAATAAGATAATTGCCTTTACTAGTACCTGCTCTGCTGCTGCTCCTCCCAATCAATTGGAAGCCAATAATAATTCAGTCGTTAAATAGTTGGTACGCTAAATTAGTTCTTTTAGTTGGTAAGTTTGCTAACTGTTATGTCATTGTAACTTAAGCATGTAGTTAGTAGGTTAGAAACTTGTACATAAGGAAGATTACAGATATTATTCATTGTGCAAATTCATGATTCTCTAAATTTTCTCTTTGCTGAATAATCTCAATTCATCTTTGAGCTCTTTTCTCTGGTTCACGTTACCATTTACTTTGTCTGGTTTTATTTATAAGATTCTTTCAACTGAATCGCACAGATTAAGAAAAAAGTTGCTAAAATTGGCTGATGTGTTGGTTTTTGAAAATTTTATTACAACATTTCAAGCTTAGTTCTGTTCAAAGTCAAAATCAATTATCGTATTAATTGGAGAGAAATTAGAAAAGTTTAATAGTCATGAGCGACAAATATGAAAAAAAAAAAAAAAAGCTTCTAAAATTTTATAAAGGGTTTTATATTGAATATTATCAAAAGTTTTTGGAAAGGACCTTATAAATAAGAACGAGAGTAACATCGTATCAATTAAAATTTATCCTTCTCTATACCAAAAAAAATTAAAATTAAAATTTGTCCTTCTAATAAATCTTGTTCTCAGACTTAGTGCTAGTGTGAATTATTTATTTGAGCTAAAAATATTTTGTTTACAATTTTTTTAGACCGTTTTAAAAGAATAATCATTTTTTTTAAACGAACATCAGCAAGCATCCATTTAGATGAGCTTTGTATGATTTTATTATCATTATTCGATAATACAGCTCGATTCGTTTTAGTTAATCACCTTACATAATGTTTAGTGTTTGGGGGATGAGAGGGTAAAAGTCTTTCCCTTCCATTATTTGTTTCTCCTCTCCAGAAATATTAATAATACACTCTCTATTACGTTCTTTTAAATACATTCTTCATTATTAGATGAAATTTATTAGAAATCACAAATTTGTATAGGTTTTACTTCTTATTTAATGAGTTCTCATACATGATTTGTTAGTATTCAATAAATTTTAACCAATAATAAAAAATGTGTTAGAAAAAATATATTAGAAAGTGTGTTATTAAGACTCCTCTCCTCTAACAAATAACATAAGTGTATTGATGGGTGTTGAATTAATGTAATTTAATTCTCTTTCATTTTAAATTCTCTTGATTTTGAAATACTCCGTCTCCATCCTAACAAATACAATTTTTACTTTATATTTTATTCGAAATAAAAGTACTTGACATCAAATAACATATAGAAAATAAGACTAAAATAAGGTAACATTTTTTTAGTTCAAATAAAAATAAAAACAAAAAAAGAAAAATCAAACTAAACGACCCGTAATTTCATAGATGAAAGACAACATAAATTCATTACAAATCACAGATGGTCGTGACAACATCAAAGGCGATAAAGAAAATTTAGTTGGTTTTTTTTTTTTTTCCTTTTTACACAGATAAAGTATATACTATTAATTAATTAATTAAGAAAAAATTCGTTTTTATATAATTATAACATCATTAAGATTTGTAATAAAACTATATATCACCTATTAATCAATTACTCTAAAATTGAAATCACGTTTATCTATGCCATAAAGATTTGACATAAAATTTGACTGTCAATTTTGAGAACGGTTAGGTAAAATCCTTGTAATAAATTAAACACAGCCTGGACAAGTTTCTAAAATAAAATTCATGTTATGACTTAATTAATAAAGGCAGAAAATCAACTAAATAAACCAACCTGCCGTTAGTGGGACGGCTTTTTAAAAAATTGATAAAGATTTGTGTAAGGAAGGTGTTTGATTTTCCTGTACTTATAATCTTATATACTGCTAAATATTTATCGCTTTAATGACGGTCATATCACGTATCTCAAAACAATAACGACATTAACAACAGGGAGAGTTTGAGAATGTTTAAAATCAAGACCCTGTCAATCTTCCAAAATTAAAAAGGAAATGGACGAAGTGTCCATTGCCCTCTTTGACCCAAAGGTCCTAATGAACCCCAATTACCAACTAGGCTTGGAAATATAATTTTTGTTTTTGGTGATATATGAAAAGAAAAGACAAACCAGAGGCTTAGAAATAGATTGAATGGGATTAAACTGTATAAAATTGTAATTTGACTTATTTCTCAAGTTTAACCTTCTTTTTTTATATATTTGTTTTATATATATAAGAATTGGTTTAGTTTGTTTAAAAGACTTGAAAACTTATTTAAAAGTTTACTTTATAAATCAACAAACTTATTTCTAAATAAGTTAATAAACTTAAATTTATTTATTAAAATTGACAAGTAAATATATAATTTCAAAATATTATATTTAAAATTTAACACAATATAATATAACAATGATAATATTATTATGTTATTTGATTTATTTAAATAGGTCAACTTGTTAGACCTAAAAGGATTTTTTTAAATAGTCTAACTAAAGTCTAATATTTTAAACTTAATATGGTTTAAGAAAATAATGTTCGAACTTATTTAATAAATAGAGCTAATTTGAATTAGGTTTTGGACCCTCAATAAGTTACTTAACTTATTCTCTTACGATCAAGTTTGATTGATTTCTCCATCTTTGTACTATCACTATTCCTAAGATTCTCATTCACTTAATGTTTTTTGGACATTCTATCAAAATTTATGACATTCATCCTTGAAACTTAGTGCATTCCTGGAATGTCGTATTTGAAAAAATAAATATTTTTTCAAAAGTTCTCTTAAAATTGACAAAAAAAGTATTTATCTAAAATAAACTAAATCCAATAGTAACATATATATAGGTAAAGTTATAATAAGGAAATAGTTGCTTCCCTAATTTCAGCTGAACAATTTTATGGATATTGATAATAGCTTAATTTGGTTTGACTGTTAGGGTACCCGTTGCGATTAGGTAGTCAGTTACATTTAACTTAAAAATTTTATGAATGGATCAATAAAGTCCTTTTATAGTTGGTGAAAATGAAACTCTAAATTAAATTATTACTGTAAGACTCTCAAAACAAAATGATAGTTGAAAATTGTTGAAAACTCAAGTTAAATTTTGAGAAATTAAGATAGTTTAATTTAATAGTTTTTAAGCTACGTATATATAATCTTCTTGTCAAGTGAATGGGTAATTGTTGTATTCTTTTTTATTTGGCTAAAATACACAATTTGTCTGTCATTTTTTTTTTTGTTTCAGTTTGGTATCCTAAATTTAAAAATTTTCACATTAGTCTCTTAAGAGCCCGTTTAGTGGTTAAGATATGATATGATAAGATATAATAGGATAACTATCATATCTTGTTCTAATTTGTTGTTTGTTGCGCTAGTAGGATATGATAACATTATCCTTTCCTTTATCGTATCCTATCACTTGAGTGTATTTCTTATTTTGAGGAAGGAGCTAGGTTAGGAAACAACAACATAGAATTAGCTCCCCCTCCCTCGTCTCTCTCTATTTATATTACAATAAATATTACAAATATATATATACTTTAATGGTCATGCATTGTCAGTGTAAAAAGTTTTACACTGTCAACCAATCAGAAATCATTATTGATATGACTTTTAAAATATTTATTATAAAAGTTAACAATCTTACAATAAATGGTGGCTTGTGATTGGATGACAGTGTAAAACTACTTTACACTATCAGTGCATGGCCTGTTTTCTCATATATATGTATATACATATGTATATATGTATATATGTATGTATATTAATTTATATAATATATATGATTATAACAATATACATATTACATAAAATTTGTATTCAGCGTATCTTATATATACGTGTATAATAATTTTGACATGTACATTTAAACTATATTATTAATTTAAATATTAAAAATTAAATAATTATTATTCAAATATTTTTAAAAAACTGAATAATAATTATAATTTTAAAAATCTTATATAATTTTTTATAATTTTAAGAAAAATAACTACATGAATAAAAAAATAATATTATATTTGTATACTTTAGTTAAAGTTAGTTTTTTGTAAAATAAAAAAAATTAAATTAAAATTACTTTTAAAAAATTATATGTAATTTTAACGAAACTGTAATTTTATCATTTGAACATATAATTTATATTTTATCATATCATTATCTGGTTTGTTATCTATCAAATATTAGATAAGATTATAACATATTATATTCTTATCCTATCCTATCCTTACCCTATTCTCATATCCTATTTCATCCTATTTTATCTTAAGCACCAAACGAACCCTAAAGTGTCTAACATCTATTAAACCAAATTAGTCATTGTGTCAATTTTTTTGCACTTACAGTTTTGACTGATGAGACAAACATCAATTTTATGTGACATCTCTCACAATTTGTCACGTCAAATTAGTATTGTATAGTAAATTAACTAAAGGACCAACTTAGTCTAGCATCAACATCTTAAGAAACCAAAATAAAACTTTTTAAAATTAAAAGATGAAACTAAAATAAAAAAATAAGATGATATAACATGTTTCATTAAAAACAATATATATGAACGCATTCATGTTACAAGCACTTTTCTATCTCTCTTTTCTTATTATTATAACCATATATTATATCTATATTTCTCACCCTTATATCTCTCTCACTAAATATCAAATAACATTGAAGCGTCCACCAATATTTTTTTCTTCATTAATTTCTTAGCTACCGCTAAAATTGGGTGTCTATCAAGTGTCAAGGAATTGTTGACAATAGAATCTAATATTTTCAAAAAAGAAAAAACAAAGAAAGAAAGAAGCAGCTTCTTTTGACACTACCTTACGTACATATCGAAGATGAGAATAAAGAGTATCGGTGGTCGAAATAGACTGTTAGAACTCATGGGCCATCGCTACAGACAAAATAGCTTCGAAATAGTTAAGGAAAAAAATGTTATTAACATATTTTTATAATGTATAAATTTAATTATATTTTTTTATAATTTTATTTACATATAATTTAATATTTTTAATTCTAATTATTTATATTTAGTTTTCTTAATTTTTTTAATAACTAAAATCAAGTCTTTTATCTTAAATTTCGTCTAATAATTAATAAAAATATAATAAAGATACTGTGATATTAATTTATATATGTTGATAAATAAAAAAGTAAATTACATTGACACTCTTTAAAATTTTTTGAGATTGCACATAATTCTTTATTTTTTTAATGTTTATGATAACTTCTCTTATAAAAGTACACAATGTAATGTTTTTTAAGCAAACAAGAAGGTTAATGTAATGTATAAAGAATGTTAGTGCAATGTTTATCAAATAATTAAGGAGATTAGTGTAGTAGTAAAAAAAAGGGGGTATCAAACGAAATTTGATGAAATCACAGAAGGTATCAATGTAATTTACTCTAAATAAAAAATATATAATAAAAAATCAAAAACAAAAAAATTGACTTTATAAGTACTGTTTCTGAGCATCGATTTTTTATTTTTATTTGAATATGTTATGTAATTTTTTTTATTAATTTATGCAAATCAATATTATATTATACTTTTAACGTATTCTGGTTAATTATTATATAAAATTTAGGTAAAAAACTTAATTGTAATAATTGAAAAATTATAAGGACTAAATGCTAACAATTAAAATAGAATGAATAAATTAAATTACGAAGACGAAAAATACAATTCAATCTAACACACACACACATATATATAGTTTTTTTTATTCATTTTACAAAATAACTTAAAATCTACTCTTTATTAATTTTGTTTAGATACCACAAAAATCCTCTATGAGAGACAATTATGCTCTAGTCGAGTATAGCTATTGTGGACGACAAAACTCTCTTTTAAAGTTTTTAACACAATTGTATATTTAGGATTTGAACGTGAGACTACTGGTTAAACTGAAACATATGTCAGTCAATCTACGCACTCGATAGTCTACTCTTTATTACTAAAACGGCATAAAATTTCATTTAATGCTAAAATATTCAAAATATGTTAAAAATTGTGTAACTAACAATTTTTTTTTCTTTTGCTGATGCATTAATTATATTTATGAAAAATAATATAAGGAGGGATCTTGGAAGCATGTGGGAGTGATGTTGACATAGTGCATAATTAAGGTGTGAAGCGGCACATGAAAGGACGGTCATAGCATGCGAGCAAACTGGAGGGGAAAGGGGAGAGCAATCCTGTCGTGACGCCCACATGCAAATGCATGCGCACTGCATACATATCAAAATCCCATGCAACTTGCCCTTTGCGGCTCACATGTTATGCAATTTGGATCAATCAATCATGACTCACGCCGACACTCTTTTTTTCAAATCTTTTCTTTTTGTCCTCAAACTTACTTTGCTTTATTCCTGGATATTTACCGATTGCTGCTAGTTTGATGTGCCCTTCACAAATTCATTCATTGAATGTTACTTGAAAACCATATAATCACCGTTTTAATTTTGTGCGCGCGTACACGATCTACTTCCCATTAATTACTCATAAAGCTATATAGGTTGTGTGTCAACAAAAGTAAGATCAGCTGCAATCATTATATGGGAATATCAAATATGGGATACGATTAGGAGTGAAAAGTTCACGTACCAGTGATGCTGAGTACTCAGTAGGGACGTGACCCACCTATAGGGATGTTAGTTCGATTTGGATCGATGCTAGTGTTAGAAACGAACTGCACCATGATGGTTGGATTTGGATGCTATGAGGATGGAAACGAACTGCACCATATACAGTTCTAATTATAATCCCACAACTAAGGGTGTCAAAACGGGCCATCCCAATTCAATCCGTTCTCGACCTACCAAAAAACAGGTTAGGTTGGGTTGAATCCATTATTTGATTGGATTGAGAGTCCCAACCCAACCCGTACCAACCTATGAAAAATATTATAAATTATTTAATTTTTTTTGTTTTAATTTTTTTTTCAAATTTTATGATCAAATATAAAATTTAAAAAAAGAAAAATGTTATAAAATTAGTAAATAAAAAAATCTACTTAATACTTAAGAAATGATCATTCATCATAAACTTTAAGTAACAATTTTTATTTGTCCTAAATTCTAATGACCATCAAAATTTGTCTTTTTGTCTTGGGACTTCACATATGACATATTTAAATAAAAAGAAGTTATAATCTTAAATATTACATGAGTTATAATATAATATCAACTCAAAGCTTAAGCTAAAATAAAATAAAATCAACCCAACCCGACCTGTCATTTGGCCCGTCGAGTTAATTGGTTGAACGAGTTAGGTTATGCGGATTAAAGAGCTGAATTACATAATCCAACCTAACCTGTTTTATCTGGTTATATAGGTTGACCAGTTAGGTTGAACCCATTTTAACACTCCTACCCACGACATACATTTGTTCAAGAGAAAAATTATTTAATATTTGTGTGTAATTTTTTTTTATAAATAAGAGACTGGATAGGAAAAAAAAGAGAGAAAATATGAAATTACACACACACATATAGGTGATAGATAGAGAAAAAAGAGTGTTGTGTAAATTTTCAAATAAATTTATTGTATGAATATAATATTTATTTGTTAAAATTATATTTAAATTTTTTTATTAAAAATATTATTTTTTATGAATATTGAAATCCTCTCTCTCTCTCTCTCTCTATATATATATGTGTGTGTGTGTACTTTTTTTTTTAATTGTTGCGGTTAGTCATCCATGTTATGTTTTGTTATGTTAGTTCATGCTATGTTAGTTCCTTTACTGACACAGTTGACTCTTCGACATGGCCATGGGAATTGAGAAATAAAGCCAAGTAGCTAGCATAGCGGTATCTGTAGGTGCCAAAGCCTCCTCATAAAGCACCCAAATACTAGCCACATAACACGCACAACTTTCATATATAATATGTCAGCCTGTGGCATGATAGTGGAAAGATTCAAACCAGATTTTATTCCAACAAGAAAGGTCCTAGAACGTTCACGACAATTTTCAAGCCAAAAATGAGGTACAAACGCAATGCTAACGTTGCCACACACACACACACACACACAACTACGTACGGCAAAATTTCATCATAAATAAAACTCTTTTCTTAGTAAACCGACGTACTTACACATGAGGTTATTTGTAACTAATTAACTAAATATAAATATTTATTTAATTTTATTTTTGACTTAATTATTTTGCCACCATCTTTTTTGATTTCACAAATTTTGTCACTTAATTATTTTAATTGCATATTTTGTCATCAAACTTTTAAAATTTTGTGTATTTTGCTACCCAATTATTTACATATTTTTCCACTTAACTTTTAAATTTTCGCCCATTTTGCACCCTCTTCTAACGTTAGTTGATTGATAATGTACACTTTGATTACTGATGTAGCAAGTCTATCATGTCACCAATCCACATTAGCAGTAAGCCCACCACATCAGTATCAAAATGCCACGTCATCGGTCAACTAACGACGTCAAATGAGAGGTGGCAAAATACGTAAAATTTTGAAAGTTGAATGACAAAATGAGCAAATAAAAAATTGGGTGGCAAAATATACAAAATTTTAAAAGTTGAGTGACAAAATGTATAATTAAATGATTTGGTGGAAAAATTCACAAAATTGTAAAAAATGAGTGGCCAAATATGCAATTAAGCTTTTATTTTTTGTTTCATTCTTTTGATGGCTAACAAGTCATAGTTAAGGGTAGAAATATAATTTAGTGTGATATATAACTAAGACATGATATACGATTAACAATAATATCTTGTATTTTACCACTTAAGGTATGATATATAACTACATAATAATCTTTACATTCATTAATCATTATTCAACACGTTAATATTTTTTTTGGTTTATACCACAGGTATCCTCTATTAGATACAATCTTATTTGAGCCGGATAAGATTACTATAGGTGGCAAAGCTTTTCCTCTGAGTATTTAACATAATTACAAATTCAGGACTCGAACTCAAGACAATTGGTTAAGCTGAAATGACTCCGCGCCAATTGATCCATGTGTTTGGTGGTCTCGAAACATTAATATTATATAAAGCACCATTTTTCTTGTGAAAGTATAAAATAAAATTATTTGCATGTCTTTATTTAATAATTTAAGTTTTCATAATTGTTGATAAAATATTAGTCTTTATAACCAAATAATTTAGTGTTTAATTGATCCTTATCATTTTTAATAAAAAATATTTATTGCAAGATAGATAAATTTGTGTATTATCTACGATCTAAGTAAAAATTTCTTGTATAAAGAGGCATATTTAAAATATAATATAAAATTATTTATATATTTTAATTAACATGATATATAACTAAAGCTTTTCAAATAGTTGGGTCGATGACACTTCTTTTTCTTCTTAAATATAAAACCACACTATTATTTTTAACCAACTTCTTACTTGTACTTGTCTCTCTTTTCTTTTCTTCTTTCCCCCTCTTAATTACTATTTGAATGAAAGAAACAGCTGTCACAAAACTTGGCTAAGATTGTTTTCCGATTTAAGCATAGGCCATAGGTTAGAGTAATGACAATGAATCATATACTAAGATGGGAATTCAATCATGGGACGATGCTGAAAGAAGATTATTAATTGCATGTGATGGAACGACCAAAGATCATGCGTGAATCAATCAGGGACGAATGAGGACAATGGACTGCATATGCATGTGGCGCGCGTACAAATTAAAACTTGGGGTGGTGCCTGCCTTTCATCCACGACTGAACTTTGTGGAGTACTGAAATGAATGAAACTTATTGGAAATATGGGATATAGACAAGTGAAATGATCCTTGAAAGCAAATAATTCTTAGGTCACGGTGCACTACTTTGGAGACAAAAATTATCACTGTGTTGTTCGGTCACCGCATGCAATTTGGTTGAATGGTTGGCTAGATTCTAACGCCAGTGGAAATTGGCTTACCAAACCAACCTAAGTCTACGATCAATGGTGACCGGTGTTATCAGCAAATCTCATATTTATCTAAAATTTTTAAAATTGATGGATATGTAGGGAAGCGTGTCAAGTATATATCATGCCTATGTTAATGGATAAGTAAAGATCATATATATCGGGTAGCTATATGACCAAAATATTTTTTTTAATGACTTTGTCAATCATCTTTTCCAGAGCTAACTTTTAAAATTCTATTTATGTTCATTGTCTATTTCAATATGATATTATAACTAGAAATGATCTTAACGTTATCCACTTGTAAATGTTTGGTTTTATAAACTTCACACTTTAAATATTTAGTTTTGAGCATGAAGGGATATATTATGCGATCTAATATTAACTAAAAATTTGATTAAATATTTTTTTATAATGATTTCCCCCTTATAAACTAGCTTCGGATGTTTAAGTCTAGTTTAATCTCAATTCTGATTGTATATATAATTCTAAAAAAAAAAACTTCATCAATTTTAAAAGTCCCCTTAATATTGTTAATTAACATTAAATTTAGGAAAACTCAAAAGAAAAGTGAAGATAATGAATTTAATTGGACTATGCTGATAATGTAAAAAAAAATTACACTGTTATTTAATCATAAATTGTAATATAATTAATTAAAAATTATTAAATTTTGTAATAATTATTTTAAAATTTATATATAATGTGATTTTTAATTAGTTAACATTGTAAAAAAAAATTATATTGACAATAAATTAAAATTAAACTCTAACATATCTACAAGTGAATTTATGAAAAAGAAAAACCTAGTGATAACTAAGTTTGGTCTTAATTAATAATCAAAATGCCTATTCAATTTCTAGGATTTAGTGGGGGAAAAAAACTCAAAGATTAATCCCTCACATTAATAAAGGTATTGAAAAACCTTCTAATTTATTAAAAAGTAAAACAAAAAACCTGTAAATAATTAAAGAGATGTGTCTTTCTTTTAGCCCCTTATAATTGTGTCACTGTCATTTTTCTTTAAACGTTATGAAGCCGCTTGTTCCAAAGACAGTTGGTATAGAAGAATATGGCAAGAGATATGTATTTCGTCTTGCAATAGAGATGTAAGAGCTGTAAAGGAATGTGAATTATACATGTACTACCATAAAGTGAACATCCCAACTGTAATTCCCCCCCCCCCCCCCCCCCCCCCCCCCCCCTCTTTTTTACTTAAAAAATATCATAACTACGAAAAATTATTAGGTAGTTCTGGATCACCATGATCCCTATTAATCTGCATATGACATGTGATCAAGTGTTATTAATTTTTTCTTGTGAATTGTAAAAGTTGAATATGTGTTATACACATATTGGCTGGGACTATAGACATTTGGTAGTTCTAGACTACCTAATAATTTCTCCATAACTACGGTAAACTTGCACTCACTCCTTCATTCACGTTAACATTAGTGAGGAATAAAAATTAAATAGATAATAACAAGAGAGAGAGAGAGAGAGAAGACTTTATTACTAGATGCTGAGTGTGTATGGAATCACTTTAAATAAAAATTCAAATGAGAGTCAATCATGGTTAATTATGGAAAAAAAAAAAGAGTTGAGAGGCAATAAAAAAAAAAGAGCAAAACTTGAATATAAGAATAACAACCCAACATGTTTTTAGCTTGGTCCCGGCCCTTAAATTTGCCTGGTATAAGTGGGTTAAATACCAGCATTGACATGACCACAAGATCATATTTCATAACATAGAGAGTATTGAGCAGCAAACTAAAAGTGGATCCAAGAAGGCATGGCAAGCTGCCACTATCTTCGCAAGCATCAGAGGCGAAAGAGAAAGAAGACACAGTAGAAGAGTTTGATGCTTATGCATCTTGGTCTTCAGAAACTGACATGTCTGAAATGGTTTCTGCTCTTGCTCAAGTTATGGGAACTACCAATCGGAACCCACACATGCCACAATCAACCTCCTTTCCTGTCTCAACTTCATGTCCATCTCAACCTCTAGATCAAGGTTTGCTTATCTTAAATTATTTTAATTTAGCTTGTTTAATTTCCTAAAAATGACATATATGTTATAGTGAGACCCCCTTTTTGTTTTGTTTTCTAAAAAAGAAACACTTTCTGTATCTTTAAATTCCAATTAATGGAAATGGTGGAAACGTGGGTGTCATAGAATCAATTTGTTTCAATAAAAAATAAAATAGAATCAATTTGTTTTGGAATTTGTGAAACCTCATTCTTGTTGTATTCTGATCTATCTTTCCTTGTTAAATTCAAACAAGTATATACTTACCTTCTCACAAATTTATGAAAATGTCCTAGACTCCATCCACGAACAACGATCTATGATCTTTATTATTAATAAATATAAGGTAAAAAAGTACAATTTTTTTTCAATGATACTCAAATTACACTGTTTTTCTTTCATGTATTTTGAAAAATTACATTTATTTTTCATGAACAAAAATATTATACTTTAATTTATTTTAATGTAAATAATTTTTTTTATAGTATTGAATAATTAGGAACGAGTATTTAATTATAAATGACTGCTATTATCAGTAGCTAATTGTACATGTACTGTATTAATTTTAAAAAATTTAAAATAAAATATAATTTTAAATTACCACAACCTATCAACTTTGAGATTTATCTTCTAACATTTCAAAATTAATAATTGAAATTCAAAATTACCTATAAATAACATTATTGAGATTCATATAACAAAAAAACTAACCTTAAAAAACTCATTTAAATCAAAAGGAATTAAAATATATCACACATAATTTCTCAAAAGAAAGAACATAATTTTTTTTAAATAGAGGTAATATAAATTAAGCATCTAAACAATGTAATTATTTTCCCCATAAATATAATAACAGTTGATACAGTACTTCTTGGATACCATGCATCTATAATACATATTTAATTTGCCTTTATTTAGATCCCTGCGTAAGTATATAATTAAATATTACATTAATTAAATTGGATGATCCACGTACCACGTAAATGCACAAAATTTATCTCATACCAAATAATTTATATGTTGCTTTATCACTTTCAGGAAAGAAATTAAAATTAAGTTATTTTAAAAAAATGTTTCAAAAAAATTATTATTAAGTCAAGCTAGTCAATTTTCATTGAAATAATGAATAAACTTTTTGACACTGATCACATCTTGTTTAGAAAATATATATATATATATTCAAAACTAAGAATTCCAATCTTAGTATAAGTCGCATGTGGGACAACTTAGTAAATAAAGAAATTTAATGCATGCGCCTGTCTTATATTCAAGTTGTCGTGACATTTCTTCTTTCTTCTTATCTATGTCTCTCTCATCTTTGACGAATGCCCAGAGGTAACATCAAGGCAAGGTAAAACATGAGAATTTTTCACGTTACAAAATAAAATATATCTAAGTACTTCTCCCAAGCTGCATCCGTCACATATATTTTTTAAAATTCCATTTTAGTCCTTAAAAATGTATAACATTATCACATTAAACTAAAAAATTTTAAATAAGTCCTTAAAAATGCAATTCGTCAATCACATTAATCCAAAATTATAAAAAAAATGTGACTTAAGTGATAATAGTAAAATAAGTTTAGAGACAAAAACAACAATAAAGTGGTTAATTAAGTTTAAGAACTTAGATGAAACAACTGAAAATTTCAATAATTTATTTGAAATTTCTTTAATTTCAGAGACTAATATGACAATGCTGCACTTTCAGGGATTAAAATGATGGTTTACCCTTTTTTAACATTTTACACCATATTTTTTATATTTACATTATATCTCTAATTTATTTATCTGTTTCTATCGTCGCATTGTTTATTATATATTTATCATTTTACAAACACCCCCCCCCACTTATTGTGGTATATGCAATTATCATTTTTGTCTTTTGTATGCATTTGAATTTTAGCTATTAGCCTTTACACATAATATGCATGGGTGTGAATTTCGGAATTATTATTTATGATATTAATCTAGAGTCCAATTTCTCATGCGGTAACCATACATAAGCATGTATAATTTCCTCCTGTTAATTATGTAGACCAGTGGCGAGGATAAGTAGTTTTATGTACTATAGGAAGCATAAAATCTGAGCACCTACCTTAACTTTGTTAAATCGGTATTTACATTTGAGGAATGCTATTCAGTACGAATAGCTTCCGAACGAACTGCACGAAATGCATACGTGTCATAATATTAATTTTTTAAAATAAATACTAATTAAAAATTAAAAAATATAAAAAACACATTTAACAGAAAACACAGTCGTGCGTATTTCACGAAATCAGTTTCGTACTATCAAGCATTTCTGTTTACACTTTACATTCGATGTGATCTCTTCTTTCAGTTTATGCAGTAGCACTTTCATTTTTTTATAATCAATTTCATTACTGCGTGTTTTGAAATGGGTCCATTTTCCAGATTGCGTACCCCACATTTATGATTGCGGTTCTATTTCCAGATTCAATCTTGTAGAAATAAATAATAAAGTAATAAATTTGAACTTTTTTTGTGTGTGTACAATCATGATAATGAAATTTAAACTTAAAACTTCACACAAATTATCTACATCCTCCCACCACTAACCTGACCTCAGAAAGTTAAATTTCGACGTTCTTCTTACCATGACATACGGAGATAATACATTTTATGGACTAATATCTCATATCATACATTTTATTATTGTAATTTTAAGATGTTATACCATTATTGAAAAAGGGCTTTCAATCTTCGTTTAGACAAGTGTAAAAATTACAGATTAAAACAGCTAGATTTATGCACATTAAATTGTAAAATCCGATTTCTTATTGATTTGCATGTGTTGGTGATCAAGAGGTGAAAAAGAAACCACACTACAGAGGAGTCAGGCAGAGACCTTGGGGGAAATGGGCAGCAGAAATACGTGACCCAAGAAAAGCAGCCAGGGTGTGGCTAGGAACCTTTGAAACAGCTGAGGATGCAGCCATAGCATATGACAAAGCGGCACTCAAGTTCAAAGGCACAAAAGCTAAGCTCAATTTCCCTGAAAGAGTTCATCAAGATGTTGCCTATCTGCAACAACAAGGTTCATCAACAAACGTTTTGCCCCTCCATGCAACTTCTACCACTGCCTCTAGTGCTGCTGGGTCTGTTTCTTCTGTTGATGTTGTTGCTCCTCCCACAATGTCCCCACACGATCAACATGACCACCAAGTTTTCCCAAATCTGTTTCAGTATGCACAGATTCTTTCAAGTGATGATGCAGAGCTCCCTTATTACACATCCCATCTTTTCAATCAACAACAACAGCCACAACCTTTCAGTTCTCAATTCTCTACCACTATGTCTTCCTCCTCACCTCCCTCATCCAACTTCTACAACCAGCAACAACAATATGATGAACAAGGACATGATCACTCAGGCCAGTAGCATGGTTTTAATCTGTGTGATTTGCAATGGTAGTTGCGACTGTAACATTAAAGTTTTTGAAGTCTTAATTAATTTGTAATCACAATGCAACTGCAATATTATTGACCGTATCGGCATTAGTTGTCCACAATTTTTCAAAATATCAAGATTTTTGAGGTATGTAACGGTGGCGGCAATTTAGAACCTTAGGGGCAATTTGAAACCTTGACCAGTAGTATATGTATCTGTCCATTTTGCTGCATAAAGAGTCAGGAATTAATGTGTCTTTCTTAAGCGTCAACAAGACATGGATCCCACATTTAATTTCAAATTAAATTATGAGTAATGCTTATTAGATAATCGATATGGATAACTTTTGTGGAAAAGTATGTCGTTTTTTTTTTAATCAATTAGCATGGTACCCATGTATTCATGGGTCACTTTAGTCTTTATGCATGTTTCAGATTGACTTGTATATATAATTAATTATTTACTTAAAATTAATTATTAGTCAAATTAATTTGGATAAAAGTTGTAGATAAAGAAGATGAGCCAACGGGAGTTGAGGCTAGCAGAATGGGTTAGTCTCTCACAACGTGGTGAATCAATGTTCGAATTCTCGTTAGAAAAGATGTCCACATTTAATATTCTACCATATCTCAAACAAAATTGCTCACGAAAGATGATACATGTGGAAAAAAAACATAAAGAAGATGAAAAGAATCAATAATAAAGACAAAATTACCAAAAATATCAATAAAAATTTGGGGAAAAGTTAAGAATTACTATAAAAATATTAATATATTAGTGACTAAATTTAGTGACAAAAGTTACTTTTTCTTCATTAATATTAGGGTCACAAAAATTTTAATAATGATTTTTTTAAAAAATTACACATAAATTATTTCGTTACTAATTTTAATTTTTCTTATAATGAATGTCAAATAACAAGTATAGTAACAAAATAACAAATGTTAGAATAACAAAAGGATAACAAAATAGAAAATACAATAAAAAAAGGGATGGGATTAGGCAGGAAACAAGGTTGCTCTAGAGATACATGTGTCTATATTTTTTGGTTAAGACTACTAATATTTTCTGCAAGAGGTAATTCTCTCAAATCGAGTAAGACTACTATGAGCAGCAAAGCTTTTTTTTTTAAATATTTAACGCAATTGCATATCTAGGGTTGGAACTTAAAATTACTATTAAGTTAGAACAACTTTGTGACAGTTGATTCACGCACTCAGTGATAGATACATGTGTCCTTTGAAGACATTGTTTTATAGATAGTAAATAGATCATGAGAGCGACATGCACAACATAAAGTGAAGAAAAAATTAAGGCTTAAATATACTTTAAGTCCCTGCAAATATGACTCTATCTGGTTTTAGTCATTGCAAAAAAATTTGTTAGTTTTAGATCCTTAACATTTTTTTAGTGCTATTTTCTAGTTCTTATTATTAACTTTAGTTAATTTAGTGTTGACATAGCTAAAAAAATAAATAATATTAATTAAGATAATTAAGGCAATGAATAATATTTTAAATTAAGATAATTAGATTATTTTTAGGTGCTTAATTCAATTAGGTAATATGTTTATTATTTTATATAAATAAGGTAATTACATAAAATTTAATTTTATAATTTATTTTTAATTTTTAATATATTATTAACATTACTTTTAAAAAGTAAATTATTTAAGTTATTTTTTAAAATTATTTTTAACATTTTACTTTTATTTTTTAAGTGATTTTTAACATTGTACTTTATATTATTTTTAGTATAATTTTTAATTCACTAATTTATTTAAATTATTTTAAAATTATTTTTAACATTTTATTTTTAAAAATGAAAATGTTAAAAATAAATTAATAGTTTTAAAAATTGTACTTTTTAAAAAATTTAATGTTAAAAATAAATCAGTGAATTAAAAAGTAAGAACAATATTAAAAGGTGATAAAAATCATTGTTCATAATATATTAAAAATTAAAAATAAATTATAAAATTAAATTAGATGTAGTTATGTTATTTATATAAAATAATAAATACATTACTTAATTGAATAATGCACCTAAAAATAATGTAATTATCTCAATTTAAAATATTCTTTATTACCTTAATTATCTTAATTAATATTCCTTATTTTGTTAACCATCTCAGTATTAAATTAACTATAGTTAATGGTAAAAACTAAAAAAAAGTATTAAAAAAATGTCAGAGATCTAAAAATAATAAAAAAATTTGTAAGGCCTAAAACCAAACAAAACCATATTTGTAAGAATTTAAAACATATTTAACCCTAAATTATTTTGTAATTGTAACATAAATGGGCGAAGTGATTAACAAGGTGTACTTTTAAAGAAAATACCAACATTTAAGGAAAAGAGATGGTAATTAAACTAGTTAAAAGGTAATTAAGAAAAATACTTGGACTCAAATAACACTTAAAGAAAATTTACGTTGTTCAAGGAATAAATTGACTATTGAGAAATTAAGAATGAATATGCTAATTTTGCGGACTAAATTCTGGATGAATGTATTGTCACTTCCAAAATTACTCGCAATTAATTACTCTAGATATGGACAAAAAAGATGCCCTCAAATTCTAAGACTAGACTTTTTTCCCATGCAAAGAGATCATGGCTCCACCTAAATCGCCAATGTCACACGCCAGTAGTCCATTCACCCATTTATTCTATTAAAGCGTGTTTATCTTCATATGTATTGAACAGTCTATTGAATAGCTCAAACATTCACCCCAATCCAAACGTGATGCCAAAAAATACACTAGTGCAAAATAGTGTTTTTAAATCGGGAATTCTAAATTGGTTATATGACTAATTTATTAAAAGTAAAAAATGTGGTGGCGTTTTTATAACTAATTGCAACTTATTTAAATTGGTTTATGCTTACCTAATGTAAACTAACTTTTTTAAATTGATTTTTTGTTAACGGAGTTAAAAACTAAAAATTATGGTGGCATTTTTGTAATTTGTTGTATCTTATTTACATCGGTTATTTTTTAACTGATGTAGAATAGCTTTTTCAAATCGGTTCTTTTGTAGACCGAGTTAAAAGCTTGTGCTTTAAATCATTTGTTTGTGAAATGATTTAAAAGAAATAAAAATAAAAAAATAAAAAAACAAATCTATTGGTGTCTAAAGGAAATAGAAGCGATATCTCACAAGTGCTCATTCTTCACTCCTTCCCTCCAACGCGATCTCTCTCTCTTTCTCTCTTCGTGCCAGTGACATGAAACGCCCAAACGACGACATTGTCGTCACAATGGCAAAGCTAATGTTCCTAATCAAAGCCTAGTGCAAAGCTAGCGCTTAGTCCTCACTCCACTCCTCCAACACCACCAAGAAGAAGTCGCGGAGCAGAAGTGTTGCTAGGAGCAGGTATAAAACCTTGGCCTCTCATCTCTCTGGTTCACTTCATTCCTTAACCTCTCTCTCTTTCGCATTTCGATTTCATGCTTTGTTCCCTCACTCCAAATTCAAAAGTTACATCGTGTCATAGCTTGATTTGTGTCGTTTTCTGTCCCAAGTTTTGAGCTTGAACCAGATGCTAACAGACAAACGAGAGGTTTTCATGATGGCACTGCCATTCTTAGTGAGGGTGTCGTCGATTAGGTTGCCAAGGTTCAAGATCCAAAACAGAGGATAAGAGGTTTTTTTTTTTTTGCCACAATTTTCTTTATTGTAAACTGTGTATAATATTTGGTATACTTGTTGTGCATTGAAGACAAATAGCTGAAATTATGAATCTCTTTCTACTTAGTACTTGCCCTTTGTGCAAACATTTGTGTTTGCGAGCCCTTTCGATCTACGGTTTTTCTTAACAATCATTAAGTTTAAAGCATCATGACGTGGGTGAGAGTATTTTTAAAGTATGTGATTAAAGAATTTTTAAAATATAAAAAATGTTCTTCAAAATGATATTGATCCACTAAGGACATGTTTGATGCTCAGGTCGGTTGCACATTTCTTTAGACAATGACTTTTTATCTCAATTAAATACAAAACCGAGTTAAAAAGTATACTTTTTAACTTAGTCTGCAATGAACTGAGTCAAAAAGTCCTTTTTAACTCGATTCAAACTTTGTTTTGAAATTAACTTTTTTATATATCACTTATATCTAAATTGATTCTTGAACCAATTTAAAAAGTTTTTTTTAATCAATTTAAAAAATACTTTTTACAGTAGTGATAATACTAGTCTCATATATTACCAAGCTGTTTTGTATCCCAGAATTTAGCTAGGCAAAAGGAACATTCATACTAAATTCAATGCCACAAGAAAGAGTGACCTTAGAAACAAAATTACAAGGGCTGTGTCTTAACGCCAAAAGTTTGCTTCAGATAGTTCTTTTTTTATATATATACCAATGTTCTCCCTTCCATATTTCCATTTATTGAATAAGAAAAAAAAAAAGTAAACAGCTCAAGATTTTTTATTTCAAACCCACCTTATACTTTTGGTCAACAAACCACATTACAACTAACATAAGTAAATTTTTTAAGAGGAGTGTTAACAACACATTTTTTATTATTAATTAAAATTTATTAAAAACTATAAATTCATAAGAGATGTTCATTAAATAAGATGTGAAAATCATAAAATTTTGTAATCTTCGATAAATTTCGACCAGTATCAGAAAATGCATTTCAAAAGAGTGTTAAAAAATATATCATTTCTCATTTTCTAATTGTCTTCACAAGTGCCCCACAAAATTGTCATCTGAAATTGAGTGAGAATTAATTCTTAACACCTTCTTCAAGATCTTAAAGAAGGAAATAGAATATAAAAATAAAAAAGATAGTTTCGTGTTTATATAATATGGCTCTTTTTCTAATGGACAAGTATCTTCTCTTAAACGAGAAAAGTTGGTATATAATTCGATGAACGAGTTCGATTCTTAAGTCTATGTGCATAGAAAAACACTTATTGAAAGAGGTTAACCCTTTAAATAGATTTTGATGCCTCGAGAGATTAATCACTAACTCTCAACTGGAGAATATTTTGGGTTCACAAATAAAAAAATGAAAAAAGGCTATCTTTTCAATTGTGTGTTCGTTTGGCACAACATTACAAAAGAAAGAATGAGAGTCTATGTATGAGTCTCACATCCACTTTATATTTTGTCCAATTTTAGATGGAAGAAGGGAAAGAGCATTTTTTATTTTTGGTATAAAGACAACAAATATTCTTATTTATATCACATTTCATTATTTATTTAAGATATTTATGTCATTTTATATATGCTTTTTTCACTTTCTACACAATTTAATAAAAAACTAACTTTTTTTATTTTTTTTCTTATCAAACAACCTAAAAAATCATTCACATTCTATTTTTTTTTCTTCTTTATCTCTTCTTTTCTTTTATTTCTTCTTAAATCAAACATTATCTTGCTCTAAAATCCTTGAACAAGAATTTAGTGTAAATTGCTTGGATTTGGCTCGTTTAAAAACCCTCATTCACAGTGGTTGTTTCACTCTTTTTTTTAAAAAGTAACAAGAAAATGTGTGCAAAGTTTCCGCGTTAAACAAAGGTATGCAAATACCAATACTATATTATGAAGGATGTCGTTCATTAGACGGAACTCACTCTGTTTCGAGAAATTAGGAGGGAGAGGGAAAAAAAGTAGTGAATTGATTCAAGCATAACTTTTGACCTGTTCCTTTTGCATGCCTCCTTAATTACTGTTTACGATGAGAAGTGCAGGAGAGGACATTGAAAATTTGAAATAGATAAAATTTTCGTCCATTGTTACACCCGTTTCGCAAAGCAAATCATGTCGCAAGACGCATGCTTGGTATAGAAAGTTCTATGGTGTATGGCTTTACTTATGTATTTGGAGTTCCGACGTGGAACCTACCAATCATCAGGTTACTTTAATATTGCTTTAAATTTTTTGGTTGTTTAGGGTGTGCTTGGTAGAAAAGAAACAAATAGATAAGAAAATGAGGTGGATTGAAATAGAGAGGAGAGAAATAGGTAAATAAAAACAAGGAAGAATGGAGTTAAAATAAATGTGCTTGGTTTGAGAGAAATAGAGAAAAATAAAAAAGAAATGCTAAAATTGAAGTTGTAGTTATGATAGTTGACTAAGGTTTATGTTTAGTCGATTATTACACTTTGTGACAAATTTCAAATTGTTAGTATTTATTAAAACTATTCATTTGTGGAAGTTTTTGACTATAAAAAAAAAAGGCAATAAATATGCAATTGTTGACAGTTTAACTGTCACAAAATATGCAACATGCACCTCCTTCCTCCATTTTTGCGCACTTCAGCGAGCACACCTTTTTATTTTCCTTTTTTCCTATTTCCATGCAATCAAACCACATCAATTATTCACTTCTCACTTATTTCATCTCTTTCTTACCCATTTCTCACCCATTTCTTGTATACTAAACATGTTGTTATTCTTCTTGCATTGCTGATACGATAAGAATCAACTATTTAATCTTTATTTATAATTCGTGTGAGATGTTTTTGATTCATTTAAGTATATATGTATTAAAAAGCTCAACTTCTCATTCATGATAGTGCAAAAAATGTTTTACAACAAAAAATTACTAGTAACATACTTTTTAATACATTTATTTTAACTTACTTTTTATTATTGACTGGAATTTGTTAAAAATCACAAAATTGTGTGAGTCTCATTTCTTATTTAATGAACTTTACTTTTGATTTTGTAATTTTTAATAAATTTTAACGAATAAGAGGGAGTATGTTAAAAAGAGTGTATTAGAAAGTGTGTTACTAGTAATTTTCTATACACTATCAATGCATACACTATTTACTCTATGTTATCTTAGTTAAAATTTATTAAAAACTATAAAATTATCAATAAAAATTATTAAGTAAGAAATGAGACTTACATAATATTGTAATTTTTAATAAATTTTATTCAATAATAAAGAATGTGTTTAAAAGATGTTGAAGAGCTTGTTACTAATATTTTTCAAATAAATAAATACAATAAATAAAGCCTTACCTAAATCCCTTTAAAAACTAAAACTTCTTGATATTTCTTTCATTTTTCATAATTTTTATACCATAAAAAATCTTTACATTTTATTTTATGAGTGTTTCATATTGAGCCTCAACAAAGCCTAACCAAAAGAGCTTGTCTCAAAAGAAGGTCTTGAAACCCATTGAACCAACGTTAACCTCAAATCGGTCTTAAAAGTACTACAAAGTCTTTAAGATTACCTATTTATATCTTAGATTGGATCACCTAGTTCAATAGCGTAGACTCAGAAACATTCAATATTGTCTCAAAAGACAAATCCCACCTAGGAAACATAGTAAAGTATTATCATTTGCTTCCTACTAACAATAAATGTACAAAAAACTCCTTGACCTTTAACTCTACTTAGAGAGCACAATCATTCAAAGACTTGCTCACTTGAACCTAATCTACACCTAAAAAACTGTTTGACCCAAGTAGGTATCAATCTCAAACCCAATAACCTCTCGACTTGTACTAATAAATATCAACACTAGTCTTTTCCTGGATCTAAGATATGAAATTTAACCATCAATTACAATATTTCTACATCTAACCCTTACTAATTTGAGTGTCGAGTCAATGCAAATGCTACTATCTTATCCGCTAGAGGGCCCTTATCCCCCGATGAAGTTCCCATATGTAATCATTTAATGAGCTACTTATAGTATTTCATGATTAAAAGATGGACCCTCCAACCTTGAACTTGCTGTGCACCCTTTCTCTTGGGTTCAAGATGGATCAATGTGCATTTTATTTATCAAAGTTTTGAACTATGAAAATCAATCTCCAAATTATTGAAATACCAAAATCGCGATTTCTTACCAAATTATTATAAAAATGAAATTTTAGAAATACATGATGTACTAAAAAATAATGATGGAAATAATTTTATTTTTAAATAAAAGATAATTTTGACTGAAAATGTTTTGGGATGTGAGTGTAGAGAAACGCGCAAGGAGAGGAGTGGGGCTTGCCGCCTTGCCCAGTTGATTGGTAAGCTGACTACATCCAATCTCGCTTTGTCTGAATCTCAAGCAGTCAAAAAGTACGGCACTTTGATAAAAACAGCCGACAAAAGCTTAGAATTATCTCTTATCCTAGTATATTATATGTGTGTTATACAGTAAAGTTAAATTAAAAATAACTAAAAAATAAATGTTTTACATTATAATGTTTTTAAATTAATAAAAAGATTATCTACTTTTATATTATAAATTAAAAACACATAATTTAAAATATGAGACTCTCATTTTCCCACTCTCCATTAAATTTGTTTTTTATTCAAAGAGAAAAGTCGAACTTCGGTATCAGGGAGTTTACAACAATTCACACACATTGCTCAATCAACTGAGCTAGAACCCCTTATTATTTTTATCTATATATTTGATCTTCTTAATTATTTTTCTCTTTCAATCTATCGTTTTCTTTTCTTTTTATTTTAAATTAAATTTCAATTTTTTTAAAGAAATTATCAATAGTTAAATAACTGTATATCAAAATTTAATTTTTTTATTATAAAATCAAAATATAATTTATATATTCAAAGATATTTATTCATTATGAATTTTAATCAATATTTATAATACAATTTATATATTAAAAAAAACTTATTTATTATAATATTAATTATCTACTCTTACACTTTAAATTAGAATCACACAACTTGAAGAATAGGACTTTCACTCACCTAACTCAATTAGACATTCTTAACATTTTTTCTCTTTTCTCATTTGGAAATGCATGTCATACAATATCTCTGCAATTATCTTAAAAAATTCTTCCTCAACTGTCTACTCTATTTTATCTCTATCTCTAAATTGAATTTCAACAATTTTTTTAAAAAAATATTAATTAATAGTTAAAAACAACCTTATATCACATTTAAGTTTATCATCATAAATCAAAAATATAATTTATATATTTCAAGATATTTATTTATCATGCATTTTAATTATAACATAATTTATATATTCAAAAATATTTATTTATTATAAAATTTAATTATATAAAAAACATGTATCATGCACAGTGTATAAGCTAAAGTACTAGCACAAACATAACATTTATCTTGTACAATATATAGGCTAAAAATTTAAGTAGGTAAGAAAATTAAATGTTGTTTTCAATATAAATTATAAAGAAATATATTTATTATTTTTTGAAATGAAAAAATTTAAAAAACTTATAATATGACATTTATTTTTCTTAATCGTCGAATTTTAGATTATAATTAGTTCATAACCTTGGCCTATTCTCATTTTGGGTGGAGCATATCTACTAATTCTTTGACTCCAGTTAGTAACATAAGAGTTGAACTAAGAAATAGATTCTAGAAGCTAAAAAAGGGTATCTTGAGTAATTTCAATAATAGGGTTCATTGATATTCTTAGTATAATAGATGTTATCACGCATACAATCATACTTAAATCGATGGAATTGTTTGATGTTAAAGGGGACCTTCTATAATTTTGCACGTGAAGAGTTATTTCATGGTTTCGTCTAGTCATTCATAACTTGATTATTTTTAGATAATAGTAGATAGAAACAATGCTCATAAGGAGTCCTATTGAAATCAAGAAATATAACTCTGCCTAAAATAAAATTTTAAAAAATTAAGTATGTAAGAAAATTAAATCTTGTTTTGAATATAAATTATAAATAAATATATTTTATTAAATTTCCCATCTTGAAATCGCAAACTATTTAATTAGTAATAGATTGAAATAAACAAATTTTCATATCTTTTATATTAATATTTTCATTAAATCTTTCATATATTGAAAATTATTTGAGATGATATGATTAAAAATATTGAATTTAATATTCAATGACTAAACTATTATATATAATTTTTCAAAAAAGTTAATATCCAACGTGACATTATTGCATTATTATGAAGTGACTATCTTTAGTGTCCACATTAATGTATTAAGGTGAATTGATTGTTTCAAATTAGTAATATAATGGCTTTTAATAGAAATCTTTTCTTAGTTGTAAAATTTATTTTGTACTATTACTAAATGATAGTTTTTTTTTTATTCTACATGTCAAAGTTATAGATCGAATGTTTTTCTTTTATACAGAACATGGATTACACCAACTTTAAAGAAAAAAAAGGATTAATTTTGTTTTTTATATATAAATGCATTTTATTTTGTTTTAATTTAACATTTCTCTCTCTTTTTAATATGAGGTATAAGATAGAATCTTTAATTATTTCTTTCATTCTAAAAATAACTCAATAATAGAATAATAATTTTATTACATTTAATTTCAATTTATTCATTTTCAATCTGTTTCATCTTATTTTATTTCATTCGTCATTATACATCAAACTCAGAATCTACTAGGGTCTGCTAAGTGGTTAGAAGTTTAGATAGTTTCCATGAAATTTTAAGTTTAAATTTTATTTTCATTACTGTATCTTAAAAAAATCAAAAGCAGGCACTGGTAATCGGTTAACGTTGCGACGCTAAAATAAAGTAAATTAGAGCAACACAACAATCGGAGAAATAATAGATCCAAAAGGTCAAGTTATATCTCAAGATACTAGGTAGTTCGTCTAGAGTGTATTAAATGAATTTTATCAAAAAAAAAAAAAAAGAGAAGAATTTATTAAATGAAAATGACATAGGTAGATTGAACACGAGTTATTTTTACTTATATGTTGTTCAATTATTATTTAATGTAGGACTACGTTTACACTTCACACTTAATAGGGACATATTTAAGAGAGAAAATGTTTTTAATATTACAGGGAGAAGTGTAAATTTGAATTATATAATCATATATAAAAACTGTTATTAAAAGCAAAGTTAAGTCATATAATTATTTAAAGAAATTACACAATTTTTTTTAAAAAAATATTTTATATTTTATTACATAATAAAATTTTATAGTTAATATTTATTTTTCTCATTTTGAAGCTGAAAAACAAATATTAACCATGAACAAAAGAGAGTTAAATTTCCTTATTTCTGTGTCAAAGAATAAATGTGTTTAGGGGATCCAATCTCCTGAAAGAATGAAATTGTGAAATGTAGGCCTGGTGGACGTATTCCCGACGCCCAGGCCCAGTAGATATGTGTTTAAGGATTTTGTTATTTACACTCCTTTCATTTACTAATACACTCCTTTTTTTTTTAAAATTTTTTTGTATAAAATTACATAAATAGCCTTAATTATTTTTATCTCTTTTAAACATTATTCTTCGCTAGTCTATTCCACCGCACTCTTCCCTTCTGGTTTTACTGTATTTTCCCACTTGTGGTTTTACTATACTCCTTTATTTGTAGTGTCATTTTATTGTACTTTTCTCTCTCTCTTTTTTTTTCTTGACGTTTTTCGACAATTTTTATTTTTGATTAGTAAAAATTTTATCTAAAATATGAAGTTAAATAGTAATAGTAAGGAGAGGCGAGAGACAAGAAGGGAATGATATTTGAAAGAGATGAAAATAAAAAAAAAATAAAGTTATTTAAGTAATTTTATATAAAAAATTAAAAAAGAAAAGTGTATTTAACAAATGAGAAGAGTGTGAATAGCAAAAGGCATGTTTAAGCCGCTGTTGACGAGGAAGAAGAGGCCCAGCCCAATTAACCATAGTTGAGGGAATGTGAGTATACTATGATATAACTACATCCAAACGACCACAAAGCAAACCCTAGTGGGAGTGACCAAACTATATAGTATCTCACTCGCCGTCTCTTCCGTGTTGGGTTTCTTCCTCTCAGCTGCTGCTGCTGCCGCCACCCACTTCGCAACAATGGTTGCCGCCAAGAAAACCGTAAGCTCTTTCCCTCTCTTTCTGCAAGTAGCGTCGTTGATCTGCTTATTGTTGATCTACGATTTAGGGTTTTCAATCCCAACTCGGTTTTAATGGGTTTCTGTACTTTTTTTTTTTTGTT